>OY282640.1:139067355-139667355 GCA_958299015.1 Tetanocera ferruginea
AAAAAGCTTCCATGAAAAAGATATATACCGTTTTTGGAGTAGAGGAGTTTTTTTTTATTTTTTAGAAAAGATTTCTGATAGTGAATTTTTTATCAAAATATCGGAATAGTTTTTCATTGTCAATAAACTTTTCATTATACATGAGAATTTTTTTTGTGCGAGAAAAATACTCATAATTTATAAGAGACATTGAAATATTTCCATTTCCAACATCATTTCCAACAAGTGATCATAATTTTTCGAAAACATGAAAATTTATTCTAAATGAATAAAATTTTATTTGAAAAAAGGGGAACATTGCTATTATTGAAAATAGAGAAATTTTTTCTTGTAGAGAGATAGATATTTTTTTCTGAGTGCAGTATTCGTAATTAGTTGCTGTTAAGCTTGCTGCAATCTTTTTATAAGTTTTTGTGCTAGTTGGGCTAAGTTGTTAAGTTGTTTTCGCCGAATGCTGCATTTTGACGGATGCTAATTTCGTAAAAGTTCAAAACGCAACTTACAATTATGTATGGAGAATTGTCGAAGTTATTAATAAGCTTCATTAACCAGAATCAGAAGTTGCACTCTAAACAAATGCTCAGCATTTAGCTACAGTATGTTATGCATGAACATTTAAAGTTCAGCACATAGTTGCAAAAAAATGCTTAAATGAGTTATCAGCAAACTTGTGATGGACAATCAATGATAGCATAAGCAGTTAACACAAACACCAACAAACCATGATCACTTTTTGTAACACTTACGCTTAATCCCCCGTGTAAATGTGGTATCAGCAAAAAATTATGTCAACGCCAATGAAGATGAGACACTGAGTCGAGTAACAACGTATGAATGAGGAAACAAACGACCCTCAACGACCTCTGTCATACAGTCATTTGTGAAGTAGGTATGCAACGAATGATGACTAAAACTACTGACTTCAACAAGCATCCCATTCCACTAACCGAAGTAGCTAATATAGCTGCCACGGATAACTTTTTTTTCTTCTTTGCTTTTTCGTCTCTTCAATTCAGTCAAATTACTACTTTGCATCAGTTTTAAATTGCTTTACCAAACCACAGAGGGCGCTAGAGCGGAAACGGAAGAACATGCAGCACAACGACATACTTACAAACATACACACAAACACCAACACTCACAACACTGATGGAACATTACAGGCTGCACGACGCAGTGTATAAAATAACAATAACAACACCAGGAATACAGATGGACTTCCTCCCTGCAACAACGTTGTTTTTATTGTACATTTGTGTGTATGTAGTTTTGGTTGCTTGACTGAACAATTGAAACGAACGTATAAATGAATGAATGAATTCTTCATAGTTAGCCGGTGTGTTCAATTCGTCGTCGTCGTCGTCGTTACCCAAACTGAACCCAACCGCATTGAACCGCTCCAACCGTAGCAGCGACCCGTCACGACCTCAGTTAACCAAAGTACCCGTAGATACCTCCTACGTTGTGCTGCGTATGCCTGTCAAAGTCATAAATCATTCCTGTTTAATTAAACTGAACTCAGCGTGACATCTTTGCAAAAGTTTAACATGGCATACCACGTGCCACACCCCCCAGCATTCGTCCAGCGGTGTGTCTCACACTCTTAACGACTTCATGGCTTCTCAAGCCAAAAGATTACAAAACTTATCAGACACATACAGACAAACCTTTATACGTACTTCATTCATTCTCCAGTAACCTACATAGTTTGCACAGTTTTGCGTTGCCACGGTAAGGTGTGTGGTAAGCGTTTTATTATAACTAACAATCTTTGGTATGGAATTTTTGGTCACACCATGAAATCAAATTTGAAAATGTGCTGCATGCAGCACATTCTTGGTGGCAGTGGCAAAATTAATCTAGCATGCAAACGAAGAACATAGAGATGTAAGCACAAGGGCTTGAAAATTAATCGATTAATCAAGGTTGGTTGGATAGTCAGCCTATATTAATCGAGAGATTTACGACGTGGCGCAAGACTCTTAGGAAACGCCATTAATTTGTTCATTTGTCGTTTCTGTTTTTAGTTTATATCACATCAAAATACAAAAGCAAATTAAATTTTTCAAGTTTAACTCATTAAAGTTCGATGAGACAATGTGCCAACGCATGCAGATCTACTTGTGGGGAAGTCTGGGTATTCTTGGCCACTCTTTTATTTTGGCCAATAATTGGCCAAAACTTTGATTCAATTATTTCAAATTATTAAGTTTTTATCAGTTGGTCTTCAGTATAGTTTCTTTTGCGATTTTAAAAAAATCTCATGGATTTATGTGACAGTTTGTAAATCGGTTTATAAAAAATAAAAATTATTGATGTTTAACGTCTATTTGCGAACTTTCCACGCTTCTTCTCAGCCTTAGCACGTAGGACTGCCAAATTTCTGGCAATGTTAAAACGGTTGATTTCAAAGATTATCACATAAAAACAAAAAAAACTCGCGTGTAGCAACGTACACGTGGCAGAAGTGAAACTTCTTTAACAGTAAGAAATAAGAGAGATTTTAGTGTGAAATAGAGAGAGAAAGTATCTGAAAAGAAATTCAATCAATACGAAATTGAATAATAATCCGTTGATTCAATATTTGCATCCAGGGGCCGTATCGGCTATAGTTTTTATCGGAAGTGTCACATATTAACTTTTATCTCTTTGTTTTTTTTTCCGACAAAAATAAAAGTTATTTTGAGCCTTATAGTTTTTTGGGCAAAAATAACAGTTACTTTTGACATGTATTTTATCGGTCGAAAATAACAGTTATTTTCTGCCGTTTATTTTTTCGGTCAAAAATATCAGGTAGTTTATATATGTACAAGTCATTTTAACGACTAAAAAAATGTTGATACCATTATTTTCATCTCATCGCTGAGACATTTTACACATGCTGTCAACAGTTCAATCTGTCAAGCCTTTAAAAAAAACACAAATTGCTTGATAATTTTGACCGAAAAAATTAAAGATAAAATAAAAGTCAAAAGAACCTTTATTTTTCCTAGAAAAATACAAGGCAAAAACTAGCACTTAAATTTTAACTTTTAAGGGGGTCTTCTCATTGAGCAACTTTTTTTTTACTTTTTTTTGCATTTATTTATAGCTTGGGTAGTTGTGAATATGCCCCTAAAAGGATTTTTAGAAATTCGAAATACTTTAGAAGAAACAGCCTTTTTTGTGAAGCAAGGTCTTCGTCAAAATGAGCTACTTCAAACTTTAAACGCGTTTATCTCGAAACCACGTTTTTCGAACTGGCGGCCATGATATCACCAGTTCAACTGAACCGATTTTCATGAAACAAAGTGGAATCGACGCAGAATTGTCACCGTTCTCGGGTGAAACTCAACCATAATTTTAAAAAATTTTTTACTATTTTTTTTACACTAAACTACAAAAAAAAGCCCGAAATTGAATTTTTTTTTTTGAATGGCCGCCATTTTGTCAAAAAAAATCACAAAATTAAGCTTGAGGTTCACCCGAGAATTACATCTATACTGATTATAACCCCGTTTTTTTTTTCATTTCAGACGCTCCGGAGACCCGGAATCGTGGCCGCCGTGACGACATCTTTTTTTTTCACCACCAACTTTGAAGTCTCATTACTTTTTGAACAGCCCACGTATTGAGGCAAAAAAAATTTTTTTATTTACTTTGAAACTTTTGTAATACAATAAATAAAAAAAGTTTTCAATTATTCTTTGCGTTTTCAAATAAGAATTTTTTTAATAAGGGTCCAAAAAACGGGTTTTGAATGAGAAGACCGCCTTAAAGAATCAGTCTTAAATTTAAACGGAACTTAATATTAATGAGGCTGAGGACATTTGTAACATAATAATATATTTGAAAAAGTCTTTCAACAATTTTTTTCATTTGAAAATTGTAAAATAACAGTTATTTTCGTTCCTTGTTTTAGTTCAGTTGGTGTTTTAGTTGCTTTCGAATGTCTTCTCAACATTTTCACTTTTTGAATGTTAGATTGCATTTGCATAGTACTCGTTAAAGGAGCCTCCGAAAGCAGAGACAAATCTTGTTGATTATTGTGTTTTGCTTCCTGGTCATAATAATTGCTGTGTTGAGTGAGGGTCTCGTAAAGCAGCGAACGTTGATTGTTGAGTGTATCAACTTGATAGGCTATAAAATTTTGCTTAGATGATAGCTGAGTTCCAAAATACATTTTAACAAAGCGTCAGTGTGTTTTGTGGGTATTGGTTCTTTGTAGATTCACCAAAATACACTGATGTTTCGTAAAAATGCATTTTGGAACTCATCCGATGTTGCAATCACCTTACCTTCATCATTAGTTGCAGACCCAGCTGCGGCTGCATTCTTAAGAGCTATAATTCGCTCTTTATATTCACGAACGCGTTCTGCTCCTGTTTCAGCTATTTTTCTATTTTTTTCCGTGCATACTTGTAGGATGAAAATTAATGTTACGGATATGTTAATAATGTAATGTTAATGTTAATGTAATGTTAATGTTTATTATGTTATTTTCAGAATGTTACGCATTCAGTCTTAATTACATTTTGTTTGATCATTTTCAAGTGCCTACATGGCATAATAGAATAGATGCCGACTTTTAAGCAACGATGTCCGGGGTTCAATTCTCGGCAGCGACAATAATTTTTTTAAAATTTTCATATGAATTGAAAACGTTAGCCTAGCGTCACGAATAAGAGACCTTGAAATTTCACTCGCCGCCAAAGAAGTTTCACTTCAAAAAAAATAATTTTTATGCAGTTTTTGTGATATAATTATTGCGAGGACAGACGGAAATCTTGAGATTTTTTTGAAATTAGCAAGCTCTTGATTGAGATTGTTTTTCGTATGTTTTAAACGTTTAAAATTATGTTCGATTCCAAAAAGTGTTCCTCCACTACACATCCTTTTTGATTTTCGACACAATGATATCGTGAATGGAGTTTACAATATCATAAATTGTGTCGTCAATGTCGTTAGTTGTACCGTTATTGTCGTCTTGATCGATTATTCTGTTGTATACTCTTAATGTCAACAATACCGCCATAATTAAAGCTTATGTGAGAAATTTCAAATCAATATATTAGTTTTTAGGCATTTTTAAAAGATTTTCCGTATTGATGATGTTACTTTGTATGGGATGTAAACGTGGTTTTTATTCAAACTCCATTGAATTTAAACTTAAGGTACGTTTAAGATCAAAGCTTATGTGGAAAAAATCAAGGCTTAAATTGACTTTTGTGTCATTAAGAGATTTTACCGTTTTGATTCAATCACTTCGTATGGGAGATGCGAGTGGTTTCATTCGATATCGATTATTTTCGATCAGTACGAGTCACCAAATTAGAGAAAGAGAAAAAAAAACAAATATGAGAATTATATATTTTTTAAAAGCTGGTTTAACTATTTATAAATGCAGATTAGTTTAGTTATATTTCTTTAATGTACTTTTCGAAGACCTTTTTCACATTTATCAAATTATATGATTTGATAAAAAAACAATCTCAATCAAGATAACTAATTATATTGATAATTAATTAAATATTTAATTTTTAAATTCCTCAAGAAATTGTCTAAAAAATTGTGAGGTACCGAAAAAAACTGTTAAATGTCATCGTATTCAGTGTTATTAAATTATACTGAAAACTCTTACGACTCGCTGTAATTATACTACAAAAAATATATGTACATATATGAAAAAAATATATTTTTTATGAGTATCTAGTTTCAAAAATTCGGATGACCCAAAATTGCAGTGCTATAGAACAAGTGGGCGTGGCAGCTGCCATACAACTTAAACACACTTTGCGCTATATCTAAGAAATATAAAAAAGTACGATACAAAAATTATTTGTATCGTACTTTACGCGTATATCTTTTAAACGGTAACTCTTTCGGTAAAGATGTTAAAAACAGTTTTGAAGAAAATTGTTGGGCCTATAATTTTCATCTGAATGATTTTACTCTAGGGATTACATTAACGAAGTTACCATCTTTGGTAATCTTTGAATCCGAATATCTTTGGATGCGCACATGTAACTGTTGTGATCTTTTCAGAGGTGGATAACTTTATTTTACTTTAGGTGTATGCAAAAATTCAGCAAAATCTGATTGCTTTTGAAGACAAATACAAAGTAACTGAACTATTGAACATTTTTTTTATTTTAAAAAAGCCCTGTTTTTGAAGAAAAAATGAACCCCCTTACGAAACCTTTTGAGTAAATAATGGTCTCAAAATGTTAAGAACCATCCATTGCAAATATTTAGAAGCAGTTACTACACAGGATTTGAATTTAGTTTAAGAGTTATAAGAACAAACTTGGGACTTAAAGGTGAAATTTGACCTTGAATTTCTCTCTTATTTGACCTAATCCGATAAAACTGAGTATGAGGGCATAATATATAGACCATGCACTAATAGAAACCATTGAGATATTTGAAGTTATTTTTTCGTGTCGCACTGTGTAATAATTCTGTTTCATTAATTGTTTGGTCAAAAATAATCTTAAAAATAAAATGCTTACAATCTTTCAAAAAAAAGAAATAAATTGCAAATATCATTTTTTATTTAAAAAAAAAATATTTTGAATAAAAAAAAAATTTGTATTGACCTTGTCGGATTTGAACCGTGGACACTCGAGCACTAGACGCACTCGTTAGCACACTCGGCCATACATGAACTTTCAAAGTTGTGATCAAATTTCAATAAATAAGTTTTTATACGGGTTTCGTGTTCCATAGACCAACAGTCAACCGACCGTTGATTTGAAAGTTTCATTTGTTGGATGGTATTTAACAGTGAAATCTGTTATTTCAACCCATGATTTGTTTGATATAACAGCATTTTTTCCCTGACTGTATTATTACTAGTAAACCTGTTGCCCGAATTCGAGCAATTCAATAAAAATTAAGTGGTAATTAATTACACTACTCAACAAGGTTTCCCACAACGAATTGCGATAACATTTTCAATAGTAGAATTTTCCATAGAATCCGAATATCGTAATGATTTTTTCGATTAGCCCCCATTTGCCAGTATCCAACTGTCAGAACTGTTGAAGCAAACGTACCAGTTTTAAGTTACCGCGAAGTTGCACTCGAATATTCGTGCACAATTGTACAACTTGCTCTTTATGCCAAAATAATGACTTTTAAAGAAGCTTCTTTAAAATCGCCCGAAATCACCGGAAAAAACAAAATTATCCGAGCTTCATGAAATGAACGAATATCTCTTTCGTTAAGGACATTAATTCGTTCTTATTATTCTCGATTTACATATGTAAGTTATGTTTCTGTAGAAACCTTAAAAAAAACCTACATAGCTTTTTAAAATAACTATTACCGACCCTGTGTAAAAAAAGTTATTGTGTGTTTGCGATTAGAAATTTGCTCATAAATCCGCGTGTCTTTGATTAATTAAAACTTTTATACTCTTCTAACCCCACTTCTATGGAAACATGTTTTATTTTATCACGAAATAGCCGCGAAAAATTTAAGGGACTCTGTTTTATTTTTAAATATTACTGAAAACCAAATAGAGCAACTTTGAAAAACTTTACTCTTTTTTATTTTATACCCCAGCCTTTGAAATAAAACTCGTTGTAGTGGTTTTTTACAAAATGAATGACAATATCGATAATTTACTTCTTTCAATAATAATTACTTGTAAACCTGTTGCCCGAATTCGAGCAATTCAAGAAAAATTAAGTGTTAGAAACATTATAGACGTTTAATATATGATATTCTATTCAAGAAGTTATTATACTCAATAACGATACATTCAGTCTCAATAATGATATACAAGATCATTATCTGAATGGTTTGACTTGAAACGTATGATCTGACACTAAATTTTTTAATGTAACTGTCAAAATACGAAGACGGACTTACACTTATGTTACTACTGAGACAAACATTATTACTATTCGAAAACATCGCAGCTTAACTCTTCCAGCTATAAAACATAACTAATTAAAAAAAAAAAAAAACAGTGAAAAATAGATTTAAGACATAATACTAAGAGATATTTCAGAAATTAATAAAAGGTACTTACAGAACACTTACAACATCGATTTATAACACCTTAAGATGAAAAAACTTTTTTTTGAAAATCGTTGAAATTTGACTGAGTTGTTTACTCGGAAAGTGGAATTTTTGATTTTGGAACTGCATTTTTCGGACAATTGACAATTGAGGAATGCATAAAGATAATTTTGGTTAACAATTTTTAGATTTGAAAAAAAATTAAATTCGAGCAATTCATAAGCTCTTCTCAAACTAAATTTCAAATTGATTAAATAGCGGATTTTTGTACAAAAATTTTATTTCTGTTTTAAAAGGTTGGGAACCCCCTGAAGCGAAATCTCAATTTTTAAAAGTGGTTTGCTCATCTACAGCCTAAACCGTATTTAATGACATCTGAATCGATAAAATCGGTCCATTGGCCTGGGAGGAGTTGAAGTCACAAAAAAAACCTTAGCCTATTAATTATATAGACATTACTTTGATGCCATATTCACACAAAGAGTTTAGTTTGCGTTTCCAGTACAAAGTTGCGTTTTGCCCTTAAACTCAATTTAAACGCTGGCGTTTCCAGTACAATTTTGCAGGAGAAAACGCAACTAAACTCAACTTGCTTTCTACGTTTACCAAAACTCAATTTGATACATCCCAATCAACCATTTAGAAATAGTGCTTGGATTAAGCTTACATGCAATACAAAAAGCAAGCCTTATCCAATCACGCTTGAAAAACATTTGCCCGGGTAATAAATTTCCAATTTGCTTTGTATAACTATTGCGTAAAACACAAAAAGCAAGTGATGTACAATAATACTTGGAAAGGCTTGCATTAAGTAAGTGTTTTGCAATCATACTTAGATAACGCTGACAACGGTAATAGTTTCATAACTGTTCAAAGTTGTGATGCTCTCATATATACATACATAAATGTATTTTATTTTCATTTTGTTCGCTCAGCAGCCATAAGGCTAACGGCAAGCTGTTAGAGTGTCCGACTCATATGCGGTGGTTCGCGCGTTCGATCCCTGGGGTAGCAAACACAAAAATTTTTGAAGGCATGCAATTTTTCAATTTTTCATATAAATATATGCTTCAATTTTAACAAACGAAAACAAAAAATAAATAAAAATAAACATGTTCCGGTTGGGAATTGAACCTTGGATGTCCAAATCACAACAATTCAAATAAACAAGTGGCTTACCAACTGAGCCACGGAATAAAAATTTTTCGCGAGTGCTAATTGATTGGTTGAATGTAACACACTTGGAAAAAGCTTATTAAAACACTTATATCCAATTGTAAAAACAACACTTGGATTAAGCTTGAAGTAAGGAATATTATTCCAAGGGTTCACTTTCGTTTATCCTACAATTACATGTAAGCGTTCTACAATAGTAAATGAAAGCCTTATCCAAGCTTGAGGCTTACGCTTGTTAGCTTGTTTAAAGCTTATTCCAAGTTTGTTTGGCTGATTGGGATGCCTAAGAGTATGCTAGTGTTTGATAAAAACATTCGTTCAGTTAGATTTTAGCTGTGTTCGATTCGATTGAACGATAAAAAATGCCAACAACAGCTGATTCTCAATTGTGCAAGTTTCTATTTGTATTTTATTATTAACAAAAATAAGCCAAAAAAAAAAAAAACAAATGAAATAACTTGGGAAAGTTTAGAAGATGAGGGTTTCTCATCAGTCAATCAGTATGGGCCGAAAAAAGCTGAGTTTTGAGCGAAATTCCAAAAATTGGCGATCATTTCAATCCACCGTAAACTCAATTCTGCTGACGCATCTCTGTGTGAACAGCTGCATTTAAACTCAAACTAAACTCTCTGTGTAGACATGGCATAACATAATTCCTTAAAATCTGAGTGCGCAACGCTTGATTTTTCTGACATATTTCATAGCATATTTTTAGGAATTTTTTGCTTTGTGAAGTTTGTTTTGGAAATCAGAAGCATCTCATTTTTTTTATTTTCAAAAACGTTCTACCAAATTTTGTTTTTTCTCCAAATTTTGTTTTTCCTAAGAAAAAAAACCTTCATTTAAGAGATTTTTTTTATTTTATAGGTATTGAAATTTTTTTTTAGTGTAAAAATATTTTTCGATGTGTTGAGAATATTTAAATTTCTCATAAATTTTCATTGATCTCAAATTCGACACTTTTCATAAAAGAAAAAAAGGTTAGAGCACGGCTTTTACAGGCATTTTGAGAACCATCATATAGATTCGAAAAAAAAATTTTAAAATTAGTTGCGCGCTTTGGGACTTCCAGAGCTTAAGGTACTATTACAGTGTGAAGCTATTAAAAACAACACCTTTTTAATTAATTTTTTTTACGTAGTATTATAAAATTATTCAATTCAAATTTATTTACATTATGGACAGTTAAAGTTGAAGATATAAAAAAAATGTTTGTTTTTGTTTTTGTATTTGTTGTTTATTTTCTAGAGGTCGTTGAAGTTGGCGTGTTTAAAAAAAGGTTGTAAGTTGGTTTCTCGTCTCCAGCATTTCTAAGGCGTCGGAAAGTAAAAAATCAAAGTGCATTCTTCAGTAAAGGGTTGTAGTTGAGCACTCTACCTACGCAAATAAAAAAATAAGGCAAACAAAAAAAATGGCATGCGTTGAAAAACAAATTTACAAAAAACCCCTCTTTTTGGCAGATATTCTTAGCCGTAAAAAACAAAATATAAAAGTTTCTCTGCTTTTTATAGGTAGAGTGCTTAACAAAGTCTATGAAGATCACAATAAATCAAGTTTCATCGAAATCGATCAAGCAGAACTCGAGATATCTTAGAAACCAATTCGAAAAAACTTGTTTCGAGAAATACGCGATTAGATTTTCTTCTATGAACGATAATATATGAATAATACGCGACATACGAATATAATATATGTTATATCTTTTTTTTCATTTGATATTTTTTTCTAAAATTTTGTACACGCATTCTTAAGACCTTAAGGAACCAGATTCTAGAAAAAAACAAAAAAAAATTTTTCATTTTTTACACACTGTAATAGTACCTTAAAGAAGACACAATAGTTATTGAATAAAAAAAATTTTGCTAATTTGAAGTATCCCATTTTTTTATTTTCAAAATTTTTTATCAAATTTTCCGTTGTTACGCATATTTATACTTAAATACTATTTTATAGCGCCTACATTTTAAAAGATACGTTATTGATATTTTTTCAATTCAAAAGAACATATCGTGTTTATGAAGCCTACCAAAATTCAGAAATAAGATTTTGCCTTTTATCCGTGTAGCCTGCCCTTTTGCATTACTGTGCGTCGTCAGGTCGCCACTGAGTACCGAATTGAATAATTTGTCCACTGGAGCGTCTTCGTTCACTTTTTTATTTTAATACACTTGATTATATCGACGTCGGCATATAGCTCATACAGCTCGTAGTTCCATCGTATTGCGTACTCACCATTGATGCAGATTGGATCTTAGATCTTCCAAAGGATTTTTCTCTTAAACGCTTCCAAAGTTCTTTCATAATTGGGGTTTCCGGGATATCCTTTCCTATGGCGGGATTGTTGTCAGCATTGCCTTTTAGAAAATTAGATAAGTGTTTCCTCTAAAACATCAGTGTACTCTGGATATCTGTCAATAGATTCCCGTTTTTATTATTGCAGGAAAATGCTCCGGTCTTAAAACCATATTAAAACCATGGATCTCAATTTTCTCGCACTGACGAATTTCTGCCTCTTATTTTATCCATCTGAAAAGGCGTCTCTCTTCCCTCCTCTTCTCATGGTTTGCACCATAACAGCACGCGTTAGAACCGACTGCAGGGTGTTTCTCTGCAGTTGCGTCGTGACACTCCTGGTCTTGCCACTGGTTTCGGCCTTTCACCTTTTCGGCTACAGTTTGCCAACGTCTAGCTTTCTCTGTGTAGGACAGTGTTGCCAGTTTAAGGGTTTTCCCCTAAATTTAGGGGTTTTCCCTCATTTAGGGGGACTTTTAGGAGGGAAAAAGTTTTAGGGGGAAATTTGGTGGGAGAAAAATAAATTTAGTGGGAAATTAAGGGGGATTGAAAATTTTGAAAAATTTTTTAGGGGGATAGAAAATTGAATTTTCTGCGATTTTCCTTGAACGATGTTCTCAAAACAAATAAATATTTTCAATCCGAATCAGCCGATCCCCTTATACTTTTGAAAGACCTGAATGACACTCTCTATTCTGCTCTCAAAAAAATTGTAGTTCCACAGCAACTGCAAAAGGCTAATAAAAATGACTTGTGTTCATATCAATTTCGTCGGCATTTGACGCCCGTCACATGTATATATTTTGGGTATGACTTCACATATGCTTGTTTAATCTTGAATTCGGCGAATCAGTTGTTGGATATCAAAAATCGATGTCGGGAATCTCTCATTGAATTAGCTGAAGAAATTAAAAAAAGAGTACCACAAAACATAGCAATTCGTGAAAAAATTTGTGTTTTTAGTCCTGAAATAGCTTCAAAAGGATTGAAGCGGAATTAAAATTATTAAAATGATTGGTGGCAATGTTGATGAAGTTGTACGGGAGTGGAATCTTCTCCATCGGTTGGATACCGAAAACGTATAAATTTCATCAGACGAATACTGGGCAATGCTGTCGTTGCCTTTTTCCAACGCGGCAGTAGAAAGAGCATTTTTAATAAAGACGGCGGATGTTATTATGCGCATAAGGTTCCTTAACGAAAGCTGTATAACTTTTGAACCTTCTGAAAAAATGTTAAAAAAATTTAAAAGGGAAACGTATACAAAAGCGTCCTGGATACGTTTAAAGAAGTTTAGAATGGTTAAAGCAGTGGCGTAGCTAGGGTTGGTCGCACCCGGGGCGGAAACAAAATTGTGCACCCCTTTAGAAGATTTTTTTTTTATAAAATAGGTCCATGAATCTTACTACATATTTTCATATCAGCTTCTACAAAAATGACATATTTTAGAAGAGATTAAAAAAATAAACAAAACTATGCTATCCATAAATATTTGATAAAAGATGTAAGAATCTAAAATTTTCAGAAACTTAAAGAATTTTCTCTGAATTGTTCCAATATTTTTGTCTACTGGGCTTATAAGTTGTAAGAGAAAAATTAACTATCAGTAAACCACACAATATCAGTTTTAATGTAAAAACTTAAGTTAGTTTAATATAGAAAACTTTGAAAAATTTACGAAAAATTTTGCATAATTGGACCTAGAGAAAAAATAGGACCTGGAAGCAAAACGTTGACAAATATTCCCTAGTGACCCTTAATAACTATTAATATGAATATTTTTTCGAAATCAATCCCTATTTTCTACATAAAATTTAAATGAAAAATTAATATAAAATATTAAAATTCTTTTATAAACATTTTTCATCATTTTTATCAATTTTTGTATAGTACACTGAGGAAAAAATGTGTTAAAATTAAAAAGAGCTGTTTTAAAGCTAAATTCAATACAAAAGTTTTTGTTTTTAAAACAATATTTTTGCTATGAAAACGAAATTTAAAACAAAAATTTTAAAATTCAAAACACATGTTTTAAAGCATATTTTTTCGATGTCATTTTTTTAACTTTTCCGAGTTTTTGCACCAGATTCACAACCAGCTACCCCCGGGACCTTGTGAATACCAAATGTTAACTCAATTCGATGAAGTTTGCATTTGAAATATTTTAATATTTAATAAATTAGTTTTTAATTTATCATATTTTCAATATTTGTCAAACCAATTCAAAAAATTTAAAAATTGTCATTGAATTCAAATTTTTGTTTGTTTTTTCAAAGAAATAATAAGAGATGTGATTGATATCAATTGATCTGATATCTTTATCTACATAATTCCCAAAGCAAACTTGGCCAGGTTCCATGAAATTCCATGAAATCTGTTGATTCTTCACATTCGGTGATTGAGAACAAAATTTAATTTTAATAATTAGAATAATTTTTAAGGAACTGTACATCTTATCTTCTCTTAAAACTGTATTTTTTATAGTTTTTGTTGGTTGATTTGAACATAATAATAATTATTTTAGCAAAATAAAGGATTCAGGTTTTTAATAGACATCTTCAAAATAAAGCAAAAAAAGTCAGAGCGCTATAAATTATCATAGGACGCCATTTATTTAATTTATATAAAAAATGTAATGAATTTAAATCAATTTCATTTTTTAGAAATTTTTTAAGCAAGTAAAAAGTTTATTAATAATTTTAAAACTAATAGTTTTATGTAAAAGTATACCCAAAATATACTGTATATTTCTATTTTTGACATTTATGACATTAACATGTTTTTCTGAAAAGTATTGCTTACAAAACAACTGACGCCTCCATTCATCATACTCTGAAAATCATGCAGGTTTTCGAAACTAAATGGTTTTAAAAATGTCTACTAAACTAGCAAGTTTGAACACTTCTTAACCCGAATATAAGATGTAAAAAAGTGATTTTTTATAATACTTGATGGAATATAAAAAAATATTTTTACATTTGTACTTTTGTACTCCATCTTAATATCATGAAAATTTTAATATAATTTGTTTGGAAATTGCACCCCTAACCAATGAAAAATTACATATGGAATTGACTTTTGTTTAAGTGTGAGCGTTAATATTGAACAAAATTTAATATAAAGTTAAAGTTTGTTTCAATAAAAACGAAGTCCTGGTGATGGTAAAAAATATTTTCATTCACTTTTGCACCCTCTTGATATTCAAATATAAGACCGAAGTCATTGAGGTGTGTTCTTTTTATTGAAAAAATTAAAAATTATGTGGTAAGAAGCTCTTTTGCCAAATTTTGCACCCCATTTTGGCGTGCACCCGGGGCGGACCGCCCCCCCCGCCCCCCCCTTGCTACGCTACTGGGTTAAAGACATATTGTTCAGCTATGGATATCTTTAACCAGTGAATATTTGCTGGATTTCTGAAACTACTGAAAATCTAAAACTTTACCCAATGGTTAAAGATATACAGAGGTGAACAATACGGACTTAAAGCGATAAAAGTTTCATTCAATAACTGCAAAAAATCTAAATATATACATATTTATACTTATGTATTAACATGTGATTTAACTGATCTCAGAAATATATTTTTAAAAAAATTTTATAAAAAAAGTATTTTTCAAGTGTTTTTGCATATTATTACTAATGCTTAGCAAAAAATTTTTAGGGGGAATGGCGTGAATTTAGAGGGAAATTAAGCTCCATTTAAGAAGAAGGCGCTCGCTCAGAATACCTGGCAACACTTGTGTAGGATTGTGAGCATTTTTAGCTGCGTACAGACAAGAAAATGGTCCGAGTCTATGTTGGCACCACAATCAAAACATGGCGATAATGGCGAAATGAGTTTCGCTTAAAACAATTGAAATGTAGGAAATTCAGTAGAATATTGGTTGCTGAGTACCTTGAAACTGGTTGAAAGCTTTTATTATACTCCTACAGATGGATTTAAAAAAGCAACTGCTAATAGACAAATATCGGTTCAATCGAATCTAACACTGCCAACAATTTAGAATGGCATAAGTATGATTTTTCATAGCACTGCGTCCTGAGAACGCATCTGCTTGGAGTTTGTTACGAAAAACCGTGACTCTTTGCCAAAAGAACAAGTAAAATTGAGCCGTAAGGCAGATGTCTGCTCGAAATACTTGTGAACTACTGTAGAGCTCTTTAATGCAATTATATCAAGATTGTACTTCTGAAGCACATATTTGAACTCTTCAGTTTTTTTTTTTTAACTGCTTGTAAGCCATATTGCCGAAGTAACAAAAATCAGTAAAATGTGCTTCATTCATATATAAAAAATGCAATTCAAATCGTTGTTAAAAAAATGTGCTTCATTCATATATTATAACAATCGGAATTAATGAATAAACTAAAATTAAACACATACAGTACTTATTTGGAATTTATAACATTCAATGTTCGGTTCTTTTAGCGAGACAATTTTAATATATTAATCATGTGCGCATTCAAACAATACACAAAATAGAATTGAAAATTTTAAATTTTTACAACAATCAAAGTTTTGTCAAAGCATGCAATCAAAATGTAAAAACAATATGTCATTTATGGAGAGCAATTTGAAAAATGTGCAGCCTATTTTTACATCCACTCAATGTTGTTACAATTTTTGAAAATTCTTTATAACACTATATATTTTATGTATGATTTTTTTATTTTTTTTTTTTGCTGATTTAGCGATATCGCTAAAAATTTCAAATTTTTAGAAAATATTTCACGGGTTTCCATTTTTTTAAGGTCCAGTGAGGATTTTTTTTATTTTTAACTTAGCAAACTTGTAAATTCAATTTAACTTTAGACCGTAAATCATCAAAACTCAAACACACACATGCAGACACACACACACACACACACATACACTGACATATATTCATGCTTTCATGAACAAAGATATACTTTCAAGCTTTAACGCACATATTTGTATATGTGTGCATAAAAACTTCAACACATACTTCTTTCTTTTCCTCGCGTACACACATCAACCAGTTTTAGCTGTTAATATTTTATATGATTTAACAGCGCAGAAAAATTTTTGCAATTTAGTTTCAGACACAAAAAAAAATTGCAATGATGTTGATGTTTTTGTTATGGCAACCATTGTTGCTGCTGTCGTTATTGTATTTGCAATTTACTGTTGTTGTTGGGTTTTTGTTCTTGTATTGGTTTTATTTTCAAATTCTATGATCAAGCCTTCCATTATTTTTAGTGGTTTTTGGCTGGTGGTTTAACAATGGTGATGTTTGTTGTTGTTGTTGGCAGTTTTATAAATATTATTTATTCATTTTAAGTACATATTTCAGTTTTGCACAATTTACATAAATATCCATCATAATTAGTCATAATTGCTCAGTTAACTAAAGTGAGTCGCATAAAAAACAAAAATATTGTAAATGGGTCACATTTTATGCGTTGTCACATCATAAAAGTAATTTATTATATTGTAAAATGGCGGTATTATATAAAATGAAACGCTAATATTTATTTAATGTTAGTTTATAAAAAGCTTAATGTTACAATGCTTATGAACACGGACACAGTCGGCGCGAAATTTGTTTAAGGAGGGACATAACATTCGCGGCAGAGAAAAAATACCTTTTTTTTTAAAAAATGCATAACTCAGTCAAAAACAAAAATTTTCCAAAATTGTAGAGAATTGAATAAATTACAAGAAAAAAAATTAAAAAAATTTATTTTTCACTCCAACATGGTTTCATAGTGTTCTAAACTGGCGGCAGAGAAAAAAACGGATCCTCGTGGTTGCAGCGCTGGGAGTCACAAAAATTTCCGATCTGGAAAAAAATTACTATTTTAAATCTTAAAAAAAAATATAAATCTTAATAAAAAAAAAAAAAATTCGTCAAAAAATGAACCCGCTATTGACGCCACCAGTACGAAGAACATGGTTTCGAGATAAACGCCTTCAAAGTTTGTGAACAAAGAAAAAAAAGGTGAGTATTAAAAATGCGCTCTCACTAGTCCGGCTGTAACTTGAACCCGTAGGAATTTTTCCATGAAATTTTTTCTTAGAATCTTAAAAATATTTACTAAAATACAAAATTATAAAAAAAGTCGATTTCAAAAATTATCCAATGTCATGTCCCACCTTAAACTCGAACACTTTTCAATTTATTTTTAAAACTAAATCACTGATATTCAGCATTATCGTGAATAATTATACCCTAAACCTGAAAGGTCAGGGTATATTAACTTTGTGCAAACGTTTGTAACGCATAGAACGAAGCGAGTCCGGTATAGAAATGTATATATATTCTTGATCAGCGTCACCACGTGAGTCGAGCTATCTATGTCCGTCCGTCCGTCCGTCCGTCCGTCCGTCCGTCTGTGTGTTGTCCGTATACACAGGATAAGAAGAAGGAGTTGAGATAATTGGATGAAACTTGATACACATGATCACATGTACCCAAGGATCTGCACTATTGAATATTTTTGGAATCCGCCTACGGACACGCCTACCTTCCATACAACGCAAAAATTTAAAACTGCATAACTCAGCTCATAATAAGTCTACAACAACAAAATTTGGTATGTGTGTGTTTCATACCAATACAAATATGTCTTCGGAAAATGGACGTCATCCGCTCACGGACACGCCCACCTCCCATACAACCCAACAATTGAAAACGCAATAAATAAGCCTCTGTTTAACCTACAGAGCTAAAATATGGCAGGTATAATATTTATAACAAACCAAAGATGGTTTTGAAAAATGGACATCGTCCGCCCACGGACACGCCTACTTCCCATACAACGCGAAAATTGAAAACTGCATAGCTCAGCTCATAACTAGCCTACAACAATAAAATTTGATATGTATGTGTTTCATACCAACACAAATATGTCTTCGGAAAATGGACGTCATCCGATCACGGACACGCCTACCTCCCATACAACCCAAAAATTGAAAACGCAATAAATAAGCATGTGTTTAACCTACAGAGCTAAAATTTGGCACGTATGTTTTTTATGACAAGACAAAGATAGTTTGGAAAAATGGACTTCATCCGCCCACGGACACGCCCATTTACAATTAATTTTTTTTTTTTTTTTTGAAAAGTGGGTTTAGGGTATTTCATAGTCGGCCTAGACCGACTTTAGACTTTCTTTACTTGTTTTTCCCTCAGAATTGGCAAAGAGAGTTTTAGTTTTTAAAATAACAAATAAAGACATCATAATTTTTTTTTTAACCTCATGAATATTGACGCTTCATGTACAAATTTGTATTAAAAGTTTTCAAAAAGTTATTCTGCTTTATATTAAAAACAGAAACTCCATTTTCCAATTCCAATGGAAACCAATTTTTTATGATTGGTCTAATTGTTAATGTTTGTTTAAAATTTTACTGAAATATTTTTGTAATTTATTTAATTTTTCATATACTTTTCAAAACGTATATTAGTGCACTCGTAAGAGGTCTCAACATATAGTGCACTTTTCAAAGGTCATGGCAGTTCAATTACAGTAGATTTGCTACTCAAAGTCATCGCCGTAACTCCACCTGGTGGTGATGGCAGTAGCCACCAGACTGTCCCAAGTCTGTGAAAAGGATTACGATTGCAAGAATATGTTTTTAAATTTCAGTAATCATGAGTTGCAAAATAACAAAAGTGGTATCTAAAATTGGATAACTGGATACCTGCTTACAAGTAACAAACGATATAAAACATATAGGAGAATAGTCAACAAGCGTGGTTGAATAACTGATGATTACTGTCATGAATAAAAAATCTGATATATAAAATTTTTGGGTATGAACGATAGAATGTTATACCAGAAAAATTGGACAAACAAAGTATGCAATCCTGTGTTCGAACATAAAATCACAAAAATCTTTGCTTGTCTAACCCGGACTTTTGAACTAGATTAGATAAGGAAGTGGGAGCAGAACACCCAATAAATATTCATCAGTGTTTTAACTGGGATGTTTAAATCACTCCGAGATTTCGAAATAGATTAGATGATTATAATAGAAAAGATGTCATAAAATCCATAAAAGTATTCGGCAGTGGTATCCTATCATATACTAGGATACTATGATAGACTTGCTTATCTAGTCACACATATATTAACTATGCAACTTATGTCAATGTTTTTTCCCAGGAGACTATCATGGGCTGGCATTTCGGAAAGTTTCGTGCTGAATGTGGTTAGCGAAATGTCAGGCGAAATCAGTGCAGCATTCTCAAGTCTTGAGAAAGAGTCGAGTCGAATGGGTCTTGCAGTGAACGCAGATAAAACGAAGTATCTTGTGTCAACAAACAAACAGTCCCAGCGTCTTGGAAACCACGCCACTGTTGACAACACCTCCTTTGAGGTAGTGAAGGGACTTTGTTTACCTGGGATCCAGCACTAACTCCTAGAACGATATCAGTACTGAGATTAAACGAAGGTTTGCTCTTGCCAACAGGTGTTACTTTGGGCTCAGTAGGCAATTGAGAAGCAGAGCTCTCTCTCGACGAACAAAACTGACGCTCTATAAGTCAATAATCATGCCAGTCCTACTATACGCATTACAAACCTGGACGTTGAGCAGCTCTGATGAAAGGACTTTGCGTTCAAGAGAAAAATCCTTTAAAAAAAGCTATATGCCGACATCGATATAGTCAAGCGTATTAAAATAGAGTGCCTTCGCTGGCTAGGACATGTCGAGAGAATGAACGACGAAGCTCCAGCGAAAAAAATATTGGAGTAGGTACTCAGCGGTGGCCAACGCAGACGAGGAAGACCGCATCTCCGTTGGAATGACCAGGCATTGGATAACCTGACAACGCTTGGAGTTTCCAACTGGCGCCAGCAAGCGCACGACAAAAGAGGCTGGTACATTGTCCATTGAGGATGATAAACAAGCCATAGTGTTTATCACAATAAGAATGTGGCTGAAACCACGGAAGTATTTTTAAGGTTATGCAAGCTTCTTCGAGTCAAAATACTGCAGCGGTCGAAAGCATTGAAATACATGAACCATTAACATCCACTTCACTCACAACAAAAACAACCTTCAGACCCAAAAGATCCCGATCCACATTGTCAACAGCAAAATCTACTGCACCCAGCGCCGGATTAAAACATGGCGGGCCTGGGGCTAAAATCGACCGGGGCCTACTCAAGGTCAGAGCATGTAGCTCGGATCGTTTAATAATCAAAATATTACTTTTTACGCATTAACATATGTCTTTAAGTGAAACAATAACAAAATACAATACAAGCAATAGGAAGGTTATATAAACATTTGGAAAAATGCCGATCATGTCTGAGACCATATAATTTCTGATTTTAATTGTTTGATATCTATAAAAAAAAACAAAACATCTCTCAGAGAGATTCTTCAGGTGGAAGTTTCATAAGCGGAATTAAGTGATTCAATTCACAGAGTAATTCCATTTGAATATCATTTGAATATACTTCAACAAGGAGTTTTACTTTCATTTCTAATTTTTTCGTTTTCAATATCCATTCATGCGCACAAGAATACAAATAGTTTTATCTACCCATATGCTTCAATTCTTTTTCTCAATTATATTGTTATACTCAGACACCTATCTTTATCCGATGAAAAATTTCTCTATTTTCGATAAAAGCAATTGTTTTCTTTTTTAAATGAAATTTTCTTCAATTAGAATAAATTTTCACATTTTCGAAGAAATATTCCTTCATTTGTGGGTAATGAAAATATTTCATGCCTCTAATAATGATAAGTATTTTTCTTGCAGAAAAAATTCTCATTTATAGAGAAAAATTTGGTGAAAATTAAAAATGTTTCTTATATATTGATAAAAAAATGCACTTTGTGAAGTATTTTTTTTCTATAAAAACAAATCTTTTTTCAAAAATAAAAAAGTCTTGTTCTCTAAAAAATATATATTCAAATATATTTCTCTAATAAGGAATAGGGAATTTTAAGGATCACATTTAGAGAGCAGCATTCTCTGGACCAAATCTATATTATTTTTCTATAAATATGATGCCTTTTTTATCATATTCCGAGAAACATTTTTCTAGGTGTAGCTTATCAATTAAAGCAAAAGCATCGATTTGTCGATCGTCAGCACCAGTCAAATTGATTGTTTCGGGTTCTTTGTTGCTGTTTTTTCTAATTATTTTTGTCAAACAAATCGATTCAGGTTCTTAGTACTATTTTCGAACCCTGAAAATTCAATTCGCAAAACTGTTACGAATTCGATTATTGAAGAACGCAGCTATCAAATCAGTATCTACTTTTTGCAAATAAAAGTTGGTTGCATTCAAACTTTACATCTCTTGATGCATTATCAACATCCACTTAAAACATTGCGACCATTTTCAGATGAATTCTGACCCTATACTTAAAAGAAATTTTAAGCATAACCATGATTTCTTTCAAATAAACTTAAATTTATTTTAATTTTAAGGTCGATTATTTCGAAATATTTTTTATATGGCATGTCATGTTTTTACAATATGCACTTCATATATAAAACTTAAGGTTCTTTTAACTATATCTTCTTGGGAAAAAAGAGGGTTAATTGCTTTGCTTTTTTATTTAAAACCAGGGACCGTACCGGTTATGGTTGTTTTATCCAAAAAGTCACATATAAACTGCTATTTTTTAACTTATATTTTTTCCGACAAAAATAAAAGTTATTTTGTGTCTTATATTTTTTCGAGCAAACATAATAGTTACTTTTGACTTTTATTTTATCGGTCAAAAATAACAGTTATTTTCTGCCTTTTATTTTTTCGGTCAAAAATATCAGGCAATTTGTGTTTTTTCAAAGGCCATTTTACTGACTAAAAGACTATTGATACCATTATTTCGGTCTCATCGGTGCTCACGTTTGACAAATGGTATCAATAGTTTTTTAATCGGGCAAGCGGCCCTTAAAAAACACAGACCTAAGAAATAAAAATCACAAAATAACTGTTATTTTTGACCGATCAAAAAAAAGTCAAAGGGTAACCGTTATTTTAGTTTGAAAAAATAAGAGTCAAAAAATAACAGTTAGTTTTAAACTTTAATAGAATCAGTCGAACATTTAAAAGGTACTTAATATTCGTTAAGCTGAGGCCGTTTGTATCATAATGGTATATATGTATGTATGAAAATGTCCTTCGACAATTTTTTCATTGTGTCTTTTTCATTTGAAAATTGTAAAATAACAGTTATTTTCGGTTCCTGTTTAAAACAATTTCGTAAGCGTTCATTTTGGTTATTTTAATTAATTCCATACATATTTTTCACAACACAATACAAAAATTTCATTTCATCACTTTGACAATTAGCTGTTTGAAGTTCGAGATTTGTGCTCGAAGAAAATTTTCAAGTAATTTTCGAGTAATAGTGAGCGAAAAAACTGACGTTTTGCTTGTTCTTGTTCTCTCTTGTGCTGAAAAAATATGTAAAGAAACACTTTCGAGATGACGTGAGTACGGAAACAGACCTATAGTAATCCAAAATCTCCCTGTATTAATTTGTCCTCATCACTGGTGTTTTGATCTGTAATCAATTCCATAAGTTTGTCCTCATCATAATCGCGTGATGAATCGAACACCACCGTAACTTCTTTGCTGCAATCACATTTTTGGAATTCAGTTCCAAAGTTCTCTTATTGTAAAGGAGAATCAGCAATGTTAATAATATTCGCTTCAGGGAGCTAAAAATGTTGTACTTTATTACAAGTTCATACACGAACGCACATATTTATTTAGTTTTTATTTGGACATAATTTTTGACAATTTTTATTTATTTCAAAGAACATTATTTCAAGAATTTTTGATTTTTTTGAAATATATACATACATGCATGCGTAAATTTTGTTTATTCGGTTTTCAGACAGTTTAACCCTTTGAACATTTTTGTTAGCAGAAATTTGTCGAAGTGAAAACTGTAACTTCTGACACGGAGGGGACATAGTTTACACTCTCACTCTTTTATTTTTCATTATTTATTCATTTTTTCATTTCATTAATTTTTTTAACCATTTTTCCGAGTACTGTAACGCCTTTTTCGATAAAAACTGGCAAAATTTGCAAAATGTACCAACAAAAAACTACGTGTGCGGGAACAGTTTTTCAGTCAGATTTTGACACTTCAAAAAAATAATAAAATAAAAAAATAAATATTTAATTGTGTTAATTTCTAATGAATTCAAAAAAATATCGCTATAACACCCACTTCAAAATAAAATAAATCATAATTTGGCATTATTTAGATAACAAAAAATAAAAATCGGTTTTTAAAGCTCATAATTTCAGATGAGTTATAGAAGTTACATAGCAGGATAGACTACCATCAGTGTATAGGAAGAGACAAGTTCTCATCATAGAAACCTTAGCAAATTGCATATTGCATTTGGTGGTGAATTCCATTGATTCTGACAGTCTCTAATTTTCCGAACAATTTTATTACTCACTAAAAAATTAATATTAATTTATAAAATTTTCTTACATTGCTCCATAAATAACTCATATATTTAGTGTAAGTCATCTGAAAGAGCATGAAATATTTTGAGTACGAATAAGTTGTCAGTGTCAAAGTAACAGAATATTGAAAATCAGTTCTACAAAAGGCTCACCCTTCATTTCTCCGCAGTAAAGAAAGAGTTAGAAATTTTTGCTCTCAATTATCTTGTAACTTTTTTGCACATTTTATAGTCAGTTTTGTTAATGAATTCACAATTTCAACTTTAATGAAAATTATTTTCAAACTTTGCTACTTTCGGTTAATCGAGGAAAATTCAATTAATTGGATTTTCTTGGAAAGACATCGTCTATTGAATTCATATTAAATTATTTTTAATTGCGTTTCCAGCAGTTTTGCTCGAAGGCATGAAATAAGGGAAATGAAAACACACACACACACACACATACACATACTTGCATACATTCACATACACATAAAGTGTTTTATACATTTTTAATACAGTTAATTAAAGCAAAGTTTACAAATATTTACTTTCCTTGGCGTTACCTCTTAGTTTTAAACATAGTTAACAATGTTTTACCGCCAACATGCTTGCCTTCTCTCAGGCTATAATTATATGATTATGCTGGCAAAAACTTTTAATTATTGTTTCCGTAAAAGTTCAAGGCGTACAGCTAGCGGTCGGCATGATGAAGATTATTTTAAATTGAGTTAATTTGCGGAATATTGTCCAAAAACCAAATGGAGCTATGTCAGAAAGGATGTCAGCAGGCAGCAGAAAATCTGCTGTCAGAATAACTGTTTGTATTGTGTTATTAAAAAAAAACGGTAAATAAAATTGTACGTCAAAAAATGTGAGT
Organism: Tetanocera ferruginea; assembly: GCA_958299015.1. NCBI lineage: Eukaryota > Metazoa > Arthropoda > Insecta > Diptera > Sciomyzidae > Tetanocera > Tetanocera ferruginea. The sequence continues at coordinate 139,092,127 of OY282640.1, forward strand.
AATTGTTAGAAGATTAATAAATGTCCTTATTAATAATTGAATATATTTAAAATATTTATTAAATTGCATGAATATTTAACAATAATTTTATAGTTGGTATTTCATTATTGTCAGTTTTTAAAATAAAACGCATAGTACTTAGAATAGAGCGAGAGTACGATGCGAGAGTGCGATACGATTGTATAATGAATTCTTGCACGCATTGTCCTCGTATATTAAGTATCTAGAGAAATGTCAGTTTTGAAGCTTCAATAAATTCCAGTAAACAATAAATTAATAAATTTTGGAAGGAGCACCAAAAATATGAAAACATACCGAAGTTTAGTAGTCGCGAACTGGTAACAGGCTTGATAACAGGCTGAGTTGCTGGCTTTGTTGAATATTTATCCCAGAATTAACTCAGAAAGTGCCAAAACTAGCAAGGCAGGAAGGTGATGGTGGGTCCAACCAAACTATCAAGATCAAGATTCCAAGGTTTCTATTAGAAAATATTGTAAACCATGCATCGATACTATTAGGAGATGTTTATACAAGCCACAAGAAAGAGTGTAGCCCATTTTAATTTGCTTTTTACTTATGTTGGACATTTTCCCCTGAATTACGGTTGGCCTAAACACTGATGTAAGTACAAATTATAAACTTGAAGATAGTTACCCCATTATTTAATTTATATATTTAGCATACCGTGGACCTCGCTATAACTACGCATGGAAGTTTAGAATGTCCACATCTATAATCGGACGAGTAATTTACGAAATGTGTGGTGCCCTGTGGAATGAACTAAATACTGAGAATGATATAAACATCACCTCCAAGCCAAGAAAATTGGTTGAGTATTCCCAATGAATAGTGAAGATCACAAAACTGCAATTATAAAGGAAAACACGTCATTGTCTTTCTCGTAGTAAATAAAGGAATCCCATCGTCCTTGCCAGATTCAAATGAGACAGTGATTTCCACTTGGAAGGCATTTGACGCACTCTTTTCCAGATAAACAATGTGCATGTGTCTATCAATGCCAATAAAAATGCATATAAAAAACTTAAGGCTATCATTTGTTTTAAAGAAAACAAATTTCAATAGAAGATTTTCCCATATACATAAGGCAAACGATAGAAAACACATTTGGAGTAGTGTCTGCAATTTGGAGAGTTCTCACTAAAAACATTCATAACACCAAACAAAATACGTGGGCTATAAATTTCTTTTCATAATTGAAATTCCCAGTACCCGACGGTATATTCCTGGTCTTGTTAGCAACGACTGCTCTACAATCGACTGCTCTGCATAAAAGTTGAATCAGGCTTACTAAGTTCCTTTAGCCTAGAGGAAACTGTGGTGATATTCATATACAAATCAGAATGTTTAACACGGTTAAAAATCTTAGACTAAATTTTAAACTTTTATGGATTACATATAGGACACGACCAAAAAAAGATTACTTTTTAATCCAATGAAAAGTTTTCAATTTTGCAATCCAAAAAGGATTTATTTTTAATCCACAAAAAGTTTACAATTTTCCAATTAATCCAAAAAGGAATAATTGTTAATCCACAGAAAGTTTAAAATATTATAATCCAAAAAGGATCCAAAAAGGATTAGATTTTAGTCCAAAAAAGTTTAACCCTGGAAGGACATGCTTCGTCGAATCGACGACGATGGTTACATTAAATCGTTTTTCTTCCTTGTTTTATTTTGTTTTCTTCTGATTTTTCCTATAACACCAGTCAAAGTCTAGCTTGAACGTATGCGCAGACGTAGAACCAAAAAAATAGCTGAGAAGTATGATTTTTAAGATTTATCGTCGTCGAAACGACGAAGCATGGCTTTTGAGTAACTTTTTCAGTTTCATATTTTGGGTTTTTTTTGTAGTTTTTGTATTAATATTCCATTTTTATTGCTGGAACGCAAAAGCTGCAACCAAAAACATATATACATATATATATTAAGAAATTGGAAAAAATTTGATCGATCTATTACGAATCCAATGATGAACTTGATTGTTTCAGCGCTTGCTTTGGTACAGTGGAGGCTAAAAAAACTTAGTGCCTATTGCTTATATTATTACCTCATCCATTTAAAACTTTATCTGAATAAAATTTAGAGCTTTGTTTTTAAGATAAAAATTAATTTTATATTCAATGTATGCTTAAAGAAGTTAATATTTAATTTTGTTTTATGTACCTTTTTTTAAAAAAAACCAAATGAACTCAAAACAGAAAAGATTTATTTTTTTATAAAAAATTATTATACATAAAATTGTTTGGTATTTTCTCATATTCTAAATAATCTGAATAATCAAAAAAAAAAGTGATTTCTAAAGATTTTTCCGTATAGGACATCGGTAGTGGCCTTTTAAAAATGGTGTCGTCGAAGCATGTCCTTTATGTATAAAAAATAAGCATGTCCTTCTAGGGTTAAAATATTGTAATCCGAAAAGGATTACTATTTAATCCACAAAGGTTTAAAAACTGTTTACAGTAATAATATATATAATAATATTTTGGTTCAGATTTTAATAAACAATTTGTTTCATTTACTTAAAAATAAATTTCGGATGCTTTAACAACATTTAGAATTATATTTAGCTTAAATTTCGTAGTAGTAGTAGTTTTCAATCTTGTACCTGAATTACAGTGCGGCAGTGGCAGTGGCTTTGATCAGCTGTAATTTTAGGAATACTGTTGTTCAATGGTGAAACTTACATAGCAGCAGTGGTTGTAAGCAGTACTGCCGAGGTTAGCCCTATTTCTAAATTCACTGCCAACATGCAAATAATTAAACTTCTAAGAAAAATTCACTCATTCACTGCTTTCGATGCTGACGATGCTACTGCTAGATTGTAATTTGCAGACAGTAAAATACGAAAGAGCTGATCATTGCCGCCAATGACACAGCTGCTGCCACTAACACTGCTGCATTGTAATTCAGCTATTAAATAACATAAATACTTTTTCAAAAAAATACTACCTTAATGCAAATTTGTAGTCCAAAAATAGTCTTAAACTTAAACTTTTTCGGATTAAAAATAATTAAGCTAAAATATGGAATAAAAAATAGTACTTTTAGGATTAAAAATTCCTTTATACCAAAGCTTGGATTAAAAACTAGTCCAAAATTTTTAACCGTGAAGTCACTTGTATCTTAAAGACACCTGGCCCATAAGTGGCATAACATCCTTTCTACCAAAAACAATTGAGATGTTGGTAGAATTGCCCATAAGAAACGCCACGAATGACGCTGCCGCTGTTAGTAACCAACCAGTGCGCTTGTACGAAGTAGAAATCGGCGAAGACAGCACGAAACTTCCTGATAGTATAAAACAGAAATGCGTATCACCACAAATAATTCACATTGGGTGTATTTCCAGACATTTTAGATGCATTCGACTATAGGTATTCTTAATGGATTACGTGTGATAGATGTACTACCAACAATCGACCTTTGAATAGACAACCTACAAAACTGTAGAAAGGTCCCAGCCGAGTGGGGCTCTATAATCATGGTAAGTGTGCAGGAGGACATATCAAAGAGGAGTTCTCTCACCCCTACTGTGGAATCTAGTCTTTAACGATCTTCTCAAAAACTTTGAAGCATTATCATAGTAGAAAAATGCTTTTCGAGACCAAAATTCATAACGGAGAGCACGCTAAAAGAGGTACTTGAATGGCCGAACTCAGTTGGCCTAAGTATCAACGCAGAGAAAACGGATATGTCCTTGTTTACGAATAAATTCAAGATACTACCATCGATACCAACTAGAAAAAATGACACTCGAGTCATATTAAAGCCTCACATGAAATATCTGGGGGTTATTCTGGTGCACAGCAAACTGATGTGGAGACTCAATGTAGATGAAAAGGTGAGGAAAGGGACCAATGCACTACACACATTCAAGAAGATGCTGATCACTTGGGGCCTTTCACCTTCTCTGATGCAATGGCTCAACTTGACGATAGTTCGTCCAGTTCTAATCTAGTCAACATACCTCAAACGCTTGGAAAAGATTTGCGGCGTGGTGCTCTAAACATAACGGGGGTGCTGAAGGTTAATTCAACGAAAGGCTACAAAACAATTCTATGTTTGAACCCTCTGAACATACACGCATAAATTATAGTTGGAAAAAATAGAACAGAGCCTTACGGCAGCCAACAACTTTTACAAACAAAGTTTTGGATACTGTTAACTTGGCAGGGATTTCATCAGTAGCACGGACTATATAATTCCCCGCACAACCAGGGGTGAAAGCAGCGGTGGTGAGGGAGTATGCTACCCCCCCTAACTTTTTTAGAGTCGGCCAAATTGTTATTTTGTACTGAAATTTGCTTAAAATGTTGATTTTTATTTACAATAACTATGAACGGATCAAAATCAATCGTACCATTTGTTTCCATGTTCGCCTTCAGGAAACCAAAAACCAATTTTAGACGGCTAGTTCATTTCAAGACATATCTAGTCCGCCAATTCACTACACTTCGAAATGAACTTCAGTCGGCCAAATTTTCATTTATGAGTGCGCATAACCAACTGCATTTAATTCCAAACCCCAAATGCCATTATCTTTTCTTTTTCAGTCGAAAATATTCTCTAAGACCAATTCAGTAGGCCAAATATTTTGTAACGGCTTTTAGTCGTTCCTTGGTAGGTTTGTCTACAACATATAGTAGTGCGTCACAAACCAACTTCAGTCAATTAATTTTATATTTTGCTCGGAAATATATATCGTCGGCCTAGCTCTAATAAGACGTAATTCAAAATTATTTAATACTTAGGAGACAAAAAAAAAACTGTTCATTATATGCATAAAGTTTATACTCGTACTATAATGTATAATTTTAAACGTTCTTTAGTCGTTTTTTTTATTTTTAATGAATCGTCTACCCTTTCTTCGAAGAAAGAGAAGCTCAAAATGGATTTTTCAGCAAGACAATGCGTCCGTTCACAAAAGTCAGGAGACACGAAACTGGGTTCAAATGCAATGGAAAATGCTTGGGGTGTACTTGCTTAACGTTTTTATGCCGAAAATTCTCAATACAACACTGTTGCAGAAGTAACAGTTGCCGTTATTCAAGAGTGGCAGTCATTTGAAATTAACCAGCTACAGCACCTCATTCTTTCCATGCCCAATCGAATTTTCGTACTTATTCAACAAGGTGGAGGACCCACATATTATTAAAATGAAAAAAAAATGTTCTTTCTGTACTTTAACATAGTTAAGTTTTGCTTATAATTAGGTTATTCATATTGTTTTTATAGTTAAGCACCACTCAAAATACAACGATTTCAGCCTAACGGAAAACGCAACCTACTAATGTTGTTGTTTTTTAAAAAAACAAACAAGTTTTTATTCTCTTATATTCCACATTAGTAGTTTTTTCTAAAATATTTTAAATTGAAAAAGGCAGCTGTTCTTATAGTTACGCACCACAGTGTATAAGATGGGTGGATGGATGGATGATTAAATGGATGAGATGGATTATTGTTGGTTTGCGTTAAGTGGTTCAGATTCCAGAGCATAAAAATAGGATAAAAGTCGTAAAAACATAAAGTCCGAAATCATAAAAAATCTGAGGCCAACTAAAAAAAAAAACAAAGTTCAGTTTCATAACGAGGGAAGAAAGCTTAAACAGTTTTAGCTATGAGAGTTCATGTGGCTAGTGTTCATAGCTACTGTTGATTAGTGTAATTTGTTACTTGAATCCAAAAATTTATTATAACTTTGTTGTTTTTTTAACATTGAAGATTTTACGGTTTGTTTTTCACCTTATAGTAAAATTCTACGATTTCCTCTTTTTGAAAATCGTTCAACCACATCCTCTGGATGCATGTCGTAGTGAAAATGAAGCAATGCCAAACCAACTAATCTTATTTCAAGCATTGTAGTCCGGAGTCAGGTTTTAATGCAACGTTAGGATGAAAAATAATGTTCAGAAAATTTGGAAAAGCTTCTGTATGATTGCATAAATGTCCCTATCACAGCACTGGAGACCTTCAAAAGTGGAACCATGAAGCTTTCCAATCCCAAATAAGATTTAATGCTTCCATTTTTGCTGCCAATGAAAAAGCTTTCCTTTTAGTCTTAAAATCTAAATTTCTTTTTCTTGTTCCAGCAAGTTACAGAAGCGTTGTATGCAATCCAAAAAACTTTTATAGCGAAATTTGCGACATCTTGGGGGGAAGAAATTCACCGGCCAACCGTGAATCCACGCTTGTCAAAAGAAATATTTAATCCCAACAATGTAAAATATCAAAGATACACATTTGAAAAACTTAACTTACAAATTTTAACATAAAATTCAGCAAATAGAACCTCATTTCCGTTAAACCCTTAGTAAAAAGTTCTCTCGGCGTTTTCAGTTTAATTCATGGCAGATTCACCAGCAATAAAAAAATCAAATAAAGCATTTTTTTTATGAGGTTTTTTTTCAATATGGATTACTCTATTGTCTGACAGTTGTTTTGACAGTTTAAAGTGACGTCTCTACTCAGTATTGTTTGGCAAATCATCATGAATAGGTTAACTCCAGAACAACGCTTCCAAATCGTGAACATTTATTTTCAAAACCAGTGTTCAATCAAAAATGTTTATAGAGCATGAAAAAAAAATGTTTTCTTCAGTGATGGGGCGCATTTTTTTGGTTGAATGGATATGTCAACAAGCAAAATTACCGTATTTGGAGCAAAGATAATCCACACGCCGTTCAAGAATTAACAATGCATCCCGATAAATGTACTGTTTGGTGCGGTCTTTGGGCTGGTGGAATCATCGGTCCTTATTTTTTTAGAAATGAGGAAGGACGATGCGTTACCGTGAATGGAAATCGATACAGAACCATGATCAATGAATTTTTGTTGCCAAACAGTGTTGCCGTTTGGATCAAAATGGATCCTTTGGGATACATTTTTTCTTCAAAAATTGATGGATACTTATTATTTAGACTTAGTGGAATTTTAAATACTTTTATTGAAAAATCAGTTTTATATGAAAATATAGTCATATGAAATCAAAATTCCCTAAATTTCCCTAAGATTTACCTAAAATTTTAGGTAAGAATAAGAATACCCTTTTTTTTTAAGAATACCCTAAAATTTTTCAAATGATAGATAGGAATTTTTTGATTTTATTGAACCCTGCAAACATTTTCTGAGGCTCTCCAAAAAATGATTCTAAAAAGAGTGTTTTTTATGCATGTTTTTTGATGACTCATTAAAAGGACTCATGAAAGAGTCTTTAATATGACTGTGAAATGATTGTTCAAAAATAAGACTCATAAAAGACACTCATTAAAGAATCCTAAATATGACGGTAACATGATTGTTCATAAAAAAGACTCATAAAAGGATCATTTATTGATTGATATACATATGCGTTATCAGAAAGAAGACTCATAAAAGAGTCTTCTATGGGAGTGTATGAGAGAATAGAATCGGATTATTTTAAAAGCACCATATCTTCTAAATAAATAAGAACTTAATCGAGAATATTTATTTTAATTGTATAAAACTTTGTAACTGTCCGTTATGGACACATGCTATCCTGACGTCGCTTTCGGAGAATTATTTGTGGCGATGTATATGTATTGGTAGTGAACTACAACAAATGTTCGTTTTAAAATGACTTCTTATATGAGTCTTAAAAGAGTATTCAATATGAGTAATGAAAGAGTACTTAATATGAGTCTAAAAGAGTTTTAAATATGAGTCTAAAAACCGTTATTACTATGAGTGCAAAAAGACTCATAAAACAGTCAAAAATATGAATCATATTTTGGAGCCCACAACATACGAAAATGTTCTCATAAAAGAGTCTTTTTTGAGTGCATTATGATGATGAACCCTCATTTATATGAGTATTGAAAGAGTATTTTAAGAGTCATAATGTTTGCTGGGAAAATATGCTTTTTATTGATAGCATTGCCATTATTGTGTATTTTTGTAATTTTGAAAATCCGTGGTTAGGGTGTCAATCAAGCAAATTGAGCAAATAGAGCAAATTGTTTGTTGGCAGCTCAATAGACTCTTGTTCAACAGACTCTTGCAGTTACTATTTTTAAGTGAAAAATACGATAAAAGATTTGAACAGATAGTGCTCAGCTAAATCCAACAAGTTTTGTGGAGTTTTCTTGGGTTTAACGAAACTCAACTCAACCCTTGTTTACATGCAGAGCTCACTACGAGTAAGCTCCGAGTTAACTCTGCATGTAAACACAGTATATGCCGCTTCTAATTAAATACTTTTTATGAAAATTGATTGAGATAAGAATCAAAAACTACGTTTTTGTGTTTAAAAAGTAAATATAATTTAGTTTTTTGCAATTTGATACCGGGATACTTATTTTTTTTTAAGTGGATACATTTGGATCCATTTCTGACCTTTTTATGAATACTTTTCTTAGAACCGTCGCGGCAACACTGTTGCCAAATCTTGAAGATATGGATGTGGACGAAATGTGGTCTCAACAGGATGGTGCCACTTGTCATAATGCGGGCGAAACAATAGACTTATTGAAAGAATATTTCAACGACAACATTATTTCGAGAAATGGGCCGGTGAATTGGCCTCCACGTTAGTGTGATTTGACGCCATTTGATTATTTTTTGTCGGTATACGTGAAGTCATTGGTTTATGTGGATAAACTAGCAACGAGGAATTATAAAATGAAAGAAAATGACATACAGTCATTTTAATGTATAAATTATAAGAACGGTATTTGGCTAAATTAAAATAATGTTTATGAAAATAATAAATACTTAAATTTTTAAAGACTAAAATATTGCTTTTATTCTAAAATTAGTTGACCCGGCAAACGTTGTTTGCCTCCACTTTTTTTGTTCACTGAAAGTGTGGTTCCGTTGCAAAGTCGTGGCGAATTGATATTAAGAAGAAGAATGGTAGGTGCACTGAGCCGCCATATCAAATATTGTTGAAATACCGTTAACCGCAGCTGAAATAAAGACTTTTTTTTTATTTTTGATAGCTGACCCGACAGACGTTGTCTTGTCCTAATTAAAAAAAAATTTGTTTTGTGAAAAGCTGTTGCAAATGTGTAAAAATAGTTAAAAATGGGGAAAATACGTTTTTTTAATGATAATTTTTATTCATATAGGTTTGGGGTATGTTTGTTTACATTTGATTTGAAAATAAGTACAATGAATCTTATGGTGTTTTATTTACATTTTGATGAAAAGGTCTCTGGTCAAGTATCCAATTAAAACTAAAAGAAATATTTTTTCGATTGCTTAACTGTGATAACATAATTTCGTTCATTGCAATGATCTGTGATACACGACATTTTTGTTTTGTTATCTGGAGCGAATACAAATACTGCTGATAGTGTTTATGGTGGCAATGGACCATGCGAGAAGCATGGATTTTCATGCCCTTGAGACTTGTTAATTGTCATTGCAAATGCAAGCCTTACTGGAAACTGCAAGCGTTTAAAATCGAATGGCATGTCGGTTGGTATCATTGGGATCCGTGGTATCAAAACGTCTTCACCTTTGTACTTTCCTTTAACTATTGTTGCTCCGATGACGTTATTATCAGGTTTTTTACCGCAAGCCGGGTGCCATTACAAAGACGTGGTTGGTTTATTTTTCGTAACATTATGATTACCGACCCGACTTTTAGTTGGAGATTGTTAGGCAGTATTCCGGGTAAGTCCAGCGAGTTTAAAAACGCCGGTGGATAGTTGACGACAACATCTTGAGAAGTAACAGAATCCACCGATTTGTACGTCATCAATTCGACAGCTATTTCAGATTGAATCTTAAGATTCAATTCGTCGACATCAATGTTTTTCGCAGCCAATATAGCACGTTCGCTCAAGCAATCATGATTTTTGTAATTTTGTCCAATGTTTGGAAAAACCTTACGGATGAGTTCGGATTTTGATTCGGTTAACTGACAGAAAGCGACGGGAAAAAAGCGACTGTATTCAAGTTGGTCGAAATGTCAACCGGGATTTTGCGGTTGCCAATGTCCAGCAATTGTTTTGAAAATACTTCTCCCGATTGATCGTTCTGCAGCTCGACACGCATGGTCATAGTCAATTTGACTATGACGTGTTTCCACAAAACGCACGACTTCAAACACGCATTAAGTTCATCGGCTGGAGTTGATCGTGGAATCACTGCACAGTAAAAAGTTTGAGGGTAAATTTTATCTTTTTTTTAATATTTCTGTAGTATAAACTCGTTTTATTCCAAATTTATTATAAGTTTTATCCCACTCAATATTATAAAACTTGCATTTCCATTCAAACAGCTATTTTACTTCAAAATAGTATAAATTTTATAACATGAATTTATAAAAATCACATATTTATTCCAGTTATACACACGAAAACCTCACGGAGCCACTCGGCTTCACGTACAAGTCGAGTTTTCGAAGCTACCGAACTTCACCGATGCTAGCATGCAATCAGTTTGCGTTTCTTCCTCAGTCAGTAATCATGTTATGCGCAAATATTTCCGTTGAATATTTTTTTGTACACATATATTAAGACAAAAATATTGTGCTTGAATTGGAAGCTCTGCCAACATGATCGAACATGCAAATTTCTGAGTACAATTTTTACTCTATTTTTCCTGTCAATTTGTTTTTGAAAATATAAAAAAAGCAGATATAACATGAAATCTATCAATTGAAATCTAGAAATTATTCCTGATTTATGACCTTTCAATGTAACTCACATTCAATGTATGTGCCATATACTTTTTATACAACATTGCTATAAAAAACATTAAATGTGGTTTTCAAAGATTTTATACTTTTTTTTATAAAAATGTGTACCACCACGTTATACACTTTTCGGATAAAATCTATACCAATTTTGTATAAATTTGGTTTATAAGATTTTATGGTATAAATTTTATAACATTTTTGGTATGGATTTATATTTATACCAAATAGTATAAAATTTATCCTCATTATTTTTACTGTGTAGCAATGTTTGACAAAAATCACCTGCCAACAAAATCATTGATTGTTTCGTAAATCTTGCATCGTTTTGTCTAATGCCTCCAAAGACTTTTTATGCGCCATTGTACACTCATCCCAAACGATCAGTTTGCTTTGTTGCAAAACTTTGGCCATCGCACTGTTCTTGAAAATATTGCATGTTGGATTTTCATTGATTTGCATATTCAATGGCGACTTGAGTGCTGAATGAGCAATTCAAGAAGTAAGTGCAAGTGCAATGTCATTCTGCGAGCGTATCGTTGCCAAAATCAATGTGAGCAAAAAACTTTTTCCAGTTCCACCGGGAGTGTACAAAAAAAATCACTCCAGTTCCATCGTTCACAACTTTCATAAGAGTGTTATACGCATATTTTTGTTGTCGATTCAACAGTGGAACGCTCGTTCGAACTAATTCCCTCAAGGCATTGCAATCATATTGCTTTTCGCGTCGCAACTTTTGATTGAATGCGTCGTCATCGAACGATTGTCATGCCTAAGTCACATAATGCCTTGTTCGACATCATCAAGCACATGTCCTTAATTAATATCAAACCTCGTTGTAAATTTCCTTGGTCAGTTGCAAATTTGGATATGATGTTTTAATACGAATCTGATGCAAAATATCATCACACATGGCATCTTTGTATTTGCTCCACAAATCAGTTGGTTTGAATGGGAAGCATGAAAGCACAGCATCTCCAAGGGTGTATATCCAATGAGTGTCATTTTCTAACAATCGCAAACGTTGACACGCTTCTCTATATGTGTCACACAGTTCACCATTTATAGTTCGCAAATCTTGGAATGATGTTGGGCCACGAACGTTGACTAACAGCAAACCTAAATAGAAGCACTCATCGTTTCTTGGATGGACTGTGTAAATGCGACCTAATGAGTCGGTGGAAAATAAATTGGGGTAACCTGGAACTGGATTTCCTTGTTTCCACCGTTGAAAATTGATTCCAAGTGCAATATCTTGGAAGTGGACAATTTTTCTTAATGTAAAAAACTTTTTTAGACTGTAAAAAAAATTAAAAACAAAATTTACCAAACCAGCCAAGGCGTCATGCGATTTTTGATATATATATATATATCAACAGTGGGCGCAAAGTGGGCGTGATCAATTTTTATTTCAGTAAAAACTTAAATTGGATTACTACGAACATCTAAAAAAAGAATTAGCCAAATCGGTGATATTAGATAAATCGAAAAAAGTGGGCGTAAAAGTGGGCGTTGTCAATTTTTCTTTCCGTAAAAACTTAAATTGGATTATTACTAACATTTAAAAAAAGATTTAGCCAAATCGGCGCAGCCGTTCTCCGATTTTAGATAAATCAAAAAAAGTGGGCGTGATCAATTTTTCTTTCCGTAAAAACCTAAGTTGGACTACGACGAACATATAAAAAAAAAATTATCCAAATCGGTGCAGCCGCTCTCAACTGATGCAATTACCAAAGAACGACATTTGATTTTTATTTGTATAAGATATTGAAACATATCTTCATTCAAGAAACATTAAATTCAGCTTTTAATTTCTTTCAAGTCTCACCTTTCCTTATCTTTATATATTTCAGTTAATGGTAACCGTCACACTGATCAATAGAGGTCATCTGGAGCACTTTGATAAATACTTTTGTAACTACTTAACTGATAATGTACTTTCGACCTAGACTGTCCGATGGCCGGATGGCACCTGTAGCCTGGCAAATTCGGCTATTTTTTCTCAACATCAGCTGGCCCTTGGAGGATGATGCCACCTGGTTAAGGCGGAGAATTGACAATATTATGGTCATAGCTGGTTTTATTATGCTTGTGCTATGCAATTTCGCTGAATTCTACTACGTTGCCTTTTATATTGACGATATTGGCACCATGCTAGGAGGTCTAGCCACTTATTTGATACTAATTGAGTTTCACTGTCGCATTTTTAGCATGGCACTGCGCAAACAAGCGTTCAAAGAATTTCTTAAAGAATTTTATGCGAAGATCTATATAGAGAGGTGAGTGCAAATAACGACAATGACTCTACTTAAACGATCAGCATAATATGTTATCGCAAATTCAAATTCAAACTCAAATTCTTTAGAGACTACAATATCAAAATGTACCGAAAGATCAAGCGCAACCTGCTGCCTACCGTGCTCTCCTCGTACTCATACATTGGCACACTGTTCTCATACTTTGCCATTCCTGTGGTTGGATTTTTCACAAATCGACGTTTGTTGCCGTTCAAAATGCTATTTCCCTACGACTACACCCAGGTGACCATTTATATACCAACGCTATTTGTTAATCTCTGGCTAGGCGTGGTTGTAGTGTCATGCGTTGTTGCCGAGTCTAATCTTTTGGCCACAGTCATCTTGCATCTGAATGGACGGTATAAACTGTTGCAAGAGGATTGTCGACACTTACATGCATCGCTGCTGCGCTCTTGTCGTAGCGAACGCATTCTAAGCGAGTTTAAACAGAGTTTGGTGCGTATAATTCAACGTAACGAGGAGCTGAATGAGTTTGCAGCAAAACTACAGGCCGAGTACTCATTCCGAGTCTTTATGATGATGGCCATGAGTTCAATAACGCTGTGTGTGTTGGGCTTTAAGGCAGTGACGGTGAGTATGTGCAGCTTCAGATTCGTTCAATTGATAACGTTTATTTCTTAAATAGCTCGGCATGTCCTCTGAGAATATCAGCTACATATGTTGGATTGCTGCAAAAATTTTGGAACTAGTTGTTTTTGGGGAATTAGGCTCGCAGCTTATTTTTTCTGTGCGCAATTAGACATATGTTACAAAATATTTTCTGAAATAATGTTCTAAATCCTTTTCCAGACTGATGCCATGAGTTCCATGTATTATTTGTGCAATTGGGAGGATGTTATTCTGCAGTCCTCAAACTCTGCGGAAAATACGCAACTGATGAAACTTATTGCGTTGGCCATAGAAGTGAATCAGAAGCCAATGTTTGTGACTGGCTTGAACTATTTTAGCGTGTCGTTGGTCACTGTGGTATCGGTGGGTATGCATTTAAATTTTTAAGGAGCAGAAAAACTTATTTAAATTTCTTGATTCTTACAGATTTTACAAGGCGCTGGCTCATATTTCACTTGCTTATATGCATTTCGTTAGTCTAATATATACAGTGGCTCACAGCTTATTTCGTGCAGACGATGTGTTAAACTTTGAAATGCTATAACTTGGTAACTAGTACTGGTAATGAAAAAATTTAAACGACATTTGTTTGCTAGTAATTATACATTTAAATATAAACTTTCATTTCTTTATATAAAAGTCTACTAAAAAGATAATAAACAAAAAACTGAAAAAGCAGCAGAATTCAACGCCACAGCTTATTTCGTGCACACTGTTTTTACATGTAAGCTTTTGAACGTGATGCCGTTATTTTCTTTTTCTCGTTCGCTGTTTTTATCTTGACTGATGTCCTGATTCTTCTGATCGGAGTTAACAGTTGTTTTTAGTCTGGACTTAAAACCTTAAGTGCACTAATTGATTTGTTTTAAAAATGGGCCGTCGCACAACTATATAACAGCACGAAATAGTTTTATTTCACTTTAAAAAAGAAAAAATCCAACCCCAAATAGCTGAAATAGTAAAATTGAGACCCTCTGCACTGTAGACTGCACTGTAGTACATCATCCAGCGCTTTTTGCAAGAAAATCGTGTGTCTGATAAGGGCAGAAATGCTCAAAATAAAATATGTACAGAAGCGGACGAGCGACTTATTCTGCGAAAAATCGTAGAAAATCTGAGGCTTTAGGGTCCCAAATTGGCCAAGGAGGTTGAGAAGGAGTTGGGCAAGAAATGCTGTGCCGAAACAATTCGTCATCTGCTGCGGGCCAACGAGTTTAATGGTCGAGTTACACGCAACAAATCTTATATTAAAAAAAAAAAATCAGCTATGTCGACTGAACTTCGTCAAATAACACGTTTTATATTCTAGGACATTCTGGAATGACGTCATTTTCTCGGACGAGTTTAAGTTCAATATTTTTGGCTCCGAAGGAATGCAATATGTATGGCGTAAGGCTTATACCGAGCTGAACAATAACCATCTCAAGCCTACAGTAAAACATGGTGGCGGCAGCGAAATTGTTTGGGCCTGTATGGCTGCATCGGGCGTTGGAAAATTATTTTTTATTGGAGGCATTATGGACAAGACAATGTACCTAGATTTTATAAAAGAAAATTTGCTTCAAAGTATCGACACCTTGGGCGTACGAGAGACATTTCGGTTCTACCAGGACAACGACCCAAAACATAAATCGAGAATCGTCCAGTCATGGTTGATTTGGAATTGCCCGCATCTTATGAATCCGCCTGCACAGTCACCCGACTTAAATGTAATAGAAATTTTGTGGGCAATTTTGGAGAGTGGCGTTTGCAAGCGGAATATTTCCAATAAAAATTAATTAAAAAATGCATTGATGGAGGAATGGCAACAAATACCCCCAGATATTACAAAAAATTAGTAGAGTAAATGGATAGCCAGTAAATGGATTAAAGATGTAATTTACAAAATGGCGGCCACACAACATATTAAAAAAGACAAACATATTACATTTTCTTAAGATTCAGTGGAGTGCACGAAATAAGCTGTGGCGTTGAATTTTGCTGCTTTTTCAGTTTTTTGATTATTATTTTTTTAGTAGACCATTATATAAAGAAATGAAAGTTTATATATAAATATATAATTACTAGCAAACAAATGTCGTTTAAATTTTTTGATTACCAGTACTAGTTACCAAGTTATAGCATTTCAAAGTTTAACACATCGTCTGCACGAAATAAGCTGTGAGCCACTGTATATTGAGTTCATCAGGATATTTTTGTTTATTTATAGAAAAAAACTAATTTTTATTTTATATTTAATAGCGTTACAAGTTTTCGAATTAGTTAGTTATATGTAGACTTTGTAGAGAGTAAAATGTAGTGAGTAATTCTTAAAATAATAAAAAAAACTTTACTTTTATTATGAATATTTGACACACACTAAGTTTAAAAACATCAAACAAACCTTAAAAAAGTAGTTGAGAGTAAACAAAAAATTGCTCAAATATAGAGAAAAATTCAAAAAAGTACGGGAACGATTTTTGGACAAAAATAGTCTAACAAGGCGATAAAGATAGCCCTAGCCTCAAAGGTGCGATCACAGGTGGCTCCGCTCTGAATTGGCAAAGAGGGCTCGGAGACTCAAGCGATTACAAAAAATCTCACGCCATTAAACATGCGGTGTTCGAGTCAAGTAGATTTTCTGTTCGGCTGCATGGATTTCAGTTCGGTGGGCCTTGACTGTGTTATCTTCGTCAAAGGATCTTTTTCTAGGAAACTCTGTCAAGTGAGTCTTCCCCCGTGGGAGTGTTGATTGATGTGGGAAGTCTCGTCCTTCGAATGGAAGTCCGTGGATGTGATGAACACATCTCTAGTGTTTCATCAGGTGGGTCCACAACATGGTGCTCGCCCATTCCATGCATAACGCAATACTTTTTTCAAAAATTGACCTCATGGCTTTCGATTTGTTTTATTTTTGGGCTATAGATTCCTATTCAAATTCTAAGAATATAAGTTCATTTATTTTTTTTTTATCGCCATTCGTTGAAAAGTTATGGACCTCTCAATTCTGCAAATTGTCCGAAAACGCCAGAATCGGGAAATTTTCAATTAATTGTATCTACGTCAGTTTTTATCCAATTTTTATAAATAAGGTACCGTTGGAAAGGTATTGGAAAGAACTTTTTGGAAAAATATATAATTTTAAAATTTTGGATGTTAGGGTTGCCAACCAATTAAAAAAAAATGTATTTGCTAATATCTCAAAAAAGCATAATTTTTTTTTGATTTTTTATTTTTTAAATTTGATGGAGAATGTTGCCTTTAAATCAAAAGCAATTTAATGATGGAGCTTTTAAATGTTTTTTCGCAATTTCAATTTTTGTGCACATACCTCATCATTTTGAGACACTTTATCGTTTATAAATTTTATAATGGCTAAGATGTTCGAAAATTTATTCTGCAAAATGGTTAACCTTGTTAAGACCAACATTTTATTCATAAATTTTGATGACCTTACACTTGACCTTGGTATGGAAAACTGGTAAAAACCGAAAAAAAAATAAAAAAACACAAATTATTTTTTTAACTTGTATTCGTATAAAATTTGATTTTCATATTAGAGATTATTAAATTCTAATTGGTTTTGCAGCAAAAAATTTTAAAATCGGTTTTAAAACAAAGAAGTTACGATGGTTACTCTGACGCTCTATCAATAAAAAAGTTACAATGATCTGTATGGGTTGACAAGTATGGATAGAGCGTCAGAGTAACCATCGTAACTTCTTTGTTTTAAAACCGATTTTAAAATTTTTTGCTGCAAAACCAATTAGAATTTAATAATCTCTAATATGGCAATAAACATTTTTTTTAATTTTATGCGCATACAAGTTAAAAAATAATTTGTGTTTTTTTATTTTTTTGTTCGGTTTTTACCAGTTTTCTATACCAAGGTCAAGTGTAAGGTCATCAAAATTTATGAATAAAATGTTGGTCTTAACAAGGTTAACCATTTTGCAGAATAAATTTTCGAACATCTTAGCCATTATGAAATTTATAGAGGATGAAGATCATTGCAACTTTTTTATTGAAAGAGCGTCAGAGTAACCATCGTAACTTTTTTGTTTTAAGACCGATTTTAAAATTTTTTGAAACAAAACCAATTAGAATTTAAAAATCTCTAATATGGCAATAAACATTTTTTTTAATTTTATGCGAATACAAGTTAAAAAAATAATTTGTGTTTTTTTATTTTTTTTTTTCGGTTTTTACCAGTTTTCTATACCAAGGTCAAGTGTAAGGTAATCAAAATTTATGAATAAAATGTTGGTCTTAACAAGGTTAACCATTTTCCAGAATAAATTTTCGAACATCTTAGCCATTATAAAATTTATAAACGATAAAGTGTCTCAAAATGATAAGGTATGTGCACAAAAATTGAAATTGCGAAAAAACATA
Source organism: Tetanocera ferruginea (assembly GCA_958299015.1). Taxonomy (NCBI): domain Eukaryota; kingdom Metazoa; phylum Arthropoda; class Insecta; order Diptera; family Sciomyzidae; genus Tetanocera; species Tetanocera ferruginea. Next base: position 139,110,112 of record OY282640.1, read on the forward strand.
TAAAAGCTCCATCATTAAATTGCTATTGATTTAAAGGAAACATTCTTCTTCAAATTTAAAAAATAAAAAATCAAAAAAAATGTATGCTTTTTTTGAGATATTAGCAAATACATTTTTTTTTTAATTGGTTGGCAACCCTAACATCCAAAATTTTAAAATTATATATTTTTTCCAAAAAGTTCTTTCCAATACCTTTCCAACGGTACCTTATTTATAAAAATTGGATAAAAACTGACGTAGATACACTTAATTGAAAATTTCCCGATTCTGGCGTTTTCGGACGATTTGCAGAATTGAGAGGTCCATAACTTTTCAACGAATGGCGATAAAAAAAAATAAATGAACTTATATTCTTAGAATTTGAATAGGAATCTATAGCCCAAAAATAAAAGAAATCGAAAGCCATGAGACGGACCCGTTTTGCGTTATGCTTGGAATGGGGAGCTGTAGACTTGGGGTCTTTGTCGGGTGGGGCTACCAAAATGAGTGTGGCCGGTAACGGAGGTGACATTGCCGAGGTTTTCTCGGCTGGGGATTCTGCGACCGGGATGCTTTCGATAGGGGAACCATTTGGGTGACGTCTAGTCGTTGAGTTGAGGAGCAAACCAATTTTAGAGAAGTTGAACTTGAGGTGGCCGTAAATAAGAAGTCGCGTGATAGCGTCTTTATCCAAGGAATGCTCTCGTAGATCACTCTAGACGAGTTTATGGGCGATCAGATAAATAAATTAAGGGGTTTTTTTTTTAGTGCGGAGCTTCAAGCCTCAGTTTGGTTAAAGAATGTAGACTTTAAGATAAAGTCTGCTTTTGTTGTGGCCGGAGTGGGCAATAACATACTGCTGATCTTGAGCATTGCCACAAATCTATCATCCCTTTCGCGCTTCACTACAGATCCACTGGATATCGTTACCCTGTTAGGGGTGAGGTGCAGTGGCGTAGCGAGGGGGGGGGCAGGGGGTGTCATCATGCCCCGGGCGCCACTCGCAGAGGGGCGCCAAATCATTCTCAAGACAAACAAAATTTTGCAAAAAAATTTGTTTTAATTAATTAATTCAATAATTAAGTTAGCCAACTGTAGGGTACAATGCTATGATAATGCTGCCCTTATGTCAAATCACATATCTGGCGTTCAACAGAGAATAATAGAAAAAAATAATAAGGCAACATTTGTAAATTGTGATAACCACACATTAAATTTAGTAGGAGTTACTACAGCTAACCATTCCATCTTTGTAACATGTTTTGGAATAATTGAAAACATACGTCTCACGTTCAACATTACGATAGAAATTGTTAAAAAATCTGTTAAAGAATCTGTAACACGATGGAGCGCCAGAGCGCAAGCAGTTAGCGTTATTGCCGAGGGACTGGAAGAATACGTAGAACTATAAGAAAAATTAGCAGATGAAAATACTGCCACAAGTGGTACACCAATAATGCTGCAATCTTTATCTTACACCGAATTTAAATATCATAAATTTAGTCCATTTCTGGCATGAACTCTAAGAGAATTGATCGTGTGCACCTCAGATTACAAGATCCTAAAATTAAGTTTAAAGAAGTGTTCCATGATCTCAAATTATTGGCGACTGAACTTGCAGAAATTCGTAACGAGATAGGTGAAAAAATTATCGAAAAGGCTAAAAATCTTTGTAAAAAAATGAGGAATCGATACAACAATCCGTATAAAATGTCGCCGACAAATGCGCGGAGAATTGACTGGAGATATAGCTTTTCCGCAGAAAGCGAAAAATCTGGCGTTATGAAAAGCGTTCTTGATCGTCTGCATCAGGAAATAAGTTAACAATTTACACTACTAAGGGACCTTAATTCCAAATTTTGGTATTTACTGGACGTTGAAAATTTATTTTGTAAGTATAATCCGTACAACGACCTTGAAAAGAATTGTAAAAATTTGGGTGAGTTTTATAATACAGATTTAAATGGAACAGAACTTCCATTTCCAACAGAAGAAAATGTTTTTCCAAACCTGAGAGTAGCACTTCAAATACTTATTACTATTTCAGTATCAATGTATCAATCAGTGTAAAATTGAATAAAATATGTTAAATACAGTACACTCAGTACAGTTCACTCAAATGCATCTCCTGACCGTATTTTTGCACGCATTTCTTTCGGCGGTAGCTTATATTCTCCACTAAAAATGAAAATAGTTTTCGATTTTTTATGAATTATGATAGCGCAAAAACTACTCATCCAAATGTAAAAATTTGTTGAACAAACATGAAGAAAATTAGCAATTTTATTCGGCTTAGCGTGATTATAAATATTGAACAAGAAGTGTACAGGATATATTTCAACATATGCGACTATATTTGAAAAAAGTGAGAAAAACTTTAAAAATCTTATAAATCATATAAAATCTTTAAAAAACACGTAAATCCTCTGTCGGTTTGCGTGAAATTTCACTCGCAACATTCATTTTTTTGTTGCGTGAAAATTCTGACAAATATTTTGTTGTGAAGAAATTGAAAAATTTGAAAAATTCATGCTTTACCCTTCAAAATAGACCAGCATTATTCAAACAAAAATTCAATATATCTTTAGTTCGTGTTTGTAAGAGTAGAAAAGAGTTAAAATAAAGAATTTAACATGATCAGTTCGATATAATTGATGTCAAAATTAAATATAGTAAAATTTACTTAATTGAAATAAAAATATATAAACTTTATTATTTCAGTTAGCGAGTATTTAAGCAAGCAACAGTTATCTTTAACGAAGTGTCAAAGTTATAAACATTGCTAGCAAAGATGTTATGGATACGAGTTAACAGGTTAGGTAGTTAAGGGCCAGTTAACGATAACAACAAGTTTCTTTAATGCGTTTGTGAATTCTACTGATGTTGATGCTCCACGAAAAACTAATTTAAAAATGAAGTGGCTGAATACTTGGAAAAAAATTAGACCAGCATCACTGAACAATCCAAAAGAATCAAAGCTGTAGTTGTTACTAGAACTGCTATTATCTTTAGACTTTCATTCTTCATTCGTTAACCAATGCTCTGTTCTCTTCATGTCCTTTTATTTCTTCGGCTAATGATAGTCCTATTTCTGATGTTTGAACCACTTCTTTTTTATTAAAACCAATTTAGAAATATATTAAAGAACTTTAAAATGAATTGGTAACATCTCGATGTTACTCAATCTTTGTACTCGTACAAATAACATTTGTCAAAAGTACCCCAATCAAAAATGTCAAATGTACCCAAATGCTCTCGGCTTCTTTTTTTTAAATTTTTTTAGTTTATATTTAGTTTTATTGAAATTCACTTATATTTTCAAAAACATAAATAGTTTTTACCTTTTGTAAAAGGTACTTTGATTAACTTTTATAACTTGGTCAGGAAGTCGTTACGCATCAGTGCCGGAAAATAACAGTTACCACAAGAAATTTTCTGTTACTTTTCTTCATGTAATGCAAGAATCGTCAAACTTCGTGACGATTACTGAAATACAATGATGCAAAATTTAAAAAACAAATTATTGTAAAATAACGGTTCGTTCATACCGAAAACGTCATAGTCAAATGTGCACCAAAATCAAGGGTACCCCAGTTTACCCTACTAGGCTTAACTATAAAAACTAGTTTTGCGATTTTCGTGTTAAGAGACCCTAAATCTGAAACAAAATATAATGAACTGTCGTGTACAGAACCTTTTTCTGATTTTCACGCATAGTGTTATTTGTATTAATGTAATTTAATAAGTGTATTATAATTATTTGTACTAAATATTAAAAAATATATATATAATATATCATAATTTTTTTTCATTATTTCATTGGGGGCGCCAAAAAATTGTTTTGCCCCGGGCGCCAGCTATGCTCGCTACGCCACTGGTGAGGTGTTGAGTGAATGGATGTTTAACAGGCGCATCAGTGCTGCCAACGAGCAGTGTATTGTATAAATTTCAAGGGCAGTTTGGCGTGAGTGAACAGAATTTGATAGAAGTTGTGATCACTTACAATTGGATTGAATAAATCAACGACACTGTGCTGTCGAGATGATGTTGTAAAAAAAATCGCAGTAGGGTGATGCAGTGGCGTAGCGAGGGGGGGTCAGGGGGATGAATCATGCCCCAAATCATTCTCAAGACAAACAAAATTTTTCCAAAAAATTTCTTTTTTACTTAATTATTCAATTATTAAGTTAGCCAACTGTAGAGTACAATACTATGATAATGCTGCCTTTATGTCAGGTCACATATTTGGCATTCAACAAAGAATTATAGAAAAAACATAATAAGGCAACATTTGTAAATTGTGAATACTGCCATAAGTGGTACCAGTAATGAAGCTGCAAACTTATTGCAAAATATACCGAATTTATATATCATAACTTAAATCTATTTCTAGCATGCATTTTTTAAGAGAATTGATCGTGTGCTGTTCTGATTACAACGTTCTAAAATTAATTTTAGAGAAGCGTTCTATGATTTCAAATAATTGGCGACTGAACTTGCAGACATTCGTAACGAGATTTGTGTATAAAGGTTATCGAAATGTAAAAATATGAACTAATAGAGAACTAATTAACCTTTTTCCTGGAGAATGTTTCTCAGACTGAGATCAAATGGATATTAACGCTGGAGATTAGAGGATAATACTTGAGATCTGTTTGACTTCCATTGGATGTTTTCGAAAAATTGATGTTAAGCAAAATTGCTTATTGGGTATGTTTAAAATACAAAATTTTTTGTAAAAAGTAAATCAAATCAATTCAACATCAATTTAAAAATCAATCTAAAAATCTAAAATTCAATTTAACATCAATCATTGGTAAATATTTTGCTAATTGCTTATTTGCTCATTGCTAATATATTCCAAAAAGGTTTTTTGAAAAATTAGGTAGATATTGATATTTTAATTTTTCATCCCTGATCTAAATTCCAAATTTGGGACATTATACATTGGACACAATAGCCGACACTGGACATTGAAAATTATTTTTAGTAAGGATAATCTGGATAACGATCTTGAAAAGAATTGTAAAAATTTGGGTGAGTTTCAAAATACAGATTTAAATGGAACATAACTTTATGTTGAAATATGTGACTGCAATATGCTTCTTCACAGTAGAAAAAAAAAAAAAATTTTAAATTCCATAAGAGCTTCTATCCTTTATAATCTCATACGGAGAAGATATTTTTCCAAACTTGAGAGTAGCACTTCGAATACTTATTTTTATTTCAGTATGAATGTGTCAATCAGTGTAAAATTTAATCCAATATGTAAAATACTGTACAATGTACGTCTTCACTCAAATACATCTCCTGACCAATTTTTGCATGAATTTCTTTCGGCGATAGATTCTTTATTAAAAATTAAGTTTTAAGATAAAATGGTAAATTAACCACTTTTTGAAGTTTTCTATTGAATTTTTAAATTATGATATCGCAAAAACTAATCATCCAAATGCAAAATAGGCTTAGTTTGATAGGAGTGATTATTGATAGGAGTGATACAAGATATATTTAAATATATGCGACAATATATGAAAAAAACTTAAAAAAAACACGTAAATATAAAAACTTTCTTTGCAATTTTCGTGTTTAGATATATCCCAAATCTATAAAAATACAATGAGCTGTCGTGTAAAGAAATTATTTCTGATTTTGTCGCATAGAGTATATATATAATCTAAAAGGTGTATTATAATTATTTGTACTAAATATTTAAAATTATATTTAATATATAATAATTTTTTTCATTATATCATTGGGAGCGCCAAAAATTGTTTTGCCCCGGGAGCATGTTATGCTCGCTACGCCACTGGGGTGATGTGGTGGTAATAGTTGCGGAGAAAAGATTTCTATGAAAAAGCTTAAGAGAGTTCAAGGAGTTGTTATTCCGTTTCTAAGGAATCAACGATAGTTAACAATAAAGAAATTTTGGCCATGGAAATAGAGAAGACCCCTGGTGTATGGCATACAAAATATGTCGTGATAATCGACAAGAGTTGTACAAACTTCCTGATTAATGCAGTGTTTTTCAGGTAGAGATTTATGCGATTGAAAAAGCCGCACAAGTTATTCTTAGCAAAAATCTAACCTTTATATCGGTAGTCCTTTTTGTAGATAACCAAGCGTCTATTAAAGTCCTGAAATCGACCAAAGCCCGAAAATTACTAAACTTCAAACAAGTTCTGAACAGTGTCTGTAATACCCACAATAACACTCTCTGCTGGGTCCCCGGACACTGCAATGTACAAGAGAAAGACAAAACAGATGAACTAGCAAGAAGTGGAGTAACGATAGACACAAACAGACGTGTGCAATATACACTGTACATTTCCAAAGGCATCGTCAAAAGAAGCATCGACCTAAAAGCCAGCCCACACAACTGCACGTCCAGAAGTAACTGCATTATATCCAGAAAACTTTGACCAGAAATTAACAAAAACAGAAAAAAGAGCCTTCGGAGTTGACAAAATGGGTATTCCGGAAGTTGGTGCGAATCCTAACTGCACTATCGGTGTGATGGTCAATATGAATGGCTCCAGTTTTTGTTGAAACTGTAATGAACCAGAAGAAACGGAAACGATCAGCTATCCTCTGTGTGAATGCCCAAATCTATAGAATCGTTAACGCCGATATACAGGAAACAGATTTTTCAAAGATCTTGGGGATCTAGTGAATACACCATATTTAGACATATGAAAGTTCACTAAAAGCACAGTATAATTAGATGGATGAGTATAAATTAAAGGGAATCAGTTTTATTAGGTACCACAACCAGTGAGTTCTATATAATTAAATAAGGGATTCGTAGTGCCCAAAGGCCACCCACGGAAGCACGACCCTTCTACACTAGCCTTCTGTTATGCTTTGTTGAACAAATTTTTTCCGATAATGGATGGTGAGGCATCTTTTCTTTAAATGGTGATGGTTGAACTCCATACTTTGAGTGAGATAGAGTGTGGCTTGATACAACTCTGGTGAGAAAATCTCCGGGTATATTTATAACACTGGTCAACAAGGTTTTTTTTCCAGAGATCTGAAATACTTTTCTAGAAGCACTTTTCACGTTGATTCTACACCTATATTCAGTTTTTTTCTAACAGGTCGAATTTTTTGAGATACAGGGTGGTTTGTATTTTTTAGACTTTGATTCAGTGTTGCTACTCTAGAAACTAAATGGTTTCATGTAAAGTTGTATTTCATCTGACAGATAATTAAATAAGCTATCCAATACAGTATTAACCATTTGTATGTCATGTTTGATCTCTGAGATATTTAAGTCTAAAGTTCAAATATGGAGTTTTTGGTTAAAAATTTTAAACTTTGACAGTCGTTTCCATTATTTTTCAATTTTTTTTTCAAATATGTTTTAATTTGATGGTTTTTTATATTAAATTCCCTTCATTAATATGACAATAACAATATGATAGAGTTAGGAAAGAATTAAAAAAAAAAATTAAACCAATTCTTACAACCCCAAAGAACGTATCAGTTCTCTCCAAACTACTGAAACTTTATATGTTAAAACATCTGCAATTATTACACAACTTTATTGGTACCCAGTCTTTGTCTTCGTTCTTGTTAGGATACCCAACATAATTTAGATACGTCAATTTTAGCACTTTATTTTATAGATTTTATTTCAATTGATATAAAATTGTGTTTTATAAGACTTTCTTGAATGAGTTATTTGCTTTAGATCCTCTCGACAAAGTTTCCAGCAGTAATATGCCATTATATGGGTGTCCCATCTGCCTTGATATCTTTCTTCCATAACTCGAATATCTTGGTGAAATCTTTCACCCTGCTTCTCACTTAAATCTCCATGATTTTGAAATTGATCAAAATGGAAATATAAGTAATGAACTTAAATGCTCATATTACACCCAAGATCTCTCAAATTTACTAACATGTCCTGTACTAATTTTAAAAAATTTTTTGATTTCCATGTTCTGTTTTCTTGTTCATTCATAGATTCGACAAAATTTGGATCTTTGATCAACCGTCTAATCTGTGGTCCATCGACGTCTAATCTGTGGTCCATCGAAAATACCTGCTTTAAATTTTTCTAAACTTAGGTGTGGAAATTTGTTTGATAGACAAACAAAACATTCACCATCTTTGTTAAGGGCCTTAACAAATTGTATAATAATGCCAAATTTAAAATGAAGCGGTGGCAATATAATACGATCTCGATTCACTAAAGATGGAAAAACACATTTTGCTTACCAACTACAAGTGACTCTCTCGATGGCCACACATTTCGAGTCCAATGATTCTTCTTATCGCGGCTGTCACACAAGCACATGAAACATGGATATTTTTTATAACCTGCTTGTTGTCCTAAAAGAAAATTCATCATTTTCAAATCCACGCATATAACCCAATTATGAGATCTGTACTGCAATTTTTCGAGCACTAGAGAAATACTGATGTATATTGTTCTTTAATAACAGTAGAATGTCCAATAGGTATAGATCCATATTTGTTGCCGTTATGTAACAGTACACACTTCAAACTTCGGTAACTGCTATCCATCCATTATCCATTTTTTGCATAAGACCTCTTAAGTCATTACAGTAAACTAAATTCTCTTCAATGGCAAAATATGGTAGTAAATCTTTTTCAGGAGTACGATAGAATGTAATTTTTGTATCTGAAGTAAGTAAATTTTTCACTTTCAAGCGGTATGCCAAAATTTCAGAAGACTGTTTTGATAAATTTGAACCTCTTACTAAGTCGTTTAACTCTTTTTGATTGAAAGGTTGAGGATCTGATCCTTGACTAGGTGCAAAATCCGAGGCAGTATCTTCGTTTTCTTCTTTAATTTCCACCTGATTATCTGACTCAAAATGAGTTGAGGATGTCGATGGTAATGGCAAAGTGATTCATCAGAGTACGCAGGAGGTCGTTGGGCAGAAAGCAACGTCGGATATGACCATTTTTTCTGGTTTGAGGAATTAATACCGGTAATGTTAACTGCTCCAAAAAAACAATCGTCATTATGACTACGTGGTTTCCGCCAGATCATTGATGTCCTCAATTTGAGGGTTGATCTTATTCCACCTGTCCATTGTCGTAAAGATATAACACAAGTTTGGCATACAGTATTTGGCACCCACGGTTTGTCTTGATTGGACATATTAATTCCAAAGCAGTTAAAATATGTGTTTCTAACGAAGTTCGTGATAGATTTACGATACTATTTAAAAGTATCTTCACCACAAATAACACAAAAACTGTCAGGATCGTTAGTGCAACATCTCCTCTTTGTAGCCATGGTATGAATTTGAATCTCTAATGTAGAAGTGGACAGGAAAGTACTTACTATTTATTTGTTTATTTTTTTAATAAAAAGGAGTTATTCAATTATACTTATCAACTAATTACAACAGACACAGAATATTAAGGATTTAAAAATGCGTTTTTTTTAATTGTGAAAACACGTAAAAACAGTAACTAGTGCCGAAAGAAACAAGAAAAACGATATTCAATATTAAATCTTTGACACTTGAAGGCAATATTGCTTATATTAAACAATAGTTTGGTTTTAATGTTAGGTTGAAAATCGTTGATAAATTGTTCTATTACTGAGTTCAATTCGGACAATTCTGAAAATGACAATTCTCTTATCATATCATATCATAGAATATAAATTTTTAAAAATAGTGTTTACATCACACGCAAAAGCTTTTATGACGAGAGTGAAGAGAATTGACTCGGGAACCAAACGAATTATTTAGAATATGCATGTACTGAAAAAATATCAGGAGAAAATTGGATGCAAAGTGAAACTTAAAAAAAAAAAAATATTTTCTCACTTTTGTTGTCATTATCTCAAAAACAATAATAGAAAGAAAAATTGTCGATGCTACAATAGAAGTGTTGACAATTTAGCTTTCAAGCAAGTTACATATATATCATTACAATGTGACGAATGGTTATGATATTATAGGTAAAAATATCATCAAAAACATGAAAATTTAGAATAATCCTGTATCTAGAAAATTAGAGCTGTTAAGAAAAATTGAAATGATGTTTGCAATTGACAAATCTATGTATATTAAAAATTGACACCAATATTTCTGGAAAATTTAAAAAAAGGTGCCTTCCAGCAGTTTTACACAAAGGCATAAAATAAGGGAAATGAAAAAGAAAAGAAGGACACACATATACACTTAAATACATGTATACACTCACATATACATAAAATGTTTTATACATTTTTAATACAGTTAATTAAAGCAAAGTTTAGAAATATTTACTTTCCTTGGCGTTACCTCTTAGCTTTAAACATAGCTAGTTAACAATGTTTTACCGCCAACATGCTTGCCTTCTCTCAGGCTATAATTATATGATTATGCTGGCAAAAAATTGTAATTATTGTTTCCATAAAAGTTCAAGGCGTACAGCTAGCGGTAGGTATGATGAAGATTTTTTTTAAATTGAGTTCATTTGCGGAATATTGTCCAAAAACCAAATGGAGCTAGTCTGAAAAGGTGTCAGCAGGCAGTAGGAAAGCTGTCAAAATAACTGTTAGTTTTGTGTTATTAAAATAAATCGGTTTATAAAATTGTGCGTCAAAAAATGTGAGTAATAGTTGGAAGGTTAATAAATGTTCCGTTTAATAATTGAAACGAAATAAAAATGTGAGTTCCTCCGCAAAAAAAACCATAACAAAATCAGTTCATAACAATTTATTTATTAAATTGCATGAATATTTAACAATAATTTTATAGTTGGTATTTCATTTTTGTTAGTCTTAAAAATAAAACGCTAGTACCATAGAGTGAGTGCGATACGCTTGCATAATTAATTCTCGCACGCATTGCATAACATAAAGTATCTCGAGAAATGTAAGTTTTGTAACAACAGTACACAATAAATTAATAAATTTTCGAAGTAGTGCCAAAAATATGAAAGCATACAAGTTGCGAACTTTAAGTTGCTGGCTTTGTTGAATATTTATCTCAGAAAGTGCCAAAACTAGCGAGGCAGGAGATGATGGGTCCAAACCATGCATGAAAGAATACAAGGTTACGACATCGACGTCATTGGAGCGAATTGAATGTTGCCATCTCTATGCCATCTCTATGTAGCTATCCTATTGCCATGCTTTTTTAGCTAATAGGAAGAGTTTGCTTCGATTACGTCATCTAACGGTAAAACATCAGAACGGCGTAATATTATATTTTTTCATTCATGGGTCCAACCCATCTATTAAGATCGGTCAACAATTGACGTAGATTATTATGCTAGCTAAAGGGATGAAGATATACTGATTGCAGAAAGTTCGTTCGGAAGACTTCTGTTGCAGGGAAAGCTGAAAATATCGTACCCATTGTTCTTGCCAGAGTCAAATGATACAGTGCTTTTCCACTTGAACTGCATTTGATGCGCTCTTTTCCAGATAAACAATGTGCATGTGTCTATCAATGCCAAAAGAAATGCATATAAAAACTTAAGGCTATCATTTGCATAGGAAGAAGAAAATTTCAGAAGAAGATTTTCCCATATAAGGCAAACTATAGAAAACACATTTGGAGTATTGTCTGCAATTTGAAGAGTTCTGAGTAAAAACATTCATAACACCAAACAAAAGACTTGGGCTATAAGTTTATTTTTAGAATATAAATTCCCAGTAACCGACGAGTATATTCCTGGCCATGTTAGCAACGACTGCTCTACAATTCGACTGCTCTGCATAAAGGTTAAATCAGGCTAACTAAGTTCCTGTAGCCTGGAGGAAACTGTGGTGATATTCATTTAAAAATCAGATTGTTTTAGTCACCTGTATCTTAAAGACTACAGGCTCATAAGTGGCGTAACATTCTTTCTACCAAAAACAATTGAAAAGTTGGCACACTCAGAAAAAAACACCTATCTTTCTGCGATATAAAATTTCTCTATTTTCATAATGGACTACGTGTGATAGATGTACCACCAGCAATCGACCATTGAATAGAACACCCACAAAACTGACGAAAGGTCCCAGCCGAGTGGGGCTCTATAATCGAGGCAAGTGAGCAGGAAGATATCTCAAGGAGGAGTTCCCTCACTCCTACTGTGGAATCTAGTCGTCAACGATCTTCTCAAAAACTTTGAAGGCAGAGCCCGAAATAAAGCAGTTTTTGCGGACAATATAAACATTATTATAGTTGAAAACAAAATCCATAATGGAGAGCACACTAAAAGAGGTACTTGAATGGCCGAACTCAGTTGGCCCAAGTAGTAACGCAGAGAAAACGAATATGTCTTTGTTTGATACTACCATCGATAACAACTAGAAAAAACGAGAATCGAGTCATATTAAACCCTCACATGAAATATGGGGGGGTTGTTCTGCAAAGCAAATTGATGTGGAGACTCCATGTAGATGAAAACCTGAGAAAAGTGACCAATGCGCTAAGCGCAAGCAAGAAGACTTGGGGCCTTTCACCTTCTCTGATGGAATGGCTCAACGTGACGATAGTTCGTTCAATTCTAATCTAGTCCACATACCTCAAATGCTTGGAAAATATTTGCGGCGGGGTTCGTTAAACATAACGGGTGCGCTGAAGTTAACTTCAAGGAAAGGCCACAAAACAATTCTATTTCATAGAATTAGACATACGCGCACAAATTAAAGTTAGCAGCTGACAACTTTTACAAACCAAGTTTTAGATGCTGTTTACTTGACAGGGCTTTCATCAAATGCACGGAGTACATAATTCCCCTTACAATGTTGGAAGCGAAAATACCAACACTTCTAAGACCAACTGACCAACCGTGCATATATTTTAATCAAGCACAGTGGTCAACATATTAACAAATGGCTTCATAATGAGTGCCTGGGTTGAATTGGGAATCGTGAAATGTGATAAACATGAGTTTGGGAGTGTTCTCCGTTCGAAAACAAATAAATACATTATATCAGTAAAATGTGGTGACCGTCGCATGCAGGTTAAGTGTGTGGCTTAGCATGCTCGGAGCCCGAGTTCGATCCCCAGTTGCGGCAAAAGTTTTTCAATAAAAACATTTTCCTGATCGGTCACCACCTCTCTGCAGACAATGGCAAACCTCAGAGCGGAAATAATGTCATGTAAAGCTTCTTGAGTGAAATTTCAAGGTCTCTTATTCGTGACGCTAGGCTAACGTTTTCAATTCACAAGAAAATTTTCACAAAATGATAGCCGCTAGCGAGAATGGAAGCAGGATCATCGTATTGATCATTGCTCAAGAGTCGGAAGCACTACAATTGCACCACATAGGCACATGATAAACAGGCAAACAAAATGTAATTAATATTGAACGCATTCTGGTCCGTAACATTAATTTTCATCCGAAAAGTATGCACGGAAAATTTATTTCTTAACGATTCTAATTCTAAGCTTCAAACGAAAATATTTAGGCATAGAGATACATCTAGTGGAAAAAAATGTACTGGCTGTTCGCTGCATAATGAACTTAAAGCTGAATTTGGTTCGTTGGTTGTTATCAAAAACTTGACAGATGATTGACATCATGCAAAACAGTTAATTCAATATTATATTAAAAGCAAAAACTATTAAAAGTGCAAAGAACCAATCCCCAGAAAAACACACTGATGCTTTGTAAAAATGTATTTTGGAACTTAGCCATCATCTCAACAAAATTTTATAGCCAACCAAGGTGATAAACTCAACAATCGACGTTCGCTGCTATACGAGGTCCTCACTCAACATAGCAACTATTATGATCAGGAAGCAGGAGGTAATAATCAATAAGACTTGCCTTCACTTTCGGAGGCTCCTTCAACGAGTACTATACAAATGTAATCTAGCATTCAAAAAGTGACAAAGTTGAGAAGACATTCGAAAGCAAATAACTGTTATTTTACAAATTTTCAAATGAAAAAAATTGTCGAAAGACCATTTCAAATATACCATTATGTTACAAATGTTCTCAGCCTCACGAATTTTAAGTGCTTTTTAAGTTTAAGACTGATTCTTTAAAAGTTAAAATTTAACTGTTATTTTTGCCTTATATTTTTTCGAGGAAATATAAAAGTTACTTGTGACTATTTATGTTACTATTAAGTTAAAATTTAACTGTTATTTTTGCATTATATTTTTTCGAGGAAATATAAAAGTTACTTTTGACTTTTATTTTATCGGTCCAAAATAGCAGTTACTTTGTGACTTTAATTTTTTCTGTCAAAAATATCAAGCAATTTGTGTTTTTTTAAAGGCAGCTTAACAGATTGCACTGTTGACATCATGTGTAAAATGTCTCACAGATGATATAAAAATAATGGTATCAAAATTTTTTTAGTCGGTACAATGACTTGAACAAACATAAATTACCTGATATATTTGACCGAAAAAATAAACAGCAGAAAATAACTGTTATATATGATAGATAAAATAAAAGTCAAAAGTAACTGTTATTTTTGTTCAAAAAACTACAAGGCACAAAATAACTTTTATTTTTGTCGGAACAAATAAAAGATAACAGTTAATATGTGACACTTTCGATAAAAACCATAGAAGGTACGCTCCCTGGATGCAAATAAATATTGAATCAACAGATTATTATTCCATTTCGTATTGATTGAATTTCTTTTCAAATACTTTCTCTCTCTATTTCACACTAAAATCTTTCTTATTTCTTACTGTTTAAGCAGTTTCACTTTTGCCACGTGTACGTTGCTACACGCGATGTTTTTTTATGAAAAAGTACAAATAAGGCCCATAAACTGAAGAGCTAGAGGGTTAAAATGTTCCCCGGAATTTTTTTACATGAATCTCCTTAGCAATCTTATAGCTTAAATCTAAGTGTGATATGGTTTTCTAACTTTTCCTGTTTGCATTTTTGTAGCTTGCACTATTCTAGAATATTGCTTGTTTTTTTTAACTATTGAAAACTATGTTCATTTTATTCAAGACAAACTAAATTCAGCTTTTAATTTCTTTCAAGTCTCATCCTACTATATTTTTATACATTCCAGTTATTGGTAATCGTCACACTGAGCAATAAAGGTCATTTGGAGCACTTTGATAATTACTTCTGTAACGAAATTAGCATGTTCTTTCGACCACGACTGTCCGATGGCCGGATGGCACCTGTAGCCTGGCAAATTCGGCTCTTCTTTCTCAACATCAGTTGGCCCTTGGAGGATGATGCCACCTGGTCAAGGCGAAGAGTTGACAATTTTATGGTCATAGCTGGTTTTATTATGCTTGTGCTCTGCAATTTCGCTGAATTCTCCTACGTTGCTTTCTATATTCACGATATCGGCACCATGCTAGGAGGTTTAGCCACTTATTTGGTACTTATTGAGTGTCATTGTCGAATTTTTAGTATGGCGCTGCGGAAACAAGCGTTCAAAGAATTTCTTAAAGAATTTTATACGAAGATCTACATAGAGAGGTGAGTGCAAAAAACGACTAATCTCTACTTAAACGATCAGCATAACATGTTGTTGCAAATGTTGTTTAGAGACTACAATATCAAAATGTACCGTAAGATCAAGCGTAACCTGCTGCCCACCGTGATCTCCTCGTACTCATATATTGGCACGCTCTCTTCATATTTTGCCATTCCTGTGGTAGGATTTTTTACAAATCGGCGTTTGTTGCCGTTCAAGATGCTATTTCCTTACGACTACACCCAGGTGACCATTTATATACCAACGCTGTTTGTTACCCTCTGGTTAGGCGTGGTTGTAGTATCATGCGTTGTTGCCGAGTCTAATCTTTTGGCCACAGTCATCTTGCATCTGAATGGACGGTATAAACTGTTGCAAGAGGATTGTCGACACTTACATGCATCGCTGTTGCGCTCTTGTCGTAGCAAACGCATTCTAAGCGAGTTTAAACAGAGTTTGGTGCGTATAATTCAACGTAACGAGGAGCTGAATGAGTTTGCAGCAAAAGTACAGGCCGAGTACTCATTCCGAGTTTTTATGATGATGGCCATGAGTTCAATAACACTGTGTGTGTTGGGTTTTAAGGCAGTGACGGTGAGTATGTGTAGCTTCAGAATCGTTCAATTGATAACGTTTATTTCTTAAATAGCTCGGCATGTCCTCTGAGAATATCAGCTACATATGTTGGATTGCTGCAAAAATATTGGAACTAGTTATTTTTGGTGAATTGGGCTCGCAGCTGATTTTTTCTGTGCGCAATTAGACATATGTTACAAAATATTTTCTGAAATAAAAATTTTTTATTGCTTCTCCAGACTGATGCCATGAGTTCCATGTATTATATGTGCAATTGGGAGGATGTTATTCTGCAGTCCTCAAACTCAACGGAAAATACACAACTGATGAAACTTATTGCGTTGGCCATAGAAGTGAATCAGAAGCCAATGTATGTGACTGGCTTGAATTATTTTAGCGTTTCGTTGGTCACTGTGGTGTCGGTGGGTATGAAATAAAAGTTTAAAAAAATGAGCAAACAAATTTTATATTAACAGATTTTACAAGGCGCTGGATCATATTTCACTTGCCTATATGCGTTTCGTTAATCCGATATATGTTGTATATTTATAAAAAAAAATAATTTAAATTTTATATTCGAATAAGTCAGTTATGTGTAGCCTTTGTAGAGAATAAAATGTAGTTAGTAATTAATAGAATAATAAAATATGTATTTGAATTTTTATGATGAATATTTGACACACAGTAAGTTTAAAAACATCAAACAAATCTTGAGACGTCCCTGCAAACATTTGGAAGACGATTGGAAGATTAGATCATTTGGGGACGCGCTAGCGATTTGCCTAAGGGCTCTTTGGAAGATTGATCGCTTTTCGATCGCCGAAGCGCTGAATGCGCAGTTCTCAAAAAATTTA
Source organism: Tetanocera ferruginea (assembly GCA_958299015.1). Classification (NCBI taxonomy): domain Eukaryota; kingdom Metazoa; phylum Arthropoda; class Insecta; order Diptera; family Sciomyzidae; genus Tetanocera; species Tetanocera ferruginea. The sequence goes on from OY282640.1 coordinate 139,126,906, forward strand.
AAAATCTTCCTTCGCTCATTCCGACGATCGTTGGAAGATGGATCGCTTTTCGATAGCCCAAGCGATGAATGCGCGATTGACAAAAAATGTTCAAAATCTTCCATTGCTCATTCCGGTGATCGTTGGAATAATGGATCGCTTTTTGATCGCCCAAGGGATGAATGCGCGATTCAAAAAAATTTCAAAATCTTCCTTCGCTCATTCCGGCGATCGTTGGAAGAGTTTTTTTTAAAAAGCTTTCAAAATCCATCATTGTTATAGAAGCAGGCTCTGAAAAATCGTTTAAATTAATCAAATAATTTAATCAGACTTTTAAACAATTTCATGAAACTGGTATGTATAAAACAACGTCTGAAGAGCCCGCTATTTCAAAAACCCCTTCTGCCGATAAGTTGGCGAATCGCTTAAGACTCCTCTCAGCGAATCATGCGCGACTCTTCCTGGCGTATCGTCTAAGACTCTTCTCGGCGATTTGTTGGCGCATCTTTCAGGCAAATCGCTTAAGACCCCTCTTGGCGATTTGCCGGCGAAACTTCCCGGCGAATCGCTTTTATGACCTCAGCTGCTTACATTCGGCGATTCCCGGAAAACTCTCAGAATCGTTTCATCTTCCAAGCGATTCACTGGAGATTCTCAGACGATTAAAAATTTTTGCAGTGGTTAGATGAAAGTAAAAAAAAATATCTCATAAATAGAGAAAAACTGAAAAGAGGACAAGAACGATTTTGTGACTAAAATTGACTAACTTGTGAAATATTGCTTCACTTCCAGCACTGGACTAATGTGGAGTATCGGGGGTGTAGAACACATGCTGAAGATTATTAATAATACTTTTATTAATTCTGACAATAATACTACCTATATAAGCTCGGTTTTGCTTGTATTTATAGTAAGTGATGTTGATTTGATGGATGTTTCCTAAGAAATCCCCCAAGGATCTGATAATGGCGCGCTGGTGCGTCCTATCTCCAGTAAGGATAGTGATCAGTTGTCGGTCGAGTATTTCGAGAGTGACAAGGCGATAAAGATAGGCCCAGTCTCAAAGGCGAGGTCACAGCTGGTTTCACTCTGAAGGTTACGAAGCTTACGAAGGCGATTTCAAAAAATTTCCCGTCGTACAAAATTTGGGCTTCGAATAGAATAGATTCTTCTGTTCGGCCGCAAGAATTTCACTTCGATGGGCCCCGACTGTGGTATCTTCGACAGGGAGCCATTTACTTGGCAACTCTGTCAAGTAATCCTTCTTTGTTGTGTTGAGGAGCTGATGCGCATTTGAGAAGAACTCGAAGCACACGAACTTTGGAGAAGTTGGACTTGAGGTGGCAGTAAAAAAGAAGGAGGGTGACTTCTTTGTTCAAGAAGTACTTTCGAAGATCAGTCTTGACAAGTTTATGGAAAAATTTAATTGGACCACCACACTTGAGTGTGGTATGACGAAACACAATTTAATATGCGTTGTGCGCACTTACAATACGGTTGTACGCACGTTGTCGAATAGTTTAAAAGAGATACTCGTATGGTACTCGCGTTAACTCCGATATACAGGAAACAGATTTTTCAAAGATTTTGAGGAGCTAGTGAATACACCATATTTAGACATATGAAAGTTCACTAAAAGTACAGTATAATTCGATGAACGAGTATAAATTAAAAGGAATCAGATTAATTAGGTAACACAACCAGTTAGTTAATTATAATTAAATAAGGGATTCATAGTGGATCAAAAGGCGCCACGAAAGCACGACCCTTGTAACCTAACCTTGTGTTCATGCTCTGTTGAAGAAATTTTTTTCGCGAAAAATAGTGCCACATAAAATCTATAAGATTTCTTCTTAAAACGTATTTAGAACAAGGGGCATGAAAGACGAAAGAGAAGATGTATCTTTAAGAAGAAATCTTCTTGTTTTTCAGCAAAAATCTTCTTAAATTTATTTAAAAAGAAACCTTCTTAATTTCTTCTAAAATCAATATTTTCAAGTCTTTTCAAAAACAAGGGGCCTGAAAGACGAAAGAGGTGAGTTATTTTTTAAAAATAAATCTTCTTGTTTTTAAGTGAAAGTCGTCTTCAATTTATTTAATAAGATATCTTCTTAATTTCTTCTAAAATCCATATTTTCAAGTCTTTCCAAATACAAGGGCCATGAAAGGCGAAAGAGAAGATGAATTTTTTATAAAGAAATCTTCTTATTTTTCTGTAAGAATCTTCTTAAATTTATCAATGTTCTTAATAAATTTATTAAAGCCCTTCTACCTACCCATCTACCCTGATATCTTCTTAATTTCTTCTAAAATCCATACTTGCAATACTTTTTTCAAGTCCTAGACTTTGTGTATCGTTTATTCGTTATTTCTTATTTATTTATGACATTTAAAGAAGAAAAGCAAATTGTGTAGAAAACTTTGTTGAGATTTCTTATGAAAGAAATAAAGAAAAAAATTTAGTAGCTGTATGAGATTTCTTCTTAAACAAAATCAAGAAGAAAAAATAGTTCCTGTATAAGATTTCTTCTTAAATAAAATCAAGAAGAAAACCTAATAGCTGTATGCGATTTCTGCTTAAATTAATTTAAGAAGACAAAGCCAATGACTTTAAGAAGAAAATCTTCTTTGGTAAAAACCATAGCGAAATCTTATTAACTTTGTTCAACATTAATAGGTTTTTATGTGACGATTTTTCTGTGTGTGGATGGTGAGGCCTCTTCTCTTTGAAGTTGACCTCCCTACTTTGGAGGTGGGTGGGATAAAGTATGGCATGATGCAACTCGAGAGGCGAGAAAATCTCTGGGTATAGAAATTATAAATATATGAGAGGTGTGTAAATGCATTTCGAAGGTCATTTCTGAACACCTGGAAGCCTTGTATGGTTATTGCTTGAGAGAAAGCTTTGCATCACCTGATAGGATGCAAGGCATTCCTGGGTCGACTTGGTATCAGTCTTGTTCCAGTGCTAGGAAAGTTATTGGAAAGAGCCAGGGTGTGGAATGGCTTCAGGAGTGTGAAGGCGCGCAGTTTTACAGAGATGTGGTTTCGGTGCTGTCCATGGCTGTTCGTTGGCTTTTATTTTTTGTCCATACATATGAAACCTAATAATGTGTAGAATACCCTATAACTGCCTGGACTACCACACTAATTTTAAGCACATCACTATGTTATGATTTAACTCAAAGAAGTATAACACTTTTGTTTATATAAAATTTAAGGGTCTATTTATTTATTTTAAGTTATTATATATTAATTTATTTTTTAACTCAATTTGACTATTAGCAAAAAAAATACTGTTATTTTACTTTTTAAGGAGGTGCAATCCTCGAAAATAAATCAATCAGTAAGAAGCATTCAACTTGCTTTTATTTCAACTAACTTTGAGCATTCATCTGCTCAGGTCTTTATTTTTATAGTTTAAAGAGCCTGTGGCGTTTTAAACGCCGGCTTAAAACCCATAGGCAGGGCCTTTAAAACTTAAAATTAAAACACGCGTTTAAACCCGTTTGATAACGACACTTTCGTTCAACAAAAACAACGCGTATCACTCAAATGGACGATTTTTTTGAATATTTGACTTCCGGTTGATCATTTTTTCTACCCTGGTAACGCTTCTTTAACATTGAAATGTCCTGATAGGAAATTTATCCTTTCTCACACTAAAAGCTTCTAAATTATCTGGGAAAAAGTACAGATGTGAGTATAGAAAATAAATTATAATAGAAGCTCTTCAATAAATTCTTTATAGATCTCACTCTTATGGTTACCAACAAAATTTTCATAACGTTTTTGAAACATAGCCAAGCTTTTAAATATTTGGAAAGGTTTTTTTCTTCGAATTTTTAATCTTCTACAAATTTTTTGATTTGAAACCTTACGAAAATGCACTCTTTGATTCCAGCATTGCTATTTTGAGAAATTTTTCCTTAACATAATGTTTCGTAAGGCCTAATTTGATATGGAGTGGTGGAAGGAACACACCAGAAGGCTTTATAAGTTGTAAAAACTTCACATTTTTCTGTTCATGAACTAAAGAGTTGGCATAATTTTTTCTTATAATATTCTTTTTTGTCCTATTATTGCGTTCTCACAAAAAGTAGCAAAAGTTCGTTTAACCCAACTGCAATCCAAGTAGTAAGGTAAGTGGTAAGTTTGGTGTAAGTAAATCGCCACAAATTTTAAAGCCATACCTAGTATACTGTATTTTTTCAAGTAGTAGTTTCATGACCACAAAATGTTTCCCATATTAGTACCGTGTTCTAAAGAAACTGTAGGAAATACAATACTGTTATGGAGTAAAACTGATTTTAAACTCGTCTTGGATGAGTCGATGAACAAACGTGACTGTGAGGGATCAAATTCTATATCCAATTCGATCATAAATGAATTTATATCATTATATCAATACACCAAGTTCCTATTTTGAGAACAAAATCTTGAAATGTTCATCACGATTTAAAAAAAAAAATTATTTTGGTTTCACGATGTAGCAATTTCCATACTTTTAAACGATATCCTAAGAACTCCATATGCTTTTTTGATAAATTCAAATCGCAAACCAGGTTATTTAGATCTCCTTGAGTTATAAGATGTGGGTAATCCTGAATATCTTCCAACTCGAAATTATCAGTTTTGTCATTACTCAATTGGCCTGAAGTAGAGGGCTTGTGATTCGTTAATCTGAAACGCTGACGATGGAACTGGTAAAGGTTTATTTGCCAATATGAAAACTAGTTTTATTGCTTAAGATAAATTAGGACACCGAACTGTGTATTTTGCCTTTCGAATTATGCCTTTTATTGGAGAAACTTATATTGGAGTATTATGCTCTCTATCTGAAACATAATCTCTAGACTCAGTCCATATTTTGGGAATATCAAAAGCCATATCACGTGATTCTTTCTGGTTTTCTTCAAGTCCTTTTACACATGTTATGCAACAAATTTTCCAAGTTTTGTCTTGATGAGACACTGCAAAATGAAAATACTTGTGATGGCACTTGAAAATAAATTCAGATAAATTTCGCCTTCGATTTTCGAAAGTCAGTGCACCACAAATATAACAAAAAGAGTTTGGATTGTTAAAACCCTTTTCGGCATATTCAGAATAGCACAGAAGTTCAAAACAAAAAATTCAAAATTGTAACACGCTTTTTTAAAAACTTTTCGCCACGACTGGGGATCGAACTCTGGCTCCGAGCATGCTTAGTCATACACATAACCTGCATGCCACGGTCCCCACAAGAAAACTTAGGGTGATGGAAATAAAACAAGTGCGTTTTCGTAATGAGGATAGGTAGTCAAAACACTATCAGAGTACTAGACCGGATCATTCTTATATGGATAAAAAAAAATGTCAACCGGTCGGGGTCTCAAAAGTTAGAAGAACTCATTAAAATGATTTCTGCATACTTTTTTTCAAATCGGAGAAAAACCGCCGAACCAATTTTGATTCTCCTGAAGGTCCTTTTTGCTAAAAAAAACATGTTTTTTGCTTGTACCTTTTTATTTTTCACAGAATGCATACCCACATCTTCTTAAATGTTAAATTTTTTACTCATACTAACATTCTGATTTAAAAAAATTCTTAAAATTTTGTTTCATTATAACTCTTATTGACCACCAAAAAGTAAATTTTTTGATATTTTTAAAAAGGCATTTTTTTGAAACCGCTGTAAAAGACACATTTTTTATTAGATTTCCGTGGAATTGCTATGGTTGGAAAGGTATTAAGTTCTTCTTTCGTTCTGTGTATCGCTTTAATCAAAGCCATGTGATTAAAAAAAATTTATCGAAAACTGGACGATAAAGCAGTGAACAAATGAAATTAATTGTTTGTATGAATAAGAAATATTTAATTTTATCATATTTCTAAAGTCGATTTCTCACATTCTGTCAGTTTTCGCACACAGCTTTGATTAAAGCGATACACAGAAGAACTTAATACCTTTCCAACCATAACACTTTAAATCTAAGTAAATCTAGAAAAAAATGTGTCTTTTAAAGAGGTTTTAAAAAAATGTCTTTTTAATAATATATAAAAATTCAATTTTTGGTGGTCAATAAGAGTTTAATGAAACATAATTTTTTAGTTTTTTGAATATCAGAATATTGTGGTGACCGTGGCATGCAGGTTAAGTGTGTGGCTTAGCATGCTCGGAGCCCGGGTTCGATCCCCAGCCGTGGCGAAAAGTTTATTCAATAAAAAATTTTTCTGATCGGTCACCACCTCTCTGCAGACAATGGCAAACCTCAGAGAGTAAATAATGCCATGTAAAGCTTCTTGAGAACATAAACTTTAGCCGTTCGGAGTCGGCATAAAACATGTAGGTCCAGTTCTCGGTCAATTGTGTGCAAACAATTAATAACACACACAACACAATCGATCCTTAGAAGCTCGGTCAAAGTCCTTTCAAGGACTGAAATGGCCAATTTGTTTTTTTTTTGTTTTTTTTTTATATTGGTTTAAGTAAGAAATTTAATATTTTAGCAGGTGTGGGTATGCGTTCTGTGAAAATAAAAAGTTACTAGCAATAAACATGTTTTTTTTAACAAAAAGGATCTTCAGGAGAATCAAAATTGCTTCGGCGGTTTTTCTCCGATTTGAAAAAAAAGTATGCAGAAATCATTTTAATGAGTTCTTCTAACTTTTGAGACCCCGACCGGCGAAATCTTTATTTCGATCCGGTCTACAGAGTACGTGTGGCATAAGCACTGTTGACCAGTGTAATTGCTTTCTGATCGTTAAAATGCACGCAACTGTTTCAATAAAGTTTTTGAATAACTTTTTTAACTTTTTCAGTGATATACTTAGTTATCATCAAGTGACTGACAAATATTTTACTCAAAGATATCATAACAATTTGTGCGGAAAAACTTAATTAAAAACGCCTTTTATACGAGCATCAATTATTATTTGCTCCACTTTTGCTCAACATTTACGAATGAACATCTTCTTTAGTACCTTCGTAAATTATCTTTCTCTCTGTATCTTTAAAGTACGCTATATTCATTCACTTTCGCCCACAGAGACACACACACACACACACACTTATACACAACAATTTCCTGCGAGGCAAGATTCATTTAATTCCAAGACTATCAGCGACTTTTCATCGCTATTTTAAGCAAGCTTCTTTCAGCTTCATTAAATCTGCAGAAATGCGCTCATTTAAAAAAATGTACAAACTCATTCGAACAGACAGCTGTTGGGCAGTTAGATGGAGCAGCAGACAAGTAGAACAGACGGACGGACGGACGTACGGATGTTTTTAGATTGACTTCAAGCAATTTGTTGTGGAAGCTGGTGATGATGGTTGGTGGGTGGGTAATGAGACAGGAAATGCAGATGAAAAAAAAAAATTACAAAAAAAAATGCAGAAACTACTTTCAACATCATGAATTTAAAATATGGTAGATTGTGGGGAAAATATATTTGAAATTATATTTGCGTTCTCATTCATTCGTAAATTATGATGTTTTTCTGTGCGTACATAAAGCTGTTATGTTCTTATAACTTTGTGTAGACTTAGATTGTTTTTCCTTGTCAAAATTGTTTATGGTTTAATCAGTATAAATCAAGGCAGTGAAAACAGTCGAAATTATTCGGCAAATGACAAAAATAATTAAAAATACATTAGGTTTATAATATCAATAATGAAAAGCTGTTTTGATAACTTTTCGGTTTTAACATTTTTTTCAAGAGCAATGAAGTTGCAAACTATGTTCTTTTAAATAAAAGGCTCCTCTTTAACCTTTCTTTTAATATTTATTTTCTTTAAGACTTGTTCCTTAAAATTTAACAAAAAAAAAACAACAAATTGGCCATTTCAGCCCTTGAAAGGACTTTGACCGAGCTTCTAAGGATCGATTGTGTTGTGTGTGTTATTAAATGTTTGCACACAATTGACCGAGAACTGGACCTACATGTTTTATGCCGACTCCGAACGGCTAAAGTTCATGTTCTCAAGAAGCTTTACATGGCATTATTTACTCTCTGAGGTTTGCCATAAGAGAGGTGGTGACCGATCAGAAAAATTTTTTATTGAAAAAACTTTTCGCCATGTCTAGGGATCGAACCCGAGCTCTCGAGCATGCTAAGCCACACACTTAACCTGCATGCCACGGTCACCACCGTGCTTCCTTCCTTAAAATTTAGTTCACAAAATTTTGCTTCTAAAATTTTTGCGTTCTGACTGGCCATACTTAAAGAATTGTTGCGCATAAAAATTTGAACTGATATTTTATAATTCAATATTGTTTACGTATTTTTATTTATGTTTTATTAAAGCTTCTGCTTAAAAATCGATTATTTTAAACAAAACCAACTACCAGCTATATCAACTGCTAGAAGAAAAAAATAAATCTGCATCGAATCACTTATCAAACAACCCTCCGTTGTAGCTGTGAGTGTACAAAATATTCAAAGTCAACACGCGCATAGCGCAAATTATTAACACACGTGCTTAAAACTTTCATATGTGTGAGTGAGTGCTGTTTGTGTGCGTGAAGAATTTCAAATAGCTCGCGAACCGTGTGTTGATGATCAGGTAAGCCTGTTCAGCCAAGGTGTGAGAGTGTGTGATTGTTTGGAAGTCAGCAATAATAATCGTGCGTAGCTAACCCTAAAGGATGTTATGGATGTTGTTGTATTTTTTTTATTTTTATTTTTTATTATAATGATTATTTGAGTAAATATAATTTTATGTCTTGATGAATATATAAAATCATTAAAATTTGATTTTTTCCAGTTAGCAACTTCATTCACTAGTCGAAAGCCAGCAAAACTAGTTTTTTTTTTATCACACGACAGTATTTAAAAGTATGACGGCCTCTACATGTGGAGGTAAGCTAAGTCTAAGCGGTCTCAGACAAGCAGCGGGAGAACAGATAGGGTTTGGAAGGGCGTAGTTTTGGACAGCGCTGCGTTCTGAATGAAAAATCTACACAGTCCACAACTGGCACTGCCAAGGCGAGACGAAGACGACTGAAATGTCCAAAACTCCATGTGTTCTCTACTTGTTGGGACTCTTCAAGATCTTAAAAATTAAATGTTGACGACCACCGCAAATGAAGAAGAGACGGAATTAATGTCCTGAAATGTTCTTTATGGGGAAGGTGCCTTTGTCCAATTAACGGAGGCCCTTGTGAAAATAAAGACTGACATCAGCACCATGCAGGAGATGAGATGAAAGGGCATGGTTGACCCAAAAGAGCAGACGGCGATATCTACTACAGCTGCCAAGCGGAGAAGCACATTTTTGAATTACGGATTCGTTTTGTAAGTCGACAAAAACGCCACCTTGTATCCCGATTCACACCTGTAAACGAAAGGCGAAAACATGAGTCTAATTTGCACGCACGAACCCTCGTCGTGACGTGAGAAAATTAAGGCTCACTAGGGCAAGAAGAATGCACGAAAAATCTATTAACAAGTTTAGCGTCTAAACCAAGATTTCAAGCCCGGAGCATATACTTGTAAAGGTGAAAACGGTGATCTGGTTTCAAATATGCAGTGCGCACTAAGAATGAATGGAAAGCATACCCGACGATTGGAATCTCAGTGTGCTTTGTCCTATACTAAAGAAAGAAAACCGAAAATCTGGGCCAACTGTCGTGGTATCAGTCTTATTTGGACGATACTGTGTGAAAGATTGAAGCGACATGCCAAAACACTGATTGGACCTTTTAAGTTTGACTTTCTGTGCGTCATGGCAAACCCACCATATTTTAACACTACTCCGAATCCTGGAAAAACCCACGAAAATCAAAAAATCAGCAATACATGTAGCTCCGTCAATGTGGGAAATTACCTATCCGAAATCTTTAAAACTGAATGAGGGCTTAGACGAGGTGACCCACCATCATGCTATCTCTTCAATTTCGTCAACAAAAAGGATCCTTTGAAAAGCAGATGTGCATCGCAATTGCAGCATTTTCTAAAAAGGTATCCAGCTCCATGCGTACGCTGATGATATTGGTATTATTGGCGAAACATGCTATAACAAAAGAGTTCAGCTACTACAGTTTTTGGCACTTTTTCAGCATTAACCCATTTGAAACCACAACCCAAAGCATCATAAAAATTTAATATTAAGGTTTCCAGTGGCTCCAAACAAATTTATGTGGGAAAAATTTACCCACCATAGTGTCAATTGGGCTCTGGGGCAACATATTACAAAGCCATGCATACAAAGATCTTATTACAGAATAGCAAAAATTCTGTAAAAACATAGAGGATTATCGAAAGTAGGTTTAACGGCGAACGAAGCTAAAACCAAGTGTGTGCTGTCTAAAAGCTGTGAAGCGCTGTGTCTAGGCTCTCATGTTACAGCAAGCACATATAACTAGTCAAGAACATACCTAAACATACCTTTACATACCTTTTCACCGCCGTAAACAGCAACAACAATGACAGCCAGGAGATTTGGTGAAGAGTAACAACTGCTAATAGGTGCTACTACGGGTACAAAACTGACACTCTTTTTAGGCGCTGAGGCATGGGTGGCAGCCGCTCTTGGGGTGTTCGAGAGGAGAGCTCTTCGCAAAATCTTTGGTCCTGTTCGAGTTGGCGACGACTATCGCATTCGAATGAACCACGAACTGTACGAAATCTACGATGACTTTGACTTGTCCAGCGTATAACAATTCAGCGTTTACGTTGGCTGGGTCATCCCAGCTAGCATTTGGAAGACTGTTTTGCTGACAATCGCCTAAACGAGTCTTCTTCGAGTCCCCTTGACGATCAACAAAAACAAAATACATGTCTTGTGCGGAAGCATAATTTACTCCGCTCAACGATCAAAATCTGACTTCATTTTTTCAAGGCAACTTCTTGTAAATTGAACAAAGAGTGTGTAGAAGCATATTTTGATCGGCGAGGCGATAGAAAAGTAACTATTTTTTTGTGGAAACTAACGGGAAATTGGACAAATTCAAACAATCATATTTTTCACTCCATATAGCTCAGTTTTGACAGAGCAATCTCGGAGTAAAGTCAACCTTTCTGTTTGGGAAATTTTTTAACAAATTCAAGTAGTTTTCAGTTATACTAACTTCAAAATATACACAAGATCTCACAATATTAAACATCACTCGTCCCAGCCAGCAATTTATGAAATTTTTTAACATATAAGAGTTGTTTTCGATTTTCCTCCATTGTGCGATCATTTTCTGATCAAAAAAAGACTCTTTGTTTGGGAGAAATTGGTACCCTACACGCGACTCTTCTTGAAGAGTTATTTTCGAGTCGTATTTTAGTCTTTTTTTTGGTATTTTTAAGATAAAAAACGACTCGAAAATGACTCGCAAATGAGTCGTATTTTAATCATATTTTGGTATTTTTAGATCGAAAAATTACTCCAAAATGACTCGAAAATGAATAGTATTTTAATCATTTTTTGATCATATTCAAGATTAAAAATCGACTCGAAGAAGACTCTTCAAGAAGTGTCACGTGTAGGGTACGATTTTCTCCCGAACAAACAGTCTTTTTTGATCAGAAAATGAGCGCACACGAGACTGTCACCATCGCGAAGGAGAGTCGAAAACGACTCTTATTTGTTCAAAAATTCGATAAAATGCTAGCTGGGATACCTTTCATAAGGATGAAGCTCCAGCGAAAAAGGTGTTTGAGGCGAAAGCCTGCAACTACTGCTGCCGTCTGCAAATCATTACGTACTGTAATGTCAGGCAACGATGCAAAAGTCAAACGTTCCAAGAGATGCAGTTCTGTTTTTTTAATGATAAAATATTAGCAGAAAACATAAAATTGAAGGCTGCAGAAGTGAAATGAAGGATCTTAAGTAAGTAAAAATCAGTAATTTAAATAAATTAAATAGTTTTTGATAGGTTTTTTATTCGCTATTAACTAAATTGAAAACAACAAAATTTGGCGCTAAGTGAAAGCAAGGATGCATACGCAGGAAGGCAATAGCAGGACAGAAAAGCAGGTGCATTGGAATAAACAGCGCAAAAAAGCACTGCGGCTAAGAATGCTGAAAAGCATGATCAATATTTTGACGATAATGAACAAACCCGGATGATTGCCGTGATCCGGGCTATGCCATTACAAAATCTTAATAGACGCACACGAGTTCTGGTTGGGTTGAAGGTAGGCCACAGTTTTTTGGCTATGCAACAAGTTAGTAATTTCCAGCTGGTTAATTAGCCGAGAGAGAGACAAGGGGGCGATCTTCACATGGCAACGTGTCTGATTGCCTCAACTTGGCGAGGCCAGCATTATTCATGTCGAAATCGTCTCAAGTCGACTCAAAACCTCCAAGTGGTGTCTCCTCGAAACATGAGTGGCGGTGTCTTCTCTAGACTATAAACTTGAGGGGTCTCTACAAGACCTTAAGAATAGAATGTGCGTTGGGTTTGGGTCCCAACCACATTACAACTTACTAAACCAGCCTCGGATATGAACCCCCACTACGTTGACGAAAATCGCAAACGAAAAACGGATAATGATTTGCGGATATGCACCTGGAATGTCCGGACCCTTTTTAGGGAAGGAGCCGCTGCCCAACTGGCGGAAGCCCTCAAAAAAATAAAGGCTGACATCACCGCCATCCAGGAGATTCGATGGACAGGACAAGGCTGCTTTAAGAGAGCAGACTGCGATATCTACTACAGCTGCCATGCGGAGAAGCGCGAATTTGGATGCGGATTCGTCGTAAGTCGGAAACTACGCCATTTTGTTTCCCGGTTCAGAACTGTTACCGAAAGGCTGGCGACATCAAGGCTAAATTCTTCAACATAAGCCTAATTTGCGCACATGCCCTGACGGAGGAAAAGGACGATGCTGTCAAGGACACCTTCTACGCGAGCCGTGTAGAGGACGTGTATGATTGCTGCCCGGTCCATGACGTGAAAATAGTTCTCAGCGATTTTAACGCGAAGTTCGGAAAAAAAGGCATCTTTGGCTCCACTGTCAGTCAGTTCAGTCTCCACGAGACCACTTCGAATAACGATCTACGACTGATCGACTTTGCCGCGCCGCGAAACATGATAGTTAGTAGCACCAGATTCCAACACCTCGATATCCAAAAGGCAACCTGGCTGTTACCGGATCAAGAAATGCGAAACCAAATTGATCATGTTGTGATAGATGGAAGGCAAGTGTACTGGATGTGTGCACATTTCGGGGGGTAAATATTAAGTCCAACCATTATCTTGTTGCAGACAAGATCCGCATGCGATTGTGCAATGCGAAGAATGTACGCACAGGTGTGCAACAAAAGCTTGATGTCGATAAGCTGCTATCACAACGGACCGCCAGGCCAACTCCGCTCAACTCTCGGTTAAGCTCAACCATCCTTACTCTTGCCCCGATGACGCTGGCGAACTTTGAGCGCATATATCCCACTCCATGCGCACTGCTGCTGAAGAAGTCATTGGTTTTCGGCGCCCGCAACCTCCCACCAATACTGTGACCAGGAGTGTCGCGAAGCGACACCAACAAAATACGCCACATATAAAAAGACGCTGCAGTCAGCTGCAACATAATAATAATATAATACCGGCTTAGCTGTCTGACAAAATAGCTGTGTTACTATGATTGCTATTGGTTCGACAAGCTTATTTCATAGCAGGAAGTTCTATCTCAGAAACGATAGCTGAATACATTGGGCGAATAGTTTCTGCCACACCCAGTTTCTCTAAGTATATACACTCAGAAAAATATCAACTGTTATATTAACAGTCGGCCACTGTTATTTCAAAACGCTGTTCGATTGAATGATTTGCGTTTAAATAAACAATTTTCTTTGTTGAATGAACGTTTCAAAGTATATTTGTTCTGTTGAAATCATCTAATGAAATATTTTTGTGCTCTCGTTGAATTATTTTTTTTTTCTAAGCAATAGTTTTTAAATGTGTTTTGCTACGTTTATATTATCGTTGCCAGTAGCTCAGTGAAAGTGCACTATACTGTCATGCGGGGGACGTGGGTTCAAACCCTAGCTGTGTAAGTATCAAAAATTGTAATTTAATAATTGAAATAATATTTCTGTTTCATTAATTGTTTGTTAAAATAACCTTCAAAATAAAATGCTTACAATCTTGCAAAAGAAAAAATTGCAAATTTCATTTTTTATTTAAAAAAAGTATTAAAAATAAAAAAAAAAATTTGTATTGGATTTGAACCACGAACACCTGAGTACTAGACGCACACGTTAGCACACTCGGCCATTCATGAACTTTCAAATCAATGATAAAATTTCACTAAATAAATTTTTATACGGGTTTCGTGTTCCATAGACCAACAGTCAACCGACTGTTGATTTGAAAGTTTCATTTGTTGGATGGTATTTAACAGTGAAATCTGTTATTTCAACCCATGATTTGTTTGATATAACAGCATTTTTCTCTGAGTATACTGGCTTCAATTCATCATGGATCTAACAGTGCAAATTGTTATGTCAAAAACTAGGTCCGGTCCACCATTGCGCCATTCTAGCCAAGTTGTGACCTTTATTGTGAATATCTTTTTACAATCCAGCTTGGAGATGTCATCGTCGTTGTTGCACGCCATTAGTTTTTGCCAACAGTTTCGATGGGAATGAACTAAGTATGTTGCTGTATCGAGGTAAGTTAGAATATTAGTGCTTTCGTTTGATGAATCCTTACTGGTATAGTTACATGGTATGCTTTGTGAAATAGTTTCTTAAGCCAAAAATATTAATATGGCTGCCCACCAGTCTAGTGCCTCATATCGGTGATTCCATATCAATTCGATAAATTTTTATCAAAATCTGACCTTAGTGCTTCCGATTTTTTTGAAACTTTGTAGGTTAGAAGTTCACATTAAAAAAACATATTCTGTGTTTTTTATTATTGCGAAATTTTTTTTTTTGCAAAAATATACACTATCAAAAATATTGAAAATCATACAAAAATTATTTAAAGAGCTAGTATTTAAAGTATTTAAAGAGCTCTATCTTCTAAACTATAAGTCATACAGAAAACAAACTCAAGTATAGTTTAAGTACCTTGAATGGATCTTTCTGGTGGTGTCATTTTTTTAAAGTGCTTTTATGGCAAAAAGTTTTTTTTTCTTATCCCGAAATTTACCATCATATATTTCACAGTCGGCGCAACAACTTTTTCACCATTTTAATAAAATGTAGTATGTAAGCATTCATTTTGAAGGTTTGTGCAAAATTTTAAGTTGGATCTCCAACGATTACTATTTTTAATGAATTTTTTAAAAAATGCCTGCTAAAGATTTCATATATTTGTATACAGATAATTTAATTTTAATATAAAAAAAGATATTGTTTCTTATTTTATATATGCAGTAACTCTTTGGTTTGAAGTATGCCCTTCAAATAGATCATCATGAAAAATTTATTTATTTATTTATTTATTTAATCAACTATTAACAATTATTGTTATACAGTTACAATAAGTTCATAAATTAAACGTAAGTACATAAAATTAATTCAACATGACTTCGTTCTTAAATGCTACCCTATTTTGGGTGATCTCAATCGAGTTGCAGATAGTGTTGAAGGTCTTAGTCACATTGTAAACTGGGTCGCATCTGCCATAATTTGTCCTTTTGTATGGTATATAGAACAATTGCCTTTGCCTAAAATTTCTTTCAGGTGCATACAATTTGAAAAGAGCTAGAAGTGGAGCACAATCAATGTGATTCATCACTACATCCCGGGCAAATAAGGCGAGAAAGTACTTTCGCCGGAACTCCAAAGATTTAAGTCCAAGAAGAGCACATCGCGCTTCATAGGAAGGCATAAAATCCCAGTGGAGCTTGCGAATTGCTAACCTAGTGAATCGCCTTTGAATATTTTCAATTCTTTTAATATTTATAGAATATTGAGGGTCCCAGACAACACAGTTGTATTCTAAAACCGATCTGACAATTGAAAAGAAAATGGTCCTCACGGTATAAGGATCAGAGAACTCCCTAGTATTGCGCGATAGAAATCCCATCATCGCATTCGCTTTTGATATAATAGCATCAACATGTTTGGCAAAGCTTAACTTACGCTCAAATAAAACCCCCAAATCTTTCTTCAATTCGAACAAATGAACATGTTCTAAATTTATGGCCATGTGTTTTACGACTCAAAGGATCAATTGAATGCGCTTTTGTTTAATCTTCCATACTTGTATTTTCTTAAATTGTACAACTATTTCTGTCTTTAAGATGCATAGCTTTAATATAGATACCAATCTAATGGCCTTGTAAATAAGTAAGAACTGCTTTGATGAAAACAATTCAGTATTAATTGTTCTTAAGTTTTTTGAAACCCAATTATAAAATTTTTAAGGCGAAGGGGCTGAAGTTTGATTCGTTGAGTCGCAGTGCACATGTCAATACACACAAAAATATTTTTTTTAAGGATGGTCACAAGATTCATTTGTTGCAAATGTACCTATATAAGTAAGTGTAAGGAACAATAATGTTTTTTTTATATCAAAATACAATTTTCGATATACAAATATAGGAAAACTTAAGTAGGCATTTTTTTAATTATTACAAATAGCAATCGTTGGAGATCCAACTTAAAATTTTGCGTAAACCTTAAAAATGAATGCCTTAATGCGATATTATATTAAAAAGGTGAAAAAGTTGTTGTTTCGACTGTGAAAAATATGATGGTAAATTTCGGGATAAGAAAAAGAAACTTTTTTCTATTAAAAACTATAAACAAACGACACCACCAGAAAGATCCATTCAAGGTAATTTAACTATACCTGAGTTTCTTGTCTATGCGACTTACAGTTCAAGAGATAGAGCTGCTTAAATACATGTACACTCAGAAAAAAGCTGCCATGTAAAATTAACGTTTTTTAATGTTATTTCCAATGTAAATCAGAAAATGTGGATTTTACGTTAGAAAATGTTAAGTTAACATGTATTGTGTTGAATTGATAAGAAAAATATCAAATTGATAATGTAATGTTTTACGTTGCAATATCAATTCTTAATGTTAAAATTACATTTAAAATGTTTTTAGTTCATCATTTTTTACTGTAAAATTGATAGTATTTCATATCCATTTAACATTATAAATGTAGATGTCAACAACAAGCAGATGTAATGTTTATTTAAGAGCTGAGCCGTTAAGGCATACAGGTGACCGTGGCACACAGGTTAAGAGTGTGGCTTTGGATGCCCGGAGCCCTGGTTCGAATCCCACTCGTGGCAAATTATTTTTCAATACATTTTTTTTTATCTGCATTAATTTACTGATACTTTTTGATATTTTAAGTGTTAAAATAACATTATTATGTGACAGTTATACATTTTTAAATGTAGATTTCGTAATGTAAAAAGTACATTAGGATAATATCAATTTTAACATTTTTTAATGTCGGACGACTTTTGTCAACTAAAAATGTTAATTTTACGGCTGTTTAATGTACTTTTTTTTCTGAGTGTACCTATTTAGTTTTTTTGTCATTTTTTATGTTTTTGAGAGTGTGTAACTTTGCAAAAAAAATTAACTTGCAAAAAAAAAGTACGCAGTTATTATATTTTTCAGATGAACAATCCACCAAAAAAGTTTCATAAGTTTCAAAAATAGTGATGTCAGAAAAGTGTGCCTTTTGGCATGGAATCACCGATATGCAAGGATAGCCATATGAATATTTTTGAGAGCGTAGAGTCGTTTAGTTTTGGTAAGACAAAGTGTTACATCTTGGTTTTGATGGTGAGAAGTATCAGTACCGTCTTGAACTGAGTTTGAACAAAGCTCCTTTCAAAATATTACTGATTGTGGAGATGAACAGTTCATATACCATTACCACCACGTCATTCGCGTATGCTACGACTTTGATACCGTATCTATTAAGTGTAGTAAGTATTTCATTCATGGCTATAAGCCAGTTTAGTGGAGAGATCACTCCACCTTGGGATGTAAACTCGCTAATGACAGGTTTATGGCAAAAAAAGAAAGTAATAATTATCATACAAAGAAAACAGCAATAAGCAATTCAAATCCTTTCCTTCATTTTGGCACACCCTGTATAAAGGCTGA
This sequence comes from Tetanocera ferruginea, assembly GCA_958299015.1. Classification (NCBI taxonomy): domain Eukaryota; kingdom Metazoa; phylum Arthropoda; class Insecta; order Diptera; family Sciomyzidae; genus Tetanocera; species Tetanocera ferruginea. Next base: position 139,144,898 of record OY282640.1, read on the forward strand.
TAGAAAACTAGTAAGGTATATCTTCGACTTGGTCGAAGTTAAAATACCCCCACGGCCAATTCTTAAGGGTGGAAGAATCTTAAATTGATGAGCTTTTTGTATGTGATTTTGAGAGATTTTATTATTTTTATGTGTCTAAAATACATAAATATCAAATTGTTTTCATGCAGCTTAAATATAAGCCTTTTTATAAATTTTTAAATTTTGGGGTTTTATGGGAGGTGGGCGTGTTAGATTGTGTATGACGCCCATTTTTCTAGCATACCTCACTTTCGACATAGAATACACAAATACCGAGGTTCTGTCTTGTAACTTTAATATTAGCCTCTTTATAGATTTTTCAATTTTGGGGTTGTATGGGAGGTGGGCGTGTTAATGGGTGGAGAAAGCCCATTTTTATAACACACCTCAGTTTTGACATTAAATACACAAATACCGAGTTTCCATCTTGTAACTTTAATATTAGCCTCTTTATAGATTGTTCAATTTTGAGGTTGTATGGGAGGTGGGCGTGTTAATGTGTGGATGACGCCCATTTTTCTAACACATCTCAGTTTTGACATTGAATACACAAATACCGAGTTTCCGTCTTGTCACTTTAATATTAGCCTCTTTATAGATTTTTCAATTTTGGGGTTGTATGGGAGGTGGGCGTGTTAGTGGGTGGATGACGCCCATTTTTCTAAGACATATCAGCTTTGACATAGAATACACATATACCAAATTTCAGTATTGTAGCTTTAATATTAGCTTCTTTGTAGAGTTTTCAATTTTGGGGTTGTATGGGAGGTAGGCGTGGTTTTCATCCGATTTAGCCCATTCTCGAACTTGGCCTTAGTTTTTTTAAAAAAAGCTTAAATATCGAATTTCATTACGATAGCTTCAAAATTACGGCTGTAATCGTGTCGACAGACAGACGGACAGACGGACAGACGGACAGACGGACAGACGGACAGACAGACGGACATGGCTAAATCAACTCAGGTGGTGATGCTGACCAAGAATATATATACTTTTCCATACCTACCACGCCTCCTTTTGGGTGTTACACACGTCGTGACAAAATTAATATACCCCTTACGCAGTACGCGTGGGGGTATAAAAATATATTTATTGGGCAATAAAAAATTGCAAATTTTTTCACTTTTTAAAGTAAACTCACATGAAACCGTTATGTCTTCATACTGTTATGTTGGCATAAGATATCTGTAGCCTGAAAGCTTAACAAATTTAATGTCAACATAACAATTAAATAAAATTTGCTAAAATTTAATTTTTATGCAAACCCATTTCAACTTTCGGCTCAAAATGAAGCCCACTAGAAAGCGAAAGAAAGAAACTCTTCTCATAACTTCCACACCCTTCTCAGCCACAATGCAAAACCTCTTAAACTTTTCATGTAGATTTATTTGTTTATTTAAGAAATCCGATCACGTTCTTATTCAACAGAATTTTATGAATAAGAAAAATACAATCAGACGATTTGAATGTATAAACAAGGCAAAAACAAACACAAAGTAGTATTTTATGATAAATATAGATGTAATGGTGCAAGGACGTGGACTGGCAGGGAGAGAGCAAAAGTGGGCAAGAGGGTTTCGTGATGGTTAGAGTGAGTGTGTGCTGGTAATGAAGGATATGCACGCACGCACATACAAGAGCTATAATGGAAAGAACAGAAAAACAACAAAACAAAAACATAAAAACCAACAACAAAAACAACAACTAAAGCAGTAATAATATATATTTTGCCTAATCCGAAAAAGTACGCCTTCGATTAAAAGACAATTGTAGGCAAAAGAGAAAAGCCAGCCGTAAACGAAATTTAAACTCGAATACAAATCCACCTTTTTAACAGAATACCAATACAAACTCATATCGAAACAAAACACTTTTCCAAAATACAAAAAAAAAAAAAAAAAACAAAAAACAGTATCAAAGTAAATGCAAAAGTTTGTTGATTTCAAATTATTTTGTATTAGTTTGCTCTGTGCTACTTCCGGTGGGCGGTTTGTTTGTTTGTTAGTGTACTATACGCTTTACACACACACAGCATGCAACACTGACTGTATATATATTTATAGAACAGATTATAAGTAAACGAACGAACGAGTCGTAATTTTTGGGTATCTTAGTGGATAAGCTAATCAAAAGTGGATAAAGTTGTGCAATTTCTGGTATTGCAAAATGCTTTCCTAAGTTGATAACATGGCGTACGTTGATTGCATATCAAATCTTATTTTTTTTCTCTTGTTTTTTTTTTTGTGTGTGATTCAACTAAAACCCTTCAATGGCTTCCTAACCTAGCCATTTGCTTTTTACCACACCACAGATGAACGTGTTTTTATGCGAAGATTGCGTTTTTTTGTGAATGAAAATAAAATAGAAATGATTTTTGTTTACAAAAGTTACACAGAAACACACAATATTATGTAATGATGTAAGGGCTTTGGTTAAAGTTAAGTTTTTCTATTATGACTAATGAACTTCTAATAGAGTTTATGAGTAAAGTTCATATTTGATTGCAAGGTATTTAAATTTTAACTCGTTATTATTTTTAAACTACCTGATAAAATCTAAAAATTTTAAAAAATTATAGTGTTGTTATCATGGGCTTAACCCTTTTCGGCCCAAAGACCGTTTTCGACCCATTTTACAGTTTTGAAATTTTGAAATTTTTTGTTCGGTCTGTTCGATCGAAAAGGGCATATTTTCAAGAATGTTTTTTAACATATTGTAATAGATTTATTCTAAGCAGAAGTATATTATAAAAGAACATTCGAAGAATATTTCAAAAAAATTTTGTACGAAAATATAAAGAAACTAGCTAATAATACTCGACGCAGCTCAAAACTGGTGCTACTTTTTATGTGTTTGTTATAAGATATGATGCGGTAAAATGCCTACCCATTTCTACCCCATCTACCCATTTTTTTCTTTAAAAATTTCTAGATAAATTTGCTTTTTTGGCAAATAATTTGAAAACTTCGATTTTTATAAATGTTTCTTCAGTTTTTATATTAACTTCTTTCTTTTTATGCTAAACAAATACTTCAAAACGCAGTCAAAAAACATTGAAGCATTGGATGAAAGAAAGTTCATATTTGTGGTGAAGTCTGATTAAAATTTTTAAAAAAATCGTTGAAGTTATAAAAAGTTTTTGTAAAAAACGACAACAACGCCAACTATCGCGTCGAAAATTATCTTTCAAACTGAAACCAACCATACACAATCACAAAAAATCATAGAGAAAACCAACATAGCGAAATATGATTTTTATATTTAAGGATAAAATAAGTAAAGAAAGTCTAAATTCGGTCTAGCCTAGGGTTGCCAACTCTGAAAAGTACAAAATCGGGACGGAACCATAAAAAATGCGGGACTTGGCTCAAAAATGCGTAACAGCATGAGCTTTGAGGAATAAAGGGTATCAACGATGCCTTTACACCATCGCATTGGTTCCTTGATATTGTCCAACTCTTGCCCAATTCATGAAAAAACCAAAAAATAAATCCAAAATGTTTTGATTAATAAAATGTGTGAAAAATAAATGATAAATTTTATTTGATAATAAAATTAAACAGTTTTAGTAAACTGTGTTTCATGTCGAATTGGAAATTTAGATACAAACAATCTTAAGATCTCAAATGCGGGACAAAAGGCGTCCCGCAAGTGGTCGTCGCGGGACGCTAAAAAATTAGCTGAAATGCGGAACGTCCCGCGAAATCCGGGACAGTTGGGAACTCTAGTCTAGCCCGACTATGAAATACCCTAAACCTCTTATACCATTTAAATATATGTATATTAAAATACTTAAACAAAAAGACATATTTCCTATCAAACTCCATGCATTCTTTGTAACTATAGCATAAATACAGGTTTAACTAATGTGGTTTGTATGGTAGGTGTGCGTATTGGTGGGCAGATGACGCCCATTTTATGTGCACACCTCAGTTTTGATATGAAATGCTCCCACATGAAGTTTGATCTCGCAAATATGAAACTTTTAATAGTGTTCATCTTAATATTGCTACAATAATCTCACAACCAAGTTTTATCTCTGTGGCTCATATATAAACCTCCTTATAGAATTTTTACCATAGTGCGTTATATGGGAGGTGGGCTATTGGTGGGCAAATGACGCCCATTTTTTTGTGCTGACCTTAGTTTTGATATAAAATGCTTCTATGAGAAGTTTCTCGAAGTAAAATATGAACTTTTAATATTGTGGGTTGTATGGGCGGTGGTCATGTTCATGGGCGGATCACATGCATTTTATACTTTTCTATACCGCACACGCTTCGTTCTAGGTGTAACAAACGTTTGCTTAAAGTAATATACCCTGACCTTACAGGTTTAGTGTATAAAAAAACCCACTGAATCATAACAAAATGCTCCAAATTTTTCTCGCAATTATTCTCAAATTTTGTACTTTTCTATATATAAAAATCCAAATCAATTTGGCCATTTCAGCCCTTAAAAGGACATTATAAGAGCTTCTTATGAGCTATTCTGCATTGCGTTTTATTAAATTTTGTACACAATGGACCAAAAACTGGAACTACTTGTTTTATATCGACAGCGAACGACTAAACAGCATGTTTTCAAGAAGCTTTTCATGGAATTTATAATTCTCTGGGGTATAGCATTATCTGCAGAGGGGAAACCAAGGCCCTTCGGCGCTTACAGTTTGTGCATCAACCATCTCCTTTTTATATTTAACCATTTAACCACTTATATTTAACCACTAAAATTTTTGACATTTTTTGGCATCGCCAAACATACCAAGGTCCTTATCCACTTAAAAAATTCAGAGTAAATAATTTGCCAAGCAAGAATTTTCAAAGTTATGTTATTGCATTTTTGGTAGTTGCATACCGTTGTGGTAAGTAACATTCTTGGTTTAGATGTCCTTTATTAGATGTTCTTTACTTATTAGTGGTAAGTAACATTCTTGGTGTAAATGTCCTTTATTAGACAAATTTCGGCAAATTTCGACCTTTATTAGACAAATGACTCCACAAAAACTTTCTTACCTGAAATACACAAAAGGTTTTTAGTACCTACTTATTTTATTTTCTGTTGAAATAGAAAAAAAATCAATCAAAAATGACAGTGCTGACTTTGAAAGTGAATAACTCGGTCATTTTACAAAAGATTCCTTTCATTTTTTTTTTGTTTGAAATTGTGAGTAATTGTCCGTTCAATCATTTTTTCCATTTTTTCATTATTGTATTCCTTCTAATTTTTTTTAATTTTTCAAAAAACACCTTAACGAATTACTTTATTTCGCAAAAAACTGATAAAAATAATTGTTGTTCAAAAAATATATAAAACCAAAAATGGCTTGTTTAATGTTCTTTCATATAAAATGCATAAATGTAGGTCAAAATTTCTATCATTAAAATTTAAAATCAACCCTTTCATAAAAATTTAAAATTTTTTGTTTGTTTATTATTATAAATTTTGCATTTTTTGTAATTTTGAATTCATAAAAAGTCAATCATGACAATTTCTCAATTCGTTTCTGAGTTATAATCCCGAATACCCCTTTAAATACTCCCACAACAACAACAGTGCCACCTACCGGGTCAAACTTTAGACTTAAACCATCTACAGACCCAGACGTTTAAGAGGAGTTCAGCGACATAGCCATGTACAGAAAAATTTTATATATAAAGATAATGGATTTATTGCAGTTTTTCGCTGATGCCTCCAAAAAATTTTGTTTTGCGGTCCTCAACACTAGATTATATGAAGTAAAAAACAAATTGTTTTGATTAGTTAATATGTTTCTTTCACAATTTACATGGATTTTTTTTTATTTAATCAATTTTTAAATTTTTTGCATAATTTTAAATTAAAAATGTCGATTTTTTTGACAATAAAATCGATCTATTTGTTGTTGTAAGATTGGTATGAGGGTTTTTTGATAACTCCATGAAAAATAAGCTTTCGAAAGCTCCTCAAAATAGGCCACTGTTTCGCTGATGAACTCGCCTCTGGTGCACGGTTAAAAATTTTGGACTAGTTTTTAATCCAAACTTTGGTTTAAAAGAATTTTTGATCCTAAGAGTACTATTTTTTATTCCATATTTAAGTTTAATTTTTTTTTAAGTTTAAGTTTAAGACTATTTTTGAACTACAAAAGCTGAATTACAATGCAACAGTCGCAGTGGCAGCAGCTGTGTCAGTGGCAGCGGCAGTGATCAGCTGTTTCGTATTTTACTGCCTGCAAATTACAATTTAGCAGTGGCAGCGTCAGCATCAAAATCAGTGAATGTTGAATTTTTCTAAGTAGTTTAATTATTTGCATGTTGGCAGTGAATTTAGAAATAGGGCTGACCTCGGCAGTACTGCTTACTGTCACTGCTGCTATGTTAGTTTCACCATTGAACAACAGTATTCCTAAAATATCAGCTGATCAATGCTAATGCCACTGACGCTGCCAGTGCCGCATTGTAATTCAGGTACAAGATTGAAAACTACTACTACTACGAAATTTAAGTTAAATATAATTCTGAATGTTGTTAAAGCATCCGAAATTCATTTTTAATGAAACAAATTGTTTATTAAAATCTGAACCAAAATATTATTATATACATTATTACAGTAAGTAGTGTTTAAACCTTTTTGGATTAAATAGTAATCCTTTTCGGATTACAATATTTTAAACTTTTTTGGACTAAAATCTAATCCTTTTTGGATTATAATATTTTAGACTTTCTGTGGATTAACAATTATTCCTTTTTGGATTAAAAAATTTTAAACTTTTTGTTAATTAAAAATAAATCCTTTTTGGATTGAAAAATTTAAAACTTTTCATTGGATTAAAAAATAATCTCTTTTTGGTCGTGTCCTTTATGTAATCCAAAATAGTTGTAAATTTAGTCCAAGATTTTTAACCGTGTGGTGAATCTCTTCACACCGAGTCATTTCTTTAGATTTGGAAACAGAAAATATTTGTTTGGAGCCAAATCTGGATAATATACTGGATGAGAAAGTAATTTGTTCATTAATTCATGGAATTTTGTCTGGGAGCTGGGCTTGTGTGAACGCGAGAATTGTCTTGATGGAAGAGTAATTATTTCCTCGCCAGATGGGAACGTTCTTTTGACGTTCTCTTAAACGCTGTTGATCATTCTTTTCGGTGGAAGGTTATCGATGTAGATTATACCATGTTTATCCCACCATATATACTCTCACCATAACCCTTCTGGCCGATAGCACTGTTTTCGCCTTCGTCAGAGCACGTTCTATGGGTTTCGAATGTTTCTTTGTCTCTGGCGTGTGGTGATGGATGTATGTTTCGTCCACGATTACTTATAAAAAAAACTCCCTCTTATCTTTGTTCAACATCGCCAAATACTCATTTGAATCAGTCACACGTTCGCGTTTTTGGTCGAGAGTGAGTATGGGATAATTCATCTTGCGGATAATTTTTTCATTTCTAAATGATTTCACAAAATGCTCCAAACCTCTTCGCTTGAGATACCTACGGCCTCAAGAATCTCGCTCACTCTGCGATCGGCTAACACTATATCGTGAATTTCTGTTGTGGTGACCTCATTTAGGCGTCTAGAACGTTCGGCGTCACTTGTGCTTGTACGATCGCATCGGAATCCAGTAAAGCACTTGGGAATCCTTACAATCAATGGTGCAGAGTATTTATCAAGTTTTTTCTTGGTTGGACTGATGGTTTTTTAGCGCCTAAAAGAAGGCTCCTTTTAAGTCGGAGGCTTGTTGTTTATTTGCTATTTTGCCAAGAAGTGGTACCACTATTCACTGTATTTTCTGGAATTGCTCTTGTAAGGCAGGTTCCGCCTAAATATGTTTTATTTGGTGGGTAGGGAGGTTTTTATTTAAATTTGCTCAAATATACGCTTCGAAAATCCTCCGAAGAATTTCGAAAATAGGTGTGAGTACAGCCTCCCAAGTTGAATACCTGTTTCTGCGAAAATCCCATGTGCGTTGGAAAAAAGATGGCTACGTTTGGGTTGCCATTGTATGGAACCTATATTTCGCCAGTCTACGGTGCCGGTCAGGGGAGCAACCAGAATTTTTTTTTTGAGGGGGGGGTTTATAAAATGTTGAACAAATTTTGCAAAAATAAGTAAGGGACTTATAACTCAAGCGTTGGGAAGAATATTTTGGACATATTGTACAATGTCATAAGGCAAAAACAAAATTCATTTCCAACCCGACTCAACCCCTTAAAAGCATTCATATTTAAAATTTAAGTTAAGTTTTTATGAATAGTATTTTATTAAAATAAAAAAATATTTCAAAAATTGCTATCAATTGTATACTTTTTCATTTAAACATGCAAGTCTTGCAATCAAGATTGAAAATCGGAATATGTTTGTCCAAAAATGCGTTTATTATTTGAATACGAATTCTTATCGAAATAATGCATATTTTAATTGTTTCCAAAGCTTTGCAAGAAAAATAAAATAACAAATGTATATAAAAATCGAGTTTGTTTCTTAAAATTTGATCTCTCCCCGAGTAAAAATTAAAATTTTTTGGTTCAAACTGTACACAATTCCTACAACAGCTGAACAACGAAAAAATGTAAGAAACAAGTTGTAAAATGGATGTACACAATGGGCACTGTCAGGTCATTTTGGCCGTACAGAAGCTGTACAGCAGTGGTTGCGGTCGGTTAAAAATGAAATTGCTTCAGCGTTGTTTAGGATCTGTAGAATCGGCCAAAATGTTTTGAAATCACCAGTTGTACAGCCGTTTACGGATTTGTTCTTGTTTTAAGAAGGTTAAACGTAGGTTTAAGGCTACGATGGAATAGTTATACGATGGAAAATGAAATGAAAGGAAACATGAAATTGTTTCTCCCCACAATCAAAATTTTTCCTCAAAACTTCACTTCATTGTAAAAATAACCAACTTGCGCTAGTCTTAAAATTCGTTCATTGGTGAGTGCGAAGGGAGCTCATTTCCGAAAGTATAAAACACAAAAAATTTCTGACAGTTTGGGATAAAAAACTAAGAGCCTAAATATGAAACAATCATTTGAGTCTCTCGCCACCAAAATAACCAATAAAATTTCATCTAAAATTGACTTTTTATATCATCATATTTAACACTAACATACTTACCGAAATTTTTTGCGGGCATCAAGTATCGAGTGAAAGCACGTGATTTATTAAAAATACTACTGATTGGCTTCCGAAACTAGTGAAAAATATTTTATCAATCATAATCTTCCATTGGATTTTCTAAATCAGTTTCATTAAAATTTCTCAAAATAGCACATATATTATTCGATTTTAATGGATGATGTCTTTTTGGAAGAGTGTCGTAAAGACTTTCGTTAAAAAAGATATTATTTCGATTAAAGTCAGCATTGCCTAATTCATGCTCATTGGTATTACTTTTTATATATCTTATAAACGGGTTAACAGAAGCAAAATCAAACCAACATCTTTTTTTCTAATAAGCCCTTATTTCTTAAAATCGTATAATATTTGACAATTAAGAGAAATTTTTATGAAACAGATTCGAGAAAATATGATTGAAAATTATGAATTTTGCTCCAGTTTCGGAAGCCAATCGGAAGTATTTTTCTTACTGAATCACATGACTTCACTATAAACTTAATTCCTGCAGAGTTAGTTAGAGGGTTAGTTAGTTAGAGTGTTAGTTAGAGGGTTAGTTTGTGTTAAAAAATAATTATAAAAAATAGAGAGAATAAACTATTTAGAGAAAATTCCTTTGATAATTTCAGTGGCGAGGGACTCAACCGCTCTTCCTCAAATTCGGGCTAGCTTATTTTGTATTACTTTTGAATTAATTTCTATCCAAATATTTCAAGTCATTTTAGTGGGTTTCAAGCTAGAAGTTGAATAGACAACTCAAATTGAAGTGTTGTCAACAACCTCTCAAGTGGTCAGAATCAGTCTGAAAGAAAAATTGAGTAGATTGTGCATCAAATAGAATCGATTTGAAATATACATTTGAGGTTTTTACTCATTTGATAAGATGTGTGTTTGCTTTTCATTTGAATCCTTTAATTGATTTATATGTTGCTTGGTACTACAATAGTTTTGTGGGGGGGGGGGGGGAATTAAACCCTGAAATCCCCCTTCGGTGCCGGCTGAGTGTTCCGTTCAGTCTGAATGGTGAGTGTATGAAGTGGTGTTAAAAGCGAATGAAACATACTTAGAAAAAAACAACAAAAATAACAAATACAAACGATGAATTCAATTTCACAGAGTAAGTGACCAACGGAAGTCGTGAGATTCCGTCTGAACCCTGTCATAAGCAGGTCAAAGAAGCTGTACAGGAGCCGGGAACCTTTTTGGAAGTGTTAATTCCGGGAGTATTCTGTAGTCTAGTGTGTCCATCTTACTCTGAGACTCAATTAGCGCAATCATGAAACATTTTCTCCCGGGAGTTCTAAATGGGAGTTGACGTTTTTAAGATAAAGTTAAAATACTTTTTGGAAATTTTTAATGCAATTTGGTTTATCAACCACCAATATTCATGAGTGTAAAATAAAAAAAAGTGATATCTTTATCTGCTATTTTAAAACTGAAAACTCCCATTTACAACTCCCGGGAGAAAATGTTTCATGATTGGGCTGAATATGTATTTTTGGTTCTTGTAAGTGGTTTTCCTAGTTTTTTTATTTATGGTATACATACACTCAGGGACAAAAATGCTGTGATATCAAACAAATCATGGGTTGAAATAACAGATTTCACTGTTAAATACCATCCAACAAATGAAACTTTCAAATCAACAGTCGGTTGACTGTTGTTCTGTAAAACACGAAACCCATATAAAAACGTACTTATTGAAATTTGATCACTGGTTTGAGAGTTCATGTTTGGCCGAGTGTGCTGACGTGTGCGTCTAGTACTCGGCTGTCCTAGGTTCAAGTACCGGCAGGGCCAATAAAGATTTTTTTATATATTTTTTTTTTTTTTAAATAAAAAATTTAATTTGTAAGCAACTTATTTTGAAGTTTATTTTTGACCAATCAATTAATAAAGCAGAATTATTATTATTTCAATTAATAAATTACAATTTTTGATACTTACATAGCTAAGGTTCGAACCCACGTCCCCCGCATGACAGTCTAACACACTTCCACTGAGCTATTGGCAACGATAATATAAATCGAGCAAAACACATTTAAAAAATGTTGCTTAGAGAAGACAGACATTTCAACAAAAACACAAATATATTTTAACTGATGATTTGAATAGAACGAAAATACTTTCAAACGTTCATTCAACAAAAAAAAAAACTGTTAACTTAAACGCAAATCATTCAATCCAACAATGTTTTGAAATAACAGCGGCCGACTGTTAATATTGCAGGTGATATTTTTCTGAGTGTAGAAGTGTAGTGGTGTTCTTAGTTACACCCCCCTGTATAGTTCGTTAAAATTTCATATATCATTGAACTTAATGTAAACAGTTCATTGCATGCATTATTGTTCATTAATTTCAATGTATATTTTATTGAATTCAATGTAGAGTTCATTGAATTCAATGTAGGCTTCATTAAAATTCAATGTATATTAATTTATTCCCTGCCTAATTTTCTTTGAAGTCAAACGCCAAGATGTGAAGACGTGTGCAAATTTAAGATAAGGTTTACAATCAATTAAATTAAAAGTGAAGAAAGTGTTAGGCTTCGATGAGCATCGCAGTTTGGCGGTAATGTACTCAATATTATTTCCCGTTATTTTGAGGAGACTCAACTCCATTTATCGTTGAGGAAAAGTTATAGCTTAGAGCAAGAGTGTCCAACCTTTGTGTTTTCCTGGGCCACATCGCAAGAAGACTGATGTTTTGGGCCGCAAATATATTAACAAAGCTGTTGAGCGAAAAAAAGTAAAATATATAGTTTGTATGTTCAAATCACTTAAAATTTATTAGTTTAAGAATTTTTTTCATTACAAAACGAGAACTTTGAATTCATTTAACAATGTTTAATATATTTTTAAATGTATTTATACCGATATATTACAAAATCACTGTGATGTTTTGGCATTGATGTTGAAAAACTTATGCGTCAATATCTGGTTCTAGTCAGTCAATTTGGCTCAATTCGCACACAGACTTAATATATATACTTTTAACAAACACTTCACAATCCAGCCTGAATATAAAAAATCTTCTTTCTGTTGTTAAATTATTCTTCAGAAAATATTACATGCTCAGTCCCATTAAATTTTTTTGGGCCGCATTGATACTTGCCTTGGGCCACATAAGGCCCGCGGGCCGCGGTTTGGACAGCCTTGGTTTAGAGCAAGAAATTATTCCACGTTTCCCGTAAGAAAAATTAAGTTAGATAGAAAAAATTAAGTTGAGTTAGAATTAATATTAAATTTTGCAACTCATAAATCATATTCAGTGTGTGCAAGTGTTTCAGCGCAGATGGTTCCAGCGGATCGCCTCCAACAAAAATTTTCGGTTAGTATGATTTCTTTTAGTGAAATTTAATATAATAATAATGTTTTTAATAATTATAATTTAATGTATTGCGTATTCTAGTTCCGTGGCCATGTGACTGTGGCATGCAGATTAATTGTTTGGCTTAGCATGCTTGGAGCCCGAGTTCGATCCCCAGTCGCGGCGAAAAGTTTTTTCAATAAAAAACATTTTTCTGATCGGTCATCACCTGCAGATAATGGCAAACATCAGAGAGTAAATAATACCATGTAAAGCTTCTTGAGAACATAAACTTTAGCCGTTCGAAGTCGGCATAAAACATGTAGGTCCAGTTCTCGGTCAATTGTGTGCAAACATTTAATAACACACACAACACAGTTGATCATAAGAAGCTCGGTCAAAGTGTTTTCAAGGTCTGAAATGGCTAATTTTTTTTTTTTATAAATAGTATTTATAGTGTTTCCGTCCATATAATAATTCCTACTGACTGCAAGTTAGTGAAATCCTTGGTAACTCGCTGAAATGACATACAATATTACCGAATTTTTTTCGACATGAAATACTCATACTCAACTAATTTCCCTCAGCTCCTCGCTTATCAATATCAGTTTAAAATCGATAACATTTTAAAATTTTATCCGCCATATTTTCGTGGGTTCATTTAAAATTTTTACAATCTGAAAAAATCTGTTTAAAAAGCACCAAATTGTATGCGTCGTATTTGATTTCCCCTCATTAATGGTCGTATCTTCAAATGGAACTATTTATGCCACCAGATTCAGATAATTAGCACCATACTTGATTGGCTTAAGGTTTAAATTAACGATAAATTGAATAAAAAATTGGTCATGTTTTTTGGTTTTTAACTCATACCTCTGAAAACACTCTGACGGACTTCTAACGTCCTTCAACTTTTTCATCTAAGATATGCTCTTAAAATAATATTGAACTTGAGATTAATGTACATTATTCTTAATGGGTTTAATTTGCATAAATTGCCAAACACTTCAACAGGGATGACTGAGAAGTTGCTGCTGCTGATGCTTCTATATTTGATTTTATTAATTTTCAATGGCCAGAAGTAAGTTGAAAATAAATAAAGCACTCAACACCAAACAAGTAACAGCCATCCCATCCAGTAGCTATATTTTGCAATATGGTAGTTAGTCAGAGACATGGATTGATTATTTTTTGAGGGGTGCAATACTCAAAATGTTTTCAGCAGACGATATGACAATATTATTAAATTTACCTCGACTGTTGCTGAATGTTGCAGTCGTAGTCAATGTGTCGTTACTGATAAAGATCAAATAAATTTTGTGTGCATACTTTCAGGCTGAAAATTTTTTAGAATTATAAAAGCACTGTAATAGCAAGAACGAACAGTTTGAGCGATATGAGGTGCGGAACAGGAGGTTCCGCTTATATTTGAAGATTGGGAATTTGTAAAAAAAATTCTATATGAGGAGCCATAGATTTCTTAAAAATGGTATTATACCAAAATTTAAGCTACATCTAATGCTCTTTTAGAAATAAAAATTTTTCCCCGCGCGCTAACGGTTACCAAAACTAATGCTGAACTTATTATTGTTCATTTTTAAATAAAATACATCACATTTCTATAAAACTTCATATACGTGAGTTCGTTAGCAAGTTCGTGCAATAAGCTCAAAAGTCCCCTTCGTTGTCTATGTCACTGTTTCTCGTTTGCTCTCGATAGTGTCAATAACTCTGAATATCTTAGTGAGTCAGTCAAACGAAGTAATCTATTAGAAACCAAGAAAAGTGTATGAGTGCACCTTCAGCTCAGCTGGCTTCCAAGTTTCCATCAACAGTAATATTATTATTTTCTTATTTTTTTTCTTTTGTTTTATGTTTTTATTTATGTACTTATTTGTTTTTGTTGTGGTCTTCCATCAAAGTTCGTTCAAGTCTTAGCCAAGTTTGTTGCCTTAGATGCTGTAAATTGGCTTTTTGCACAAAGGCAAAAATAAGTGCATAAATATTTTCTTCAACTGTCAATTTGTTGTTGTTCTTGTTTGTACTTTCAATATCCTTGGCAGGACTTTGGCATTTCTGCTCATACCTTCGCGCTTGCTTTTTCCTTGTTGTTTGCTAGCATGCTGCATCATCGCATCCCACATCTTGTCTGTGTCAGCTTGCAAAATATGCAAAATAGTTGCTTAAGCTACAAGGAAGTCAAGTTGGCAGGGTAGACAAACATACAAACACACACACACACACACTATATTCATTGGCAAAATAGACACATACAATGGCTGGCTTGTTAGTTTAAAAGACGTCCAGACAGGCGAAGGTAAGAAAGACTCGAGAGCTGCTTCTTACGTGGTTGAAGTGGTTTTGAGTGCGTCTCTACATTTATTTGATTTGTTGTTATTATTTTTGTATGCATGCATGTATGTGTGTGTTCATTCTAAATTGTATTTGTATGTGTGTAAATTCTATTTATATAATTTTATTGCAGAATATCTGTTGTTTGTTTATCTACAAAATCCACTAGATGGAAAATAAAAAAAATAAAATGAAACGATATGCTTACTTGAATTGAAATCAATTTAAGAAATTGTTTTAAATAAATGTTTCTAGACGTGTATGTATATGTATTTAGAAAACGCATATTTTCAAGCTCAGAAGTAAAATTAAACATGTTAAAAGCAACAACGAAAATTTTAAAATGAAAAGTAAAATGAATATTTTCAAAAACGTTTACGCCACAGAAAAATGAAAACGCACATTTTCAAATTCAAAATATTTAAATTTTTTTCAAAAACGAAAGGGTGATGCTTCAACTTTAAGAAAAAACAAACAACAAATTTATGTTTGTCAATTATAAATGTTATATAAATCAATTTTTCAATAATAGACTCATACCCACTCATAGCCCACTCAATCAAATTCATTTGATGTGATCCTTGCGCTCAAATGATCATTTCCAAAAAGAATTATAAATGTTAAAATATTCATTACCAAAAATTAAATGAACGTTTTAAAAGCTCATTTTAAAATTTTTATTTTAAAAAACCAAACGAACGTTTTATAAATCAATTTTAAAATGTTAATTTTAAAATATTTATACGTTAAAATATTAATTTTTCTTATCAATTTTAAAGCGTTTTACGGAGTTTAACTTTCCAGACGCACATAAAAATTAACCTTTGTTTGTGAAGTTTTTTCTCAAAAAATTATCCAATGAGTTAAAATAAAATTTTTATACTTTATTAAGGGCGGGGTAAAGTATTTTTACTTTTTTTTAACCATTTTTTATGTAATGCACAACATCTCAAGAATGTTGTGTCCAAATTTGAAGTCAATCCGAGTAAATCTTTCGGAGATATGTATTTTGAGTAAGTTTACCTCGAACGTCGATAAACGTAGCTTTTAAACTTTAAACGCGTTTTTCTCAAAACTACATTTTCAAAGTCCGTGTTCACACTGAGAAAACTGTGCGCCTCTAACGTTTATTTTCATTTCAAAAACGGACATTTTAAAATTAGCTTCTAAAACTTTCGTTTGATTATCTATAAAAAGTATTTTAACATGAGTTTTTAAAACGTTCGTTTGATAGTTTAAAATGAAAATTTCGAGAATTGCATGTAATTCTTCTAAAATTTTAATTTTGAAATATCAAAGGAACGTTTTCCTAGCTAATGTTAAAATGTTTATTATAGAAAATCAAACGAACGTTTTAGAAGCTCATTTTAAAATATCCGTTTTTGAAATGAAAATAAACGTTAGAGGAGCAAAATCTGGGTTAAACGTTTTCAAAAGTAGCTCGCTACCTGCTTTTCGTGCTATGAAACGTTTTCACAGTTTTCTCTGTGCACTGCCATTTAAAACTTGGTTCACATTTTCTACACATAAAATGCCTCCCCCCCAACGCTTAATTTGATTTTTTTTTTACATAAAGGGTTTTTCCCACCCACAAAATTGCGGAATTTTTCGTGGAAAATAGCAGTTTACACTTCAGATGGCTACCAAAAATTTTTACATGAAAAAAGAAATAATCAAAGAACGTTGGGGGGAGGATTTGATGATACTTTGACTAAATTTTAATGGTTTTTGATTTCCGGGAAAAGCTCTGTCACGGCTTGTTTTTCAATATTTCAATATTCCGGGAAAAAAATTACAGAATATTGGTAAAAGTACACTTAATAATTTACGAAAGGTTTTAATAAATTTGCTCATACTCAAAAAAAAATTCAGTGTTTTTTTCTATGCTGAAACCCTTACACCCTCCTTAAACATGCTTATGATATGTCTACACAGGGAGCTAAGTTTGACTTACCAGTGCAAAGCTTAACTCAGTTTGCACTTGTAACTTGAACATGCCTTGTTTTGTTTTTGATGAGCAAATCGGCGTACACCATAGATGTCTCGGAATTATAAAATTCCACGATTATAAAATTATGTTTTACATTTTTTAACATTTTGCACCAAGTGGTGACCGGAGGCTTCTTTGGTGTGCACCGATTTGCTCCTCTTCTCAATACACATTTTCGTTAAAATTCTTTTTAGTTAAGCTTGCCTTTTTCTTTATTGTTGGGCTAGTATAACTTGCGTCCCATAAAGTTTTATTAAAAAATTATTTTCCAGCGAAAACTTAAAATTTTCTAAAAATGCGTTGTGCCAGCGACACTAATCCAATCAGCAATCACTAATCGAATGAACAGAATGTTCATTCTATTCAGGCTATCAGTGTGTTCAAGGAGAGTGAAATTGAGAAAAAGCCTTTACAACAACAATACGACACAGCTCTGTTAATCTCACTGTTACGCTCGCATTTACTCTTCTTTCTGGAGGCTACAACAGCAATGCTTAACAGAGCTATGACGCATATTTTGATGTTTTTTCTGATAAAACCCATTGGGAAAAAGGTGTTTT
This sequence comes from Tetanocera ferruginea, assembly GCA_958299015.1. Classification (NCBI taxonomy): domain Eukaryota; kingdom Metazoa; phylum Arthropoda; class Insecta; order Diptera; family Sciomyzidae; genus Tetanocera; species Tetanocera ferruginea. Next base: position 139,162,225 of record OY282640.1, read on the forward strand.
TACGTTTCCTTCAATTAACCTATCTTAATGACATCCTATTCAAATAAAACTAGTAAGGTATATCTTCGACTTGGCCGAAGTTAAAATACCCCCACGGCCGATTCTTAAGGGTGGAAGAATATTAAATGGGAGAGCTTTTTGTATGAGATTTTGAGAGATATTATTATTTTTATGTGTCTAAAAAACATACATATCAAATTGTTTTCCTGCAGCTTAAATATAAGCCTTTTTATAAAGTTTTAAATTTTGAGGTTGTATGGGAGGTGGGCGTGTTAGGTTTTGTATGACGCCCATTTTTATAGCATATCTCAGTTTCGACATAGAATACACAAATACCGAGTTTCGGTCTTGTAGCTTTAATATTAGCCTCTTTATAGATTTTTCAATTTTGGGGTTGTATGGGAGGTGGGCGTGTTAATGGGTGGATGACGCCCAATTTTATAACACACCTCAGTTTTGACATTAATTATACAAAAACCGAGTTTCCATCTTGTAACTTTAGTATTAGCCTCTTTACAGATTGTTAAATTTTTGGGTTGTATGGGAGGTGGGCGTGTTGGTGGGTGGATGACGCCCATTTTTCTAACACACCTCAGTTTTGACACTGAATACATAAATACCGAGTTTCCGTCTTATAACTTTAATATTAGCCTCTTTATAGATTTTTCAGTTTTGGGGTTGTATGGGAGGTGGGCGTGTTAGTGGGTGGATGACGCCCAATTTTATAACACACCTAAGTTTTGACATTAAATACTCAAATACCGAGTTTCCGTCTTGTAACTTTAATATTAGCCTCTTTATAGATTTTTCAATTTTGGGGTTGTTTGGGAGGTGGGCGTGTTAGTGAGTGGATGACGCCCATTTTTCTAAAACATCTCAGTTTTAATATAAAAAACACATATACTAAATTTCAGTATTGTAGCTTAAATATTAGCTTCTTTGTAGAGTTTTCAATTTTTGAGTTGTATGGGAGGTAGGCGTGGTTTTCATCCGATTTAGCCCATTCTCGAACTTGATCTTAGTTTTTTTAAAAAAAGCTTAAATATCGAATTTCATTACGATAGCTTCAAAACTGCGGCTGTAATCGTGTCGACAGACAGACGGACAGACGGACAGACGGACAGACAGACGGACATGGCTAAATCAACTCAGGTGGTGATGCTGAGCAAGAATATATATACTTTTCCATACCTACCACGCCTCCTTTTGGGCGTTACACACGTCGTGACAAAATTAATATACCCCTTACGCAGTACGCGTGGGGGTATAAATATTATTCTGCACTTCTACTCAAAAATACCTTTCCATCGATATAAGTATTATGTAAATATATTGACATTAACACAGTTAAAAGTGTACCCAAAACTTTTTGTTTGCGTATTAATATATAGATTATTAATTGGCTAACAAAACATTGATCGAATTTCGACCACAGGCAATACAAGTAGTAATAATAAGACGATTTGATCTTAATGCAGAATGACGAACTTAAGTAACCAAAGTTCCAGCTAAAGTTATGTTCAAATAACTTGCTCAGCAGAAGATGTAAAGACGACGATATTACAATTCGTCACAGAGCTCTAGAACTCAATCTCAACACGGTATTTAAAAAAATTATTCTTCACGAATTGAAAGCAACCAAGTAAAATAGGATCCAGCTGCCTGAAGAATCTAAAAAAAATAGAAAATATACAGTTCAAGCACCCATTGGGAACATGAAAAATATTTTAATTAAATACCTTGATTACAGTTGTAATAGATAAGCTGAAATAATTAAGTCCTCTCAATATAAATGGTTTTCGATTCGTTTCCATCGCAATAACAAGCATTTTCATTAGTTTAATATTTTCGCAAGTATTTGTGGAGCACGATATAACAAGCTCCCAATCGCAGTTGTAGTACATGGAACTGACACCATCGGACTAAAAAGTTGCAAAATATCAAAATAAGACTATTGTTAAAAATATAAGTCAATCATAAAAGTTACGGTGGCAATTATAGTTGAACCAATTTCACCAATAGTCACCATTTCTGCCACTTTGCTCGCCATCCATAAAATATTATAAAAAATAACTTTCTAAATAAAAGAAATCCAATAATCAAAGGTATGAAAAATGTTAATATATTTTTCATTTGACCCACCGTGTAAAACGTAAATGCAAGCAAGCAAATAATTACAGCTGAAGATGAAAACATCAAAAACACACGATGACTGTAGAACTCCTGAATCTCGGCTGCAAACTGATTTAATTCTACATTTCGCTGTATGATGAATTTAAGTTTTTCGCCAAACTTTCTCGAGATTGTCTCGCCATTAGCTTCCTTCAGTAACACTCTACAGCTACGCTGCAAATCTTGGCCTAGCAACAAATATTGGCCATGTAGATGCAGCAACGCTTCGGACATAATATTTGCATCACCAAACATCAACGTGGTCATTATAATATTTATCCAGGTATTTGCAATAACTAGCAATATAAAGATATATTGCGGTGAAACATCAAATGGATAAATCATGGGAAATGACAAATCTCTGTTTTGGTCGCTTATAAGTGGTGTACATACATAATATATACCGGATGTAACATAAGCGAATGAGTAGGCATAAGTTGGGCGTAGTTTTTTCTGAATACTACGAAATAGCTCAGGATTGTTGGATCTGCAAAAAGCGACACAAAATACTGAAAAGAAATTAACATACAAACTTTTGCTCACTTTTCGACATAGATTTCGGCATAGTACTTCTTCAAAAATTGTTTAAACTGCTGTCTATTGTAGCAAAGATGTAGAGTTCGCAGTGCCATATCGAGATGTACCACATAGTCAATAAAGCCATCCAATAGCCAATCCATATCATTGATATATTCTCTTATAAAACTAATTGTGGCCTCTTGCTGCAGCATATAGTTGCCCAAGAATAGAAAGAAACTGCATATATCTATAATTTTAATCCATACTGAAGCATTATCTTCCAGTGGCCAGCAAACATTATTGACTTTACGATACAAAGCTATAGGCCATGCCAGTGGCGCATAGTTTCCATTTGATAATTTTGGCCGATAGAGCATTATAACGTCGATGCCAACTTATAACTGTCTTAAATTAGCTTTAGTATTTTTTATTTGAATTCAGATTTAAGGAAATATTGTGCACGTTGGTTTGAAAATAATTTTTAAAATCATACTTTTTTTTTAATTTGTTTTGGTTTATAACATTAAAACACTGCTTTTCATAAATTAATCTTTGCTTTAACATAAGTTTCCTAATTGTGCAATTATATAAAAAATTTTCTAAATTAATTGAAGCAATGTAGAACAAAGAACAAAGAACAAAGTAATTGAAAAGTAACAGTAAGTTGCGTGTTTGAATTAATGAACACTAACGAGGCGCAGTTTTGAAACTTTTAATTTGTTTTCTATTTTTACATATGAGGAAGTAGGTAATAGCTTCCATGTTTATATTTTATATATATTTCTATGATGAAGAACTTCCTCTTGAGAGTTTGCCTTTAAAAAATTTTCGATTGGTTACAAATAAACATCTGTATTTGTTCTGTAAAATAATTTTATAATATATTTCCATACTCTTTTTTCTTATATACATCTCTGAAATCAATATTAAAATCATGGAAATCATTTTTCAAAAGTTTTTTAGAAAGAGTCACGAAAATGTATAGGGAGTGTTCCCGGTTGTGGACCCCCTTTCGTTTTTCGCTCTTAACTTTTTTTCAAGTCAATACTATACGTACACCAATAGAAAGTTAGACACCTCAACAAACTTTTTTCTGAAGTAACTATGTAAAGGGTCCGCTATCTAACGTTTTTTGAAGTGAAACTTCTTTGGCGGCGAGTGAAATTTCAAGGTCTCTTATTCGTGACGCTAGGCTAACGTTTTCAATTCATATGAAAATTAAAAAAAAAAATTATAGCCGCTAGCGAGATTTGAACCCTGACCATCGGAATCTATACCGTTACGTCACGTATGCACATGATTATTAGTTAAACAAAATGTAATTAAAACTGAATGCGTAACATTCTGTACGTAACATTAATTTTCATCTTACAAGTATGCACGGAAATTTTATTTCTTTAAGCTTCAAACGAACATATTTAGGCATAGAGATACAACTAGCGGGAAAAAAATTGTACTGCTTGTTCGCCGTATATGAGCTTAAAGCTTAATTTGGTTCGTTGGTTGTGATCAAAAACTTCACAGATGATTGACAACATGCAGTTAATTTAATATAATAATAAAAGCAACAAGTATTAAAAGTGCAATATTTAAGACTGCCGAGAATAGTTTTTGCCAGCTAAAAAACGTCTCAAAATTAATGAATATAAATAGCGAATTAGAGCTCTTAAGAGTGCAGCCGCAGCTGGGTCTGCACACTGATGCTTTGTTAAAATGTATTTTGGAACTCGACATCATCTCAACAAAATTTTATAGCCAACCAAGTTGATACATTCAACAATCAACGTACGCTGCTTTACGAAGCCCTCACTTTACTCACTTTAGCAACTATTATGATCAGGAAACAAAACACAATAATCAACAAGATTTGCCTCTGCTTTTACGGAGGCTCCTTCAACGAGTACTATGCAAATGCAATCTAGCATTCAAAAAGTAACAATGCTGAGAAGACATTCGAAAGCAACTAAAACACCAACTGAACTAAAACAAGGACCGAAAATAACTGTTATTTTACAATTCAATTTTCAAATGAAAAAAATTGTTGAAAGACTTTTTCAAATATACCATTATGTTACAAATGTCCTCAGTCTCACGAATATTAAGTGCCTTTTACATTTTAGACAGATTCTTTAAAAGTAAAAATTTAAGTGCTATTTTTTGCCTTGTATTTTTTCGAGGAAAAATAAAGGTTACTTTTGACTTTTATTTTGTCGGTCAAAAATAGCAGTTATATTGTGACTTTAATTTTTTCGGTCAAAAATATCAAGCAATTTGTGTTTTTTTCTTAAGGCCGCTTGACAGATTGAACTGTTGACATCATGTGTCATGTCTCACCGATGATATGAAAATAATGGTATCAAAAGTTCTTCAGTCGGTAAAATGACTTTTGAAAAAATATAAATTACCTGATATTTTTGACCGAAAAAATAAACGGCAGAAAATAACTGTTATTTTTGACCGCTTAAATGAAAGTCAAAAGTAACTGTTTAAGGAATCAGTCTAAAATTTAAAAGGCACTTCAAATTCGTCAGGCTGTGGACATTTTTAACATAATGTTATATTTGAAAAAGTCTTTCAACAATTTTTTCATTTGAAAATTGTAAAATAACAGTTATTTTCGGTAACTGTTATTTTTGCCCAAAAAACTAAAAGGCACAAAATAACTTTAATTTTTGTCGGAAAAAATAAAACTTAAAAGATAACAGTTAATATGTGACACTTTCGATAAAAACTATAGCCAGTACGGTCCCTGGATGTTAATATTGAATCAACAGATTATTAGTCCATTTCGTATTGATTGAATTTCTTTTCAGATACTTTCTCTCTCTATTTCACACTAAAATCTCTCTTATTTCTTACTGTTTAAGAAGTTTAACTTCTGCCACGTGTACGTTGCTACACGCGAGTTTTGTTTTTTTTAATTTTTTTTTTGTATTGTTAAATATGAATAAATATGTTCTAAAAAAATGGCTACTAAAACTATTCTTAGTTTGTTTTTTATCGAATTATAAAGAAACATCCAAAATTTGTACCCCTAGACTAGAATATTGCCTCAACTATATTATTGCTCTCTTATTCTGCGTGCAATTTTAAAACTTCTGTTGGATGGTTGCATAACACATACATTTTATTGCAATAAACGTTTTTAATATAAACACTAGAGCGGATCAAAATTTAGATTTCACCGGTCGGGGTCTCAAAAGTTAGAGGAACTCATTAAAATGATTACTGCATACTTTTTTGCCTTTTTGGTAAAAAAAACATGTTTTTTGCTTGTAACTTTTTATTTTTCACAGAACGCATACCCACATCTTCTTAAATGTTAAATTTCTTACTCATACTAACATTTTGACATAAAAAAATTTACCAAAAAGGACCTTCAGGAGAATCAAAATTGCTTCGGCGGTTTTTCTCCGATTTGAAAAAAAAGTATGCAGAAATCATTTTAATGGGTTCCTCTAAATTTTTAGACCCCGACCGGTTGAAAATTTTTTTATCCGTATAGAAATGATCCGATCTAATAAACACTTAACATTTTTGATTTGTTTAAAGAATTTAATCCTCACGAATTGAAAGCAACCACGTAAAATAGGATCCAGCTGCCTGAAGAATCTGAAAAGATATAAAATGCAAAGATATATTCGAACAAGTGCAAATTTGATTTTCTTACCCTGATAACAGTTGCAATGGATAAGCTGAAATAATTAAGACCTCTCAATATGAATGGTTTTCGATTCGTTTCCATAGCCGTCACCAGCAATTTCATCAGTTTAATATTTTCGCGTGAATTTGTGGAGCATGATATAACGACCTCCCAATCGCAGTTGTAATACATGGAACTGACACTATCGGACTAGAAAGTTGTTGAAGTTTAAAGTTAAAGCATTATTAAAAATATAAATCAATAATAAAAATTACGGTGGCAATTATAGTTGAACCAATTTCACCAATAGTCACCATTTCTGCCACTTTGCTTGACATCCATAAAATATTGGTTAAAATTACTTTCTAAATGTGCAATAAATAAAATGTAGTTGTTTTAAAAAATGTAAATGTTGTGGAAAATACTAGCACTTTAAGTCACTCACTCACCGTGTAAAACGTAAATGCTAGCACGCAAATAACTATGGCTGAAAATGAGAACATTATAAATATGCGGTGACTGTAGAACTCCTGAATCTCGGCTGCAAACTGATTTAATTCTATATTTCGCTGTATGATGAATTTAAGTTTTTCGCCAAACTTTCTTGAGATTGTCTCACCATTACCTTCCTTCAGCAATACCCTACAGCTACGCTGCAAATCTTGACCTAGCATCAAATATTGGCCATGTAGATGCAGCAATGCTTCGGACATAATATTTGCATCACCGAACATCAACGTGATAGTAACTACATTAACCCAGATATTAGCCAGAGCTAGCGGATAAAAGATATACTGCGGTGATACATCAAACGGGTAAAGCATGGGAAATGATAAATCCCTGACTTGGTTGGTACTTTTGTTGCCTATAAATGGAGTACACACATAAAATATTCCGGACGATACATAGGAAAATGAGTACACATAAGTTGGACGAAGTTTTTTCTTAATGCTCTGAAATAGCTCAGGATGTTTGGATCTGCAAAAAGTGAATTGAAGTGAGTACATTCAATATATTTAAATCCTTGAAAAACTTACTCCTCGATATAGATTTCAGCATAGTACTTCTTCAGAAATTGCTTAAATTTCTGTCTATTGTAGTAGAGATGAAGAGTTCGCAATGACATATCGAGATGTACAACATAGTCAATAAAACCATCCAGCAGTTCATCCATTTCGTTGAAATATTCTTTAAGAAAACGAATTGTGGCATCCTGCTGCTGTATATAAGCTGCCATAAAGAGTATGAAACTGCATACATCAATAACTTTTATCCATTTTGAAGCATTATCTTCGAGTGGCCAGCAAACGTTATTGACTTTACGAAACAAAGCTATGGGCCAGGCTAGTGGAGCACACTTTCCACTTGATAATTTTGGTCGATACAGCATGTTATCGCGACTGTCAGCTTCGTACTAGTTTAAATAAGCAGCAATGTTTTGTATTTGAGTTCAGATTTAAGGAAAGGTTAGATAATTTTATGCTATTGTTCATAAATTTATTGTTTATGATGTGTGTTGTGTTTTGTTTTAAAACTACGTAAAGTTTTAAAACTCATATTTTCGTTTATTTTTTTTGTATTAAAATTTATTAATATTGCTTTTCCTTTACTTATTTTATCTTTAACTAATGTTTCCTAATTATGCAATTATCTACACATGCTTTTAAATTAATTGAATCATAAAAAAAGTTTTGCGAGTTGCGTGTTTGATTTAAAGAGCACTACAGAGACAAAGTTTTTAAACCTTAAAAAAAATTCTTGAACCAACGTATAAGAAGTAAAAATTAGATAAACTTAAAGATTGTAAGTTTAAATTTATTATGGAACTATATTTGTATTTTTTTTTATAATTTACATTGCGGTCATTCCGGACATTAAATTGAGTTTTAACATTTTTTTAGATATTTCCATGGTGAAATATTTGGGAGTTGTCTCCCAAAAACTTTGGATTGGTTGCAGTTATCAAATATATGCAGCGTGTGTTCAATGAAATAATTGTAAAATTTTATTTATACACTAAACTACTATGATAGACTCACAAGATATGCCTATGTCGAAAGTTTTTTGTCTTCTCAAGACTCAAAATGAACGGCCTAACCAGCAAGGAACGCTTAAAATTAAACAGCCCCAAATTTAAGTAATTTTTCGTACTTTCAGTTACAAACTAGACGGTGCTAAGCAGATCTTTGATCGAACTTCGAAAATTTTCAATGATCTCAAATAATCGTCCAAATTCGAATCGGCAAAGCCTTTTTAAAAATAATTATTAAAAAAAAAAAAAAAAAAAAATTGGCCATTTCAGCCCTTGAAAGGACTTTGACCGAGCTTCTTAGGATCGATTGTGTTGTGTGTGTTATTAAATTTTTGCACACAATTGACCGAGAACTGGACCTACATGTTTTATGCCGACTACGAACGGCTCATGTTCTCAAGAAGCTTTACATGCCATTATTTACTCTCTGAGGTTCGCCATTGTCTGCAGAGAGGTGGTGACCGATCAGAAAAATTTTTTATTGAAAAAACTTTTCGCCACGGCTGGGGATCGAACCCGGGCTCCGAGCATGCTAAGCCACACACTTAACCTGCATGCCACGGTCACCACTTAATTATTTACTTGTTTTTTTTTTCAGATTTTCGATTTTATTTTTTTAATTTGTTTCTTTTGTCCTTTTTTTCCTTTTTTTCATTAACGCGTTTGTTCTCAGCTTGTTCTATCTGGCTTGCACCATCTGGCAGTAAAAAACTTTTTATTAAAATTTTTCTTTTCCCAGGATTCGATCCCTTGTCTCGTCGATTTGTAGTCTGACGCCTTAGCCATTGCGTCATGTCGCTTTATATCGAAACGAAGATTTTTTTCATTTATACACGGGAGTGATTCTGAGCTAAGCCATAATGTTCTTGATATCAAGCCCTAAATTTAGGGTTTATCAAAAAAATTAACTTGCCCATTTGTGCATAATGTTGTAATGTTGTATGTTTGTACAAAATAATAACGGTGTTGCCATCTACTGCCGTAGTAGTTTGAAAGCTAATATTGTAACAAAATACTCTGGTGGCGATATCGAATATATAAGTCTTTGTGTGTCTGATAAACGTACCAAATTTCTGTTATCCTGTGTTTTTAACACCAATAAAATGTTTACTTCAAATCCTTTCTTCACTGAATTGTCTGCCTTATCGATTGATTTTAATTTCTTTATTATATGTGGAGACTTCAATGTTAACCTTCTTTATCGTGACAATATAACCGAAACTTTATATGATAATGTATTGTCCGTCGGTCTGTCAATTGTTAATGAAACTATGCCAACATGGTTCTCTAATAATGATGTCCCTAGTCTTCTGGATTACTCTATTGTCTCCGATATCTCTTCCGTTTTGCTGTTTGATCAAATATATTTTCTTTCTGACCATGACTTAATTTTTTGCTCTTTCGACACACAGTTATCACAAACAGTTACTTCTAAAACGATTTCCTACCATGACTTCAAATCCATTAATTTCCAAGCCTTGAATCATGAAGTCTGCCTCACTACCTGGAATGAAATCTGGTTCTGCTCGAGTGTTGATGATAAATTAACGTCGTTCTCTAACAAACTAAATGCCCTTTTTGAAAGTTATGTTCCAACTCGAGTGGTTGTTATCAAAAATGCCTCGTGCCCTTGGTATACTGCAGAAGTTCAAAATGCAATTAAAAAACGAAATAAGCTGCACAGGATGTGGAAGATGAATCCCTCACGGGATGAATGGGAAAACTATCGGGTGGCACGGAATGCCTCAATTTTCATGACTAGACAATCCAAAATATGGTATTACTCTGATAAATTAAAAACGAGGCTTCCCTTCAAAGTGCTCTGGCGAAATATTAAAAATCTTGGTATTGGTGACAAATCTGCGGTCGGCTGTTTAGTTGATCCTGATATTCTTAACGACTTTTTCTTAAATAATAATATGAGTGTTATTACTTCAGATGACGCTTTAGTTCATATTAATTTTAAATTTTCCAATGTAAGCGAATATGAAGTCTGTAAACAGATTATGAAGGTAAAGTCTAATGCGACTGGAGAGGATGGAATTTCGATAAGATTTATCAAACTTATTCTATCCCACGTAGTTGGCTCGCTTACACACATCATAAATCATTGCTTTACGACGTCCTCTTTTCCTCAACTTTTGGAAAATTGCCAAAGTGCTGCCTATTGCAAAAAAATCTTCTGCATGTGAACCAAATGATTTTAGGCCCATCAGTATTTTGTCTTCACTATCGAAGGTATGTGAGGCCATAATGGCTGATCAGATTTTCAACTATTTGGCTAATAATAACCTTTTATCTCCACTACAATCTGGCTTTCGTTGTGGGCACAGTTGCTCAACTGCTACTTTAAAAGTTCTAGATGATATTCGATAACCTTATTATGAAGGCCTAATACATTACTCTGCATGCTTAAATCACACCTCAATAGAATAGAACTCAGACAGTTTATGTTGGCCATGCTACACGATATGTATATAATATTCACAGGTTTGATCACATATCGCATTATAGAAAAGCATTCTTGGTTGTGACATCATCAGCTATCTAAACGCCGGAAGTTGTATTTTCCAACATAAACTTATGTACTCCAAGACTCCTATGTATCTCTATGAGAAACTACAAATTTGCCGGTCGATTAGAAGCAACACAATTATAATACCCAACTGGAAATATATTAACTCTACAAGGATTTTTTTATTAACGCCATTAGATTATGGAATGGTTTACCCGGCAGTATTAAATATATGGATGGCAAGAGTGGTTTAAGGCAGAAAGTTGACAGCACCTCCTTTGAGGTAGTGAAGGTGTCTCTCCAACGATATCAGTATTGAGATTAAACGAAGGATAACTCTTGCTAACAGGTGTTATTTTGGGCTTAGTAGCCAATTGAGAAGCAGAGCTCTCTCTCGACGAACCAAACTGACGCTCTATAAGTCAATAATCATGCCCGTCCTACTATATGCATCACAAACTTGGAAGTTGAGCAACTCTGATGAGTTAAGCATTACCTCATCAGCAAAATATGGCTAGCGGAAGACATGCCCGATGATTGGAATCTCAGCTTTGTCCTATACTTAAGAAAGGAGACCCAACAATCTTCGCCAACTACTGAAGTATCAGTCTTATTTCCATCGCGTACAAGGTTCTTTCAAGCGTATTGTGTGAAAGATTTAAGTCGCATACCAAAACACTGATTGGACCTTATCAATGTAGCTTTCGTCCTGGCAAGTTCACCATAGACCAGATTTTTACACTACGCCAAATCCTGGAAAAAACCCATGAAAACCAAATCGACACCCATCATCTCTTTGTTGATTACCAAGCTGCGTTCGATAGCCCGATTCGGGATTGCCTGTACGCAACAATGTCTGAGTTCGGTATACCTGCAAAGTTGATAAGGCTCTGCAGGATGACGTTGAGCAATACATGCAGCTCCGTCAAGGTAGGAAATGACCTCTACGAAACCTTTAATACCGAACGAGGTTTCAGGCAAGACGACCCTCTATAATGCGATCTCTTCAATTTCATCATGGAGGGGATCCTACGAAAGGCAGGTATACATCGAAATTACCATTTTCCACAAAGGTGTCCAGCTCCTTGCGTATGCTGATGATATCCATATTATCGGCAGAACCAAGAGAGATGTAACTGCTGCTTTCGCAAAGGAATCAGCCAAAGTGGGCTCACATGCTACAGCAGGAAAATATAATTTTGAAGTTGTCAAGGAGTGTACTTTAGAGTGGGTCGGCCTCCATAAAAAAAAAAGTATGAAAAAACTTCCCTCTATTTTAAAGTTGACCTCGAGAGGACCACCGGAAAAACAGTCAAAATGGTCTTTTTTGCATAACTTAAGCATTACAAAAATTACAAATTGTTACAAAAATTACAAATTTTTTTTGTTTTCGGAATCCTCTCGAGGTCAACTTTAAAATAGGTGGTGGTTTTTTCAAATTTTTTTTTCGACCCACTCTAGTGTACATACCTTGGCACCACTATAAACAGCAACAACAATGTCAGCCTGGAGATAAAGTGAAGAATAACAGTTGTTAGTAGGTGCTACTACGGGCTAAGTGAGCAATTATGTTCCAGAACCCTCTCTCGATCGACAAATGGGGTGTTCGAGAGGAAAGTTCTTCGCAAAATCTTTGGTCCTGTGCGAGTTGGCGACGACTATCGCATTCGAATGAACCACGAACTGTACGAGCTCTACAACGACATTGACTTAGTTCAGCGTATAACAATTCAGCGACTACGTTGGTTGAGTCATGTCTGTCGTATGGATGAAGAAGCTCCAGCCAAAAATGTGTTTGAGGTGAAAGCCGAGGGTTGACGAAGCAGAGAAAGACCATGCCTCCGATGGATTGATCAGGCCGAAAAAGCCTTTACCGCACTTGGTGAAAGAGATTGGCGACGGCGAGCGCCAAACAGAGACGCCTGGCGAGAGCTGATGAAGTCGGCCGTAACCCGACAACGGGTTGTCATGGGCACCTTTGTTAGTAAGTAGTAATATAGCATACTTCTCGAAATAAATATCGAAAAGCAAACAAATTTGGTTTGCATAGTTTGGAACTCTCTTTAAGTTACTCCAAGTCCATATAAGCAAATTTTAAAAATGCCATGACGATTGACACTGTGTGCATTATATTATAATATTGTTTCGTGAACTATTAATGATTTCAATATTACGGTAAAAAAAATAAACAAACCAGCAGAAAAATAATTTTATTATAAACGTATAGCTTTTAAACATTAAAATCCACTTAAATATCAAGTTATCTCTTCTAGACTGAACTCAGGGATTGTTTTCACGAAATGAAATCAAGCAGGTAAAATATGATGCAGCTGCCTGAAGAATCTAACAAGTATAGAATACACTTCAATAGCTATATGAAAATTGAAAATTAAACTTAAATTGTTTACTTTCATCACAGTTGTAAGAGAGACACTGAAAAAACCAAGACCCTTTAGAAGAAACGGTTTTTGATTTGTTTCAATGGCCAACACCAGAAGTTTCATGAGTCGAACATTTTCATGAGTATTCGTTGAAGATGATATGATGCGTTCCCAATTGGAGTTGTAATACATAGAACTCACATTATTTGACTGAAAGTAAAAGTAAAAACACAAAGTTAAAAACACAAACACATATAGGATAAATCTATTCGAATAGCTTTACGGTGACCAGTAAAGTTGAACCAATTTCACCCATAGCCAACATCTCTGCTACTTTGCTAAACATCCATAGAACATTATAGAGTACTCCAACTCTCACCATATAACTTTTATATCCGAGTACACAAAATACTATGGCGCTAAATGAGTACATTAGGAATACGCGGTAATTGAAAAACTTTTGAAGATTGTCTTCAAATTGCTTGAGTCTCATATTTCGCTCAATGATATGCTTCAATTTTTTGCTAAACTCTCGCGAGATTGTTTCACCGACGGCTTGTTGTAGCAGCTCTTTTGCACTACGTTGCAAATCTTCTTCCAACAGCAAATATTGTGCATTAAGATGCAACATGGCTTCGGACAATACATTCGCATCGCCAAACAACATCGATACCAGAATAAAGCTCATCCAAATGCTTGAGCCGGCTATTGGTACATAGATGGTGAGCGGTGTAATGTCAAAGGGGAAAATCGTGGGAAACGGCAAATCTCGTCGCTGATTGATAAGACTTATAAAAGGCGTGGTAAAATACAAAATTAACGTTAATAAATATGCAAATGAATAGGCAAAAGTTGGCCGAAGGTTTTTTGTTATGCTCCGAAAAAGTTGAGGATGAGTGGATCTGTAAAAAATTAACCATTCGAATGCAAAAAATTCATATGACTTTCTTGATTTTTGAGGTTACTTCTCAATATAGACATCAGCATAAAATTTTTCCATGAATAGTTTGAACTGTTGCTTTTTTAGACTAAGCTCTATAGCACGCAGTGCCAACTCACTTTGCACCACATATACAATAACACCTTCCATTAGCTGATCAAAATCGTGCAGATTAAAGAAAAGAAAACGAAATTCGGCATCGAGGTGTAGAGTATATATTCCAAGATATAAAGAGATGCAAAAGCCTTCGAAGATTCTGGTACATTTTGAGACGTCTGTCTCCAGTGGCCACAATACAATGTTGAATCTCCGATATAAAGCTATAGGCCAGGATAATGGCACATTTCTTCCATTTGGTAATTTCGGACGATACAGCATGTTAACGCTGCTGCAAACTTCAAACTGCGTTAATTAGATATCAAGATAATTATTAGAAGTCAAACATAAAAACATACATATATATTAAAACAGAAATAGCAATTTCAAAATATAATGAACCAAAACCAAAATCCTTTACTTAAACCAAAAATCCTTTACTTAAATAGACATAATTGCACAATTAGCTTAAAAAAATAATTTAAATTTGTAATTAAAAGATAAACGTGCGTGTCTTAATGTTGGTATGTATACAAGGCATTGCGTTAAGTTTTTATTAATAGTTTTTTTTTTCACGACAAAATACTCAGCAGAAATTGAATCGACCCGTCTTTGAAGACGTCTTCGGGACATGTCAGTTTCTTGCAAGATGGATCGTTCCACTTCTGTGGGTCTCTTTGAAGACATTTTCAAACAAAATTCCACTTTGGCTTACATGACATGTCTTCAAGGACGGCATGAGTCCATGTATTGCTGAACGCATGCTTGGTATAAACAAAATCATACGCACTCCGTATGAGAAAAATTTCATTTGTTTGCTTAAAATTTATTTATTTATATGTTGCTGACAATATAATGTCTTTCAGAACGTCAGCGTTCGCTCTGAGTATGTGTACTTGGTCTTCGAGACAACCTTGAAGACTTCGTCTTTGAGGATTCATATTCCAACTGGGTGAAATATATATTTATGTGTGTATTCTAATTCTAAATGATTCACAATCAGAAAAATACTCTCTATAAATAAAAATGAAATGGTGTCCTAAGTAGCACACACGCTTGCTGATTGGAAATTAAAATATACTCCAAATAAAAACTTTTTAACAAAAAAAAAACCTACTTCAAAATCACTACAAAGTAAAAAATAATTTTTTTACTATTTATTTCTAGGTCAAATTTGATAATTTATTTATATTCATTATTATATTGGAAATCTTATGATATCAATTATTCTGAATTTTTTTTATTTTTATCATAAATATATTTGTGCTTGCCCTTGTAATATTACTGTGAATTTTATTACCCTAGTGTCAATATTTACTAAAATACAGTGTTTTTCTTATAGAGACACACCCCTTTGCCGAATACCGCCCATTTTCATAGCCGGGCACCTCCGCGTTGATAGTCCCTATATGTTGACAAAAAATTACGGCAATCGGGCAAGTACTTTAGGAGTAATCGATGTACATACATTCACAAAATAAAAAAAAAAAAAAACAGAGAAACCAACCAACTTGAGAACCTCCTCCTTTTTGAAGTCGGTTAAAAAGGGTGCAACCTACGTTACTTAACATATGTCATGATTGTTTAAGGATTATATGCAGAGATTAGAAACGAACAGTAAGCAAACACTTTTCTTACAGCAGCGTATCTCAGCAACACTAACAGAATCACTATCTCTTGATGTTTTGCTCTTTGCCAGAAACAGGAATGCGTACCAAAGCGAGAAAAAAAAGGACAGAAAGAAAACTATTGAGTTGTGTTATACAAACACACCCAGTATTTCGTTTTTAAAGTATGTTATCGAAACGATCAAATTCAGGAACGTTTGGAGATATACCGTTTTTTACACTTCTTAACTTTTTTGGTCTATCTCCGCGGCTCGATAATATCATCTCCCCTCGAAACATGTAAAAAGTGTTTATTTTTGGCCTATCTCGCTCCGTTTTCGAGACATTTTTTCTGGTTCTTATATATTTTGGTATAGTGTCACCTCTCTCTCTACGCGTCTCGATATTGCCATCGGCCTTAGGAATCCATAAAAAGTGATATTTTTTGGCCTATCTCGCTCCGTTTTTGAAATATCCTTTTTTTCTAATTTTTTTTTCAATATTATTGGTGTAACCAGTGACAGCAACCTGTAAACGATCGCTTAAGAGGATCACTTAAAGATCGCTAAAAGATTAAGTTTGCTGTAATTGTGCCTATACCCACAATTCAAAAGCAGAACATAAAGATGTTGTGTTTTCTATGAGGCGAACAGTGAATTGAATTTTGTTTCTCTCTCTCTCTCATCTCTGCTTACATTGGTTTGTGTCTCTGTTTCAATCGGAGAGCAAAAACAAAAAATCTTAAGAAGAAACAAACGGACAAACATATCCAGTGCGAACACATCTCCTAAACGATTCATCCTTTTCTACTGCCTTATGTATGAAAAAAGGCACTAAAGCCTTTGGTATGTACAGGAAGCTGAAAAGCGATTTGAACAAAACAAAAATAAAGGGAAATAATTGGACTCATCGTTTTTTCACTACTCGGGGAAGCGTTAACGATATTAATACACGCTTCGTCGAAATCAGCTGTGAGTTTCAGTTCAGTTTCTACCTGTTAAAAACAAAAATCAATCGCAAATGCTTTGGAAAAAATTTAAATTTTTTAAAATACATGATATAATGACTCCAAGGTAGTATTGACGTTTCTGTTGGAAACGGACTTTTGTCAAAAAATATAACAAGAAAGAGAGCGCTCACAGTCCGTCATTGCATACAATTAATTTTCACTGGTCACATTCAGCGAATTCAACAGTTGGCAACTGTTAAGTCAAGACTTGATGCACATAAATATGAAGTTATGTATTTAAATGCATTTAAAAATAGAAAATTTTTTATTTGTCGGCAAAATTTCCATTGGTATTTGATGCATAGCTTGAAATTGCATAAACTTGACAACTTTTCTGAAACTTCAATTTCCTATCCGATGTGTTGCTGTCACAACAGTTGACACAGCTGAATGTGGCCAACACATATAACAACGAACAGCTGTTTTTGACAAGCGTTCGTTTACTTGTAGCTGAGAGAATCAACATTTGTCAACACTACCTGGTAAAATTATATCATGTTTAAAATAGAAACTACAAAATATTTTTTGTGCTTCATTGTTGTTTGGCCTCTTTAGAAAAGGCGTTTTTTTATTTAAAAAAGTGTTTTTTCTGCAACAACAAATAAATGCATATGTATCTCTCCTTCATTGTCTTAAGAAGCTACGATGATTCTTGCCTATTCATTGCCTCAAGGAAGTGAAAAAGAGATCAATAACCGCGTAGTAGCAGTTTCACGGAAAAAAAGTATATGACGTTTGGTAACGAAGGGTCATGAGCTCTGAATGTAAAAGCATGTGCCAGAAAGCTATCTTGGGATGATCGCTTTTTCTAGTGGGAACAAAAAAAAATCCTATTCTCTCGTTCATTTTCAAAAGAAGCTACGACGATTCTGGGTTTATCACTTCTTCACTGCCCCAAGGAACTGAAAAAGAGATCAATACCCCCGTAGTAGCAGTTTCATACAAAAAAGTATATGACGTTTGGAAACAAAGGGTTATGATTTCCGAATCTAAAAGTAAGTGCCAAGAAGCTATCTTTGGAAGATCGCTTTTCCTGGCGGGTACTGTTCTTCAGAGTTTATTAACGATGCCTGATTATATGCATTATTTTTATTAATTAGGTCTTTTGATCTGAGGTATATTAATAATAGACTAGTATCGCCTGGGCTTATAACTATATGCAGAATAGGCGAGATAGTTAAAATAAGTTCGAGGCTATATAGCTTGCAATTGATTGGAGATATAAAGCTATGTTTTTCTAAGAAGTTTTTTTTTAATTTTATTTACTTTTAAAAAAATAGGAAAACAACATTTTGAAAAAATATAATATTGCCAAAAAAAAAAAAATCATAGGGGTATGTTTTGATGGCACGGACAGTTTATTTATGTCAATTAATTTAAGTTACATGACAAAACAAATTCACTTGAAATGCGAAATAGACTTTGAGGGAAAATCAAAAATGCAAATATGAGTTTTTGGTTTTTTACAACCAAATTTTCAAAAAATTTTGATCAAAACAGAAATAAATGAAAAAATCCGAAACAACATTTTGGATAACTTATAAATAAAAAAATAAATTTTAAGCAAGTAAAAAGAGTACAGTATATGAGTTTTTTTTTGTACTGAAATGCAAAAGTTCTTCTGATCTGTACACTAGGGGCAAAATATGAGTTAGGGTTGTAAGTAGATAAAAAAAAATGAAATTTTTAGTTAAATATCTCTAAAACCGAGTGCGCTCAAAGCAGAAAACCATTCAGACATAGGGGTGTGAACTCCATGATACTGTTGAAACTGATTAGAATTCAATATAACCAAACTGGATGCAAAATTACCTTTTTATACCCTAAACCTGAAAGGTCAGGGTATATTACCTTTGTGCAAATGTTGTAACGCATAGAACGAAGCGAGTCCGGTATAGAAAAGTATATATATTCTTGATCAGCGTCACCACGTAAGTCAAGTTATCCATGTACATCCGTCCGTCCGTCCGTCCGTCCGTCTGTTTGTTCGTCTGTCCGTCTGTGTGTTGTCCGTATACACAGGATAAGAAGAAGGAGTAGAAATAATTGCATGAAACTTGGTACACATGGTCACATGAACCCAAGGATCTGCTCTATTGAATATTTTTGAAATCCGCCCACGAACACGCCTACTTGCCATATAACGCAACAATTGAAAACTGCATAAATAAGCCATAATTAACCTACAACAATAAAATTTGGTGTGCATGTGCTCTGTATTAACACAAAAATGTCTTCGAAAAATGGGTGTCATCCACCCACGGGCACGCCCACCTCCGATACAACCCAAAAATTGAAAACGCAATAAATAAGCTTCTGTTTTACCTACAGACATAAAATTGGGTTAATGTATTTTTTATGACAAGACAAAGATGGTTTAGAAAAATGGACATCATCCGCCCACGGACACGCCTACCTCCCATATGACGCAAAAATTGAAAACTGCATAAATAAGCCATAATTAACCTGCAACAATAAAATTTAGTATGTATGTGTTTTGTATCTACACAAAGATGTCTTCGAAAAATGGGTATCATCCGCTCACGGACACGCCCACCTCCCATACAACTCAAAAATTGAAAACGCAATAAATAAACCTTTGTTTAACCAACAGAGATAAAATTTGGCACGTATGTTTTTTATGAAAAAAAAATATGGTTTTGGAAAATGCACGTCATTCACCCACGGACACACCTATCTCCCACACAACCCAAAAAGTTTAAAACTGAATTAATAAGATTATGTTTGTTATAGAGAGATCAAATTTGGTATGTATGTATTTAATACCAAAACTAAATTACGTTCTAAAATTGGGAGTAATACTTCCATGAACACGCCCACTTCCTATAGCGAAAGCATAATAAAGGCATTAACTGTAATTTGCAGGAATAAAAATTGGAATGTGTAAATTTTTCTTCAACATTTAAATGCATTTAAAATATAGGCTTCATCCGCTCAGGGACACGCAAATTTTCAATAATTTTTTTTTGGAAAAATAGGTTTAGGGTATTTCATAGTCGCCCTAAACCAACTTTAGACTTTCTTTACTTGTTTTAAGTAACTTAAAAAACATTTAAGTTAAATCTAATTTCAAGTTTTCTCTACTGAACCGTATAGTTAACTATATTTCCCGAAACGAAATCAAGCATGCAAAATATGACGCAGCTGCCTGAAGAACCTAACAAGGATGAAATACAATACAATATATAAAAGTGGAAAATTAAACTTGACTTATTTACTTTCATCACAGATGTAAGAGAGACACTGAAAAAACCAAGACCCTTCAAAAGAAACGGTTTTTGATTTGTTTCAATGGCCATCACGAGAAGTTTCATGAGTTGAACATTTTCATGAGTATTCGTAGAACATGATATGATGAGCTCCCAGTTGGAGTTGTAATACATAGAACTCACATGGTTAGACTGAAAGTAAAAGTAAAAACACAAAGTTTAATACACTAGCACATATAAGATAAATCCATTGAGGGTAGCTTAACGGTGACAAATAAAGTTGAACCAATTTCTCCTATCGTCAACATCTCTGCCACTTTGCTTAACGTCCACAGAATATTGTAGAGTAGTCCTACTCTCACCGTATAACTCTTATATCCGAGTACACAAAATATTATGGCGGCAAATGCGTACATAAGGAAAATACGATAATTGTAAAACTTTTGGAAATTGCCTTCAAAATGCTTGAGTTTCACATTTCTCTCAATGATATGCTTCAATATTTTTCTAAACTCTCGTGAGATTGTTTCACCTTCGGCTTGTTGTAGTAGCTTTTTTGCACTACGTTGCAAATCTTCTTCCAACAGCAAATATTGTGCATTAAGATGCAACATGGCTTCGGACAATACATTCGCATCGCCAAATAACATTGATACTGTAACAAAGCCCATCCAAATGATTGAGATGGCTATTGGTAGATAAACGTTGAGCGGAGTTATATCAAATGGGAAAATTTTGGGGAACGGCATATCTCGTCGCTGGTTGATAAGACTAATTAATGGCGATGTAATATACAAAACCAGCGTTAATAAATATGCAAATGAATAGGCAAAAGTTGGGCGAAGTTTTTTCTTTATGCTCCGGAAAAGTTGAGGATGAGTGAATCTGTGAATATTGAAAACATGCAAAGCGAAAATTTTAAATGATTTTTCTTGATGTATAGTTTACTTCTCAATGTAGACATCAGCATAAAATTTTTCCAAGAATAGTTTAAACTGTTGCTTCTTTAGGCCAAGCTCTGTAATACGCAGTGCCAACTCGCTTTGCACCACATATACAATAACACCTTCCATAAACTTATCCAAATCGTGCAGATTAACGAAAAGAAAACGAAATTGAGCATCGACTTGTAGAACATAGAGTCCAATATATAAAACGAAGCAAAAGCGATCAAAGATTCTGGTAAATTTTGAGACGTCTGCTTCCAATGGCCACAATACATTGTTGATTCTCCGATATAAAGCTATAGGCCAGGATAATGGCACATTTTTTCCATTTGGTAATTTCGGACGATACAGCATGTTGTCGCTGCTGCCAACTTCAAACTGTATTAATTTGATATCAACATAATAATTAGTAGTCAAACATGAAGAAATTTATATTAAAAAATAAAAATACCGAGTTAAAAAAGATAATCAATAATTAAATCAAGTTAATGTTTTGGCTTTAACATTTCTCTTCATTTCGCTTTTGAATATCATTTAACCTTGATTTGTTTTGGTTATGTTCAAAATATTAATCCTTTTTTCCTTAAATATACATAATTGGTCAATTAGCATAAAATACAATACGTTTAATTTGTAATTAAAGGATTAATGTGCGTGTCTAAATTTTGGAATGTACTAAAATCATTGTGTTAAGTTGGTTTTAATTAACAACACAGTACAAAAACGTTTACCCTGATATACATATCAATATATATATGTGTATTCTTATTCCAAATGGCTGTATTCACAATCAGAAAAATACTCTATATAAATCAAAATCATATGGTGTTCGTTGGTATTGTCATCTCTTAGTAACAGCTTAACGAATTCGTAAGTAGCATATTTTATAAAAAAAAAAAAACTGGAAAAATTTTGGAAAATTGCCAAAATACGGAGTTGGAAATTTAAAATTTTTTAAGGGATATGTCAAACATCATCGAATTTCTTTAGCGATATCTTCGAAACTTGTCAGAGAGAATATAAACCATTCAGCTCACAAAAACTTCTATAATAACGGAAAGCTTTACAGTTTTACTTATTATGAAATTTACGCAACTTTTAAAATCACGTATACTGACTTCAATAAGGACAGAAAGGCAATTTTTTTATTGTTTTGTTGAAGCTTCTTAATAATAATAATACTAAACTTCTGATAAAAACTTTCATAAGACTGCTACAAGCTTTATTATACAATTATTATAAAGCGGAAAACTGTTCCGAATTGATAAGTGGAAGCTTCACCGTAGTTAAAAAATTTTGAAATAAAAAATTTTGCAGTTTGTATGTTGTATTTCTTTTTTATTTTAAATTGAACATCTGAATTGAAGTAATATAACTCTTTTAATATAATTTTATTTTTATACCCCCACGCGTTATGCGAAGGGGTATATTAATTTGTCACGACGTGTGTAACGCCCATAAGGAGGCATGGTAGGTATAGAAAAGTATATATATTCTCGCTCAGCAATTTTGAAGCTATTGTGCTGAAATTCGATATTTAAGCTTTTTTCTCAAAAACTGAGATCAAGTTCGAGAAAGAGCTAAATCAGATGAAAACCACGCCTACCTCCCATACAACCCCAATAATGAAAACTCCATAAAGAATCAAATATTTAAGCTATAAAACTTAAATTCGGTATTTGTGTAATCTATCTTAAAACTGTGGTGTGTTCGAATAATGGTATTCATCCACCTATTAACACGCCCACCTCTCAAACAACCTTAATATTAAAAACTTTATATAAAGGCTTCTGCCGAAGCTACAAAATTAAAATTAGACTAGTATAGAAGCCCGTCATACGGGTCGTATTCAAAATAATAAAGCAGCAGACGATATGACATTCTTTATTCACCTCAAATGTTATTTTATTCCAGCAGTCGTCAATGTGTCCTTACTGATGACACCATACCATACTAACAATTTTTTCATATAAAAAGCACTGTAATAGCGAAACAGGTTCTGGTCCAGGCTATCATGTTCAGCCTATGCATATCAATAACAACTACAACAGTTTGAGTGATATAGAGCACGGAGCAGGTCCTTGTCGCTTGTATTTTATATATTAATATACTTATGATTTTTATATAAAAATTAAGACATGAGACATGAAAAATGGACGTCATCCACTCACGAACACGCCCACCTTGCATACAACCCCAAAATTGAAAACTATATAAAAAGGTTTCTGTCATAGCTACCAAAGTAAAATAAGATATTTATTATTTTTATATAAAAACTAAGACAAGTTAGAAAAATGGGCGTCATCCACTCACAAACACGCCCACCTCCCATACAAACCTAATATTGAAAACTATATATAGAGACTTGTGTCGAAGCTACAAAAGTAATATTAGATATTTATTCATTTAAAATAAAAATTAAAATGTGTTAGAAAAATGGTGGTCATCCACCAACGAACACGCCCACCTCCTATACAACCAAAAAATTAAAAACTCTATAAAAAGGCTGCTCTTTAATCTACAGAAAAAAATTTGATGCGTTTGTATTTTATATCAAAACTAAATTGTGGAAGAAAAGTGGGCGTCATCCGCCTACGAACACACCCACCTCCCGTACAACCCATAACAGTGAAAACTCTATAAAAAGGCTAATATTTAAGCTACCGACTTGAAGTTGGGTATGTGTATATTATATCAAAACTGAGGCGTGTTAGAAAGTGACATCAGCCACTCAAGAACATGCCCACCTTCCATTCAACCCCTAACTGAAAACTCTATAAATAATTGAAAAAAAAGGCTTGTCTTTACTTTGCAGGAAAACAATTTGATTTTACAACAATTTTACAAGAGCAGGCACAAATATTAAAAACTACGATCACTTAAGTGGGCGTTTTTCTAAAACAGGGTGTGGCAATATTGGAAAAACTCTGTTTCTCGAATAAAATTGACACTAGAATACTGATATTTAGTACAGAGGTAGGCGCAATTATTGTAAACTACTATCAAGAAAGTGGGCGTTATTTGACAAAAGGGTGTGTCAATATTAATTACTGTATCTCGACTTATACTGACACTGGGGTACAGATATTTATTACAGCGATAGGCACAATTACTACAAATTTTTAAAAAATGGGCGTTATTCGATAAGGGGTGTGGCAGTATTAAAAAAACACTGTATCTCGAATAATATTGACACTAAGATACTAAAATTTAGTACAGAGGTAGGCACAAGTAGGTATAACAAATGACTGCCAAGAATGTGGGCGGTATTCGACAAAGGCGTGTATCACTATAAGAAAACCACTGTTTCTCAGTAAATTTTGACACAAGGGTGCTGACATTTACAGCCAAAATACAAGGGTAGGTACAATTATAAAAAATTACGCTCAATTAAGTGGGCGTTTTTCGAAAAAGAGGCGTGGCAATATAAGAAAAACTCTGGATCTCGAATAATATTGACACTAGAGTACTAAAGCTTACTACAGAGGTAGGCACAATTATAAAAAAATTAATTTCAATTAAGTGGGCGCAGACATACTTATTACAAATTACTGTAAATATAGTGGGCGCCATTTAGGGGTGTGGCAATATTAGAAATCACTATATCGAATACCATTGGCACTAGGGTACTGAAATGAAGTGCAAAGGTAGGCACAATTATTACAAATGAATTCCGAGGAAGTGGGCGTTATTCGACTAAGGGGTGTGGCAGTGTTTGAAAAACAGTGTATAATATTAACACAAGGGTGACAAAATTCATTGTAAGAATGGGTAGAATTTTTGAAAACACTATGACAAAGTGGGCGAAATTCGACAAAGAGGCGTCTCATTAGAAAAAACACTATATCTCAGTCAATAGATACACTGGGGTACTGAAAACGAGACAATAGTAGGTAGAATTATAACAAAATACAATCAAGAAAGAAGGCTAGATTCAACAAATGTTGGCGTGTCACTATTAGAAAAACACTGCATATCAGTTAATATTGAAGCTAGGGTACAAATATTTGGTAGGTACGTAGGTAGAATCATTAAAAAAGTGGGAGGGATTATAAATAGGTTGTGGTACTTTAACTCTTTCTTCCCGCATGTGAAACACTTGATTTTTGTATGCAATCACTAGAAATATAAAGCAAAATTATTAAATGTGTGGTTTCATGGCGGAACCACTAAGAATCAAAGGGTTAAGGAAACTATTGTATATCGGTTCATACTGTTACTAGGGAACTGAAAGTCGGTACAGGGCTAGGTTGAATTATTATAAAGTATGAACAATAAAGTAAGTGGGATCCCGAAAATGGCGTTCAAAATTGAAAATAATCAACAAACCAGAAATTAATAACACTAAATTTATAAGAACAAAGCTTCATTTTTTAAATTTTCCTCAAGAATAATTTAACATAAAATGACTTCATGCAAATTCAAAAGAGAGCAGACTAAGAAAAGACAGTAAAGAATTTTCTTAATTATGAGCATAAGTAATTGTGTTTAATTTATTTATTCACTATTCTAAAATTAATCATTTTCTCTAAAAATTCAGAAATAAAAACTTTTTAGCAAAAAAAAAATCTACTTCAAAATCACTACAAAGTAAAAAATTATTTTAAATTACTTTCTTGGTCAAATTTGATAATATAAAGGGTGATTTTTTTGTGGTTATGATTTTCATGCATTAGTATTTGACAGATCACGTGGGATTTCAGACATGGTGTCAAAGAGAAAGATGCTCAGTATGCTTTGACATTTCATCATGAATAGACTTACTAACGAGCAACGCTTGCAAATCATTGAATTTTATTACCAAAATCTGTGTTCGGTTCGAAATGTGTTTCGCGCTTTACGTCCGATTTATGGTCTACATAATCGACCAAGTGAGCAAACAATTAATGCGATTGTGACCAAGTTTCGCACTCAGTTTACTTTATTGGACATTAAACCAACCACACGAATGCGTACAGTGCGTACAGAAGAGAATATTGCGTCTGTTTCTGAGAGTGTTGCTGAAGACCGTGAAATGTCGATTCGTCGCCGTTCGCAGCAATTGGGTTTGTGTTATTCGACCACATGGAAGGTTTTACGCAAAGATCTTGGTGTAAAACCGTATAAAATACAGCTCGTGCAAGAACTGAAGCCGAACGATCTGCCACAACGTCGAATTTTCAGTGAATGGGCCCTAGAAAAGTTGACAGAAAATCCGCTTTTTTATCGACAAATTTTGTTCAGCGATGAGGCTCATTTCTGGTTGAATGGCTACGTAAATAAGCAAAATTGCCGCATTTGGAGTGAAGAGCAACCAGAAGCCGTTCAAGAACTGGCCATGCATCCCGAAAAATGCACTGTTTGGTGTGGTTTGTACGCTGGTGGAATCATTGGACCGTATTTTTTCAAAGATGCTGTTGGACGCAACGTTACGGTGAATGGCGATCGCTATCGTTCGATGCTAACAAACTTTTTGTTGCCAAAAATGGAAGAACTGAACTTGGTTGACATGTGGTTTCAACAAGATGGCGCTACATGCCACACAGCTCGCGATTCTATGGCCATTTTGAGGGAAAACTTCGGAGAACAATTAATCTCAAGAAATGGACCGGTAAGTTGGCCACCAAGATCATGCGATTTGACGCCTTTAGACTATTTTTTGTGGGGCTACGTCAAGTCTAAAGTCTACAGAAATAAGCCAGCAACTATTCCAGCTTTGGAAGACAACATTTCCGAAGAAATTCGGGCTATTCCGGCCGAAATGCTCGAAAAAGTTGCCCAAAATTAGACTTTCCGAATGGACCACCTAAGACGCAGCCGCGGTCAACATTTAAATGAAATTCTCTTCAAAAAGTAAATGTCATGGACCAATCTAACGTTTCAAATAAAGAACCGATAAGATTTTGCAAATTTTATGCGTTTTTTTTAAAAAAAAAGTTGTCAAGCTCTTAAAAAAATCACCCGTTCATTATTTACTGGAATTGTTTTTGTAATAATTACTATTAATTTTTTTTTTATTTTGATCATAAATATATTAATTTTTTATGATAATAAAAGCTTCGAAGCTCACATCGTATTTGTTCTCAATCGTAGCGTTCCCATTTTATGCTGATGTTCAAAAATGTTGCCATCAAGAGCGGATTATGCCAAGTCATTCGTATATAGGTGTTAATCGCAGGACAGATGCCGTATTCTCTTGCCACCTAGAAATTCCAAGACATTCCATGTATATATCCATAAAACATTATCAGTTTTTTCTTTTCGCTAGTTATCATCAGATTTGGGTATCATTCTTTTATTTATTCTTATACATACGTTTCATTGAAATGTTTTTTATGTGGCGAGCTTCAAGCCTAGTGCACAACCTTTGCATGAAGGCCAAATGAGCCCTAGTTTGCCGTTTACAGGATACACTACGCGGAGGTTTGAGTCGACTTGAGACAACTCGTTGCCAATCCGTAAGATACGTTACCATGTAAAGATCCATGTGATTGTAGTCCTGGAGAAATTTCTTTATCGCAAGAGACTAACAGTCCCAAAATGTATTTAAAACGATGAACTTGCGGTAAAATTCGCATTTTTAACAGCTCTGAATAGTAAATGGCAAGCTTGCCATATAAACATGGCAAGTCGGTAACATTTAAATATTTGAAACTTAAAAGTGGTTTGAATTCAAAAATTTCTAGCATAACACGTGAAACAATAACAAAATCTTTGACATCTTTGACATCATATAACCATGTTGTTAATACCTTTATTTTAAAAGCATTTTCGCCCATTCCAAGCATAACGCAAAACGGGTCCGTCTCATGGCTTTCGATTTGTTTTATTTTTGGGCTATAGATTCCTTTTAAAATTCTTAAGAATATCCTTAGAATTTTAATAGGAATCTATAGCCCAAAAATAAAACAAATCGAAAGCCATGAGGTCAATTTTTGAAAAAAAGTTTTGCGTTATGCATGGAATTGGCGTTTTGACGACATTCCATAATTATTATATATGTTAAATATATTTTTTTACAAAATCATTTAAAGCTGTCACATCTTAAAAGCCACCCCTCCAATAGTTTACTTTTCACCGATAGAAACCAGGCATGTAAAATACGATCCAGCTGCTTTAAGAATCTATCAAAGACAAAATGATAATTGATTGCAATTAATTTTGAAAACAAATAGATCATTGTTTGATAACGTTAGTACCTTCAATACAGTAGTTACTGAGACACTGAAGAAGTTAAGACCAGTCAATGTAAATGGATTCTGATTCGTTTCGATAGCGATAACAATCAATTTCATTAGTTTAACATTTTCATGAGTATTCGTGGAGCACGATATGATGAGCTCCCAGTTGGAATTGTAATACATAGAACTCACTTCATTGGTCTGGAAAAGCAGAAGAAGTTCAACATTAAGGCAAATCATATAAAAAAAAGAATAGAACGGAGTGCAAAATCAACTGAACTGTAGCAGTAATAGTTGAACCAATTTCGCCCATAGTCAGCATCTCTTGCACCTTGCTCAACATCCAGCCAACATTGAAAAATACCGCTACTCTCTAAAAGTTTAAATAGATGGAAAATATAATATTATTTAAAATATTATTTAAAATTTGAAATTAAGGCATTGTGCTATTGTAGTTTGATAACGCTCAGCCGCTTACCGTGTATGTCTTAAAACCGAGTACGCAAAGTACAATGGCGGAAAATGAGAACATACAAAATATACGATAACTGAAAAGCTTTTGTAGTTTGGCAGCAAACTCATTCAGTTTCACGTTACGCTCTAAAATTATCTTAAGTTTTTCGCTAAACTTTTGTGAGATTATTTCACCATCGGCTTGTTGCAGAAGCTCTTTAGAAATACGTTGCAAGTCTTCGCCCAGTAACAAGTATTGTCCATGTAAATGCACTAATGCTTCCGACATAACATTCGCATCACCGAACAACATTGTAACCATAATTATATTAATCCAGAAGAGTATAAATGCTAAAGGCAGATAGATGCTGAGTGGCGTAATATCAAAAGGCAAACTCATGGGGTATCCCAAATTTCGACTAAATAGGCCTAAAAATGGCGTGGCTGCATAAAATACAGCCGATATAATATAAGCAAATGTATAGGCTATAGTTGGACGCAGTTTAAGTAAAATACGGCGATAAAGCTGAGGATTGAAGGATCTGTAAAAATCGAAAGAAGCTATTTAACCCATATCTTGGTCCTCAAAAGCTTACTTCTCTACGTAGATGTCTGCATAAAATTCGTGCAGGAATTTCCTTAATTTCTGTTTATCTAGACCCACATTCAAAACGCGTAATGCCAAGTCAATATGTATGAAATGGTCCATGACACCGCTCAGCCATTTATCTAACTCCTCGTAATTTTCAATGATATAACGAATAGCGGTATATTTTTGCAGTAAACAAGCAGTTAAAAACAGAATGTAGCAAAAGCGATCCAAGACTTGAGCCCACATTGGGGAGTCATATTCCAGTGGCCAGCAGACGTTGTTAACTATACGATATATAGCGACAGGCCAAGATAGTGGCACAAATTTTCCATTTGATAATATCGGACGGTACAACATGTTGTTGTCATTGATGCCAACTTTAAACTAATTTAATTTGTATAAATAAGATACAGTTATATAAAGACCAAAAATATATACATATTTTACTCAACTCTATGTTTTGTTTTGTGCGCAGGTAACATTAGAGCTATTTAAAGATTTTTATTGAAGTTTTGTTATGGCTAAAACAGTAATAGTACTTCTCAATGTTTTGATTTTAATGGGCATAATTGTGCAATTATATTAATTATTTTAACATATGACAAAATAGTTGGCTAAACTAATAATCAAAGTTTATTAAGTAACGGCAGAAAGCTATTTTGAATAAAAGTTTTAAAGTCTCGTAATATTTTTTTTTAAAAAGCAGTTTGTTTATTTATCACTTAATTATTTAATAAATGTTTGATTTGCTTTTGCTGCCCTCTAAAAACTTCGGTCGCTCAATCGCATCAGTATGATTGATGCTTCTCAACTCTCTTGGCTATGATTGTTTGATATTCTTGGTATGACAACCTTTTAAGTTCTAAAGTCAAAAAGTTTTTGTCGGGTCAGCTGAAAATCATCTGGAGTGGTTGTTAGGCAAGGATTTTTCGTATAAAAATACAATTGCGAACTTAGTAAGTATGGAGTTAGAAAAAGTATTGAGTGCAATTTCGGTATATATGTCTTATGTTTAAAATATTACCCACAGTAATGCAGTGAATAAAAAAACTTGTACAGTATGCTTGCCAATGCTTATGCTGCATTATCACTGAAAATATGTATACCACCCATATGACATAAAATGGTAAATTTTTTTATTATATATTTTTTTCATATAAGTTTAACAAAAATTATGAAAATATTGTATTTCTTAAAAAATTTAACAAAAAAAAGCACATTTCAAAAAAACACTGTCCAACACAAAATAACGGGGTTCTGACAACGGATTCTGGCAGCCACCTTTTTTCCCATTCTTATTGTGAATCGCATAAGGAAACCATGTTATCCTTACATTTGTGCTAAAAGACATGCTTGGGAGATTTATCTAAAAAACTGCAGGAAACATTTTCTTATAACCCTCTGGCCCTTCAGTGTGAGGGTATTTTTTGTCCTTTATTTACAAAAGTTGATCTCGTTTATTAGCCGGTGACAGTTGATGTTGACGTAGAGTCATTAAATGTTTGTGCAATATTTGTGTTTTAAATTGTTGAGTTGTTTAAAGAAATTTTGTAAAATAATATATGTATATGTTATTATGTGGTACCTGTAAGTGTTTGTATTTTTACATCTTTTGTCATTTTAATAAATTAGTTTAACTTATTATTTTCGTGCTTGACTTCTGTGCTAGCTGCTTGTTTTTTATTTTCTTGCATTCCTCTTTGTGCGTTATTTGTTTATTTATATATACATATTAGAGCACAGGCATACTGTTGCTGTTGCTTCTAAACTGTTTAAAGTGAATTGTTAACCCTTTAAGCGCTATTTAATTTTTAACACGTTTGCTCACAAAAAATAATTAAAACCATTTATTTATTTTTTTTATATTGATAGTTTTTTGTTTTATTGTTTATTTTTGTAATGGTTTATTTTTCTTCAGATAATATGGCTGCTTGTTCTCTAAACGAGCTTTGCAAAAGCCAAAATATTCTGAACCCCATGTTCAATTGTTCTGGGCCTTGTGAGCAAATGTTCCATTCTTCTTGCGCGGGTATCTCCAAGTCATGTCTTGATGATTTAATATCAACGAGATCAGGTCTTCGTTGGTATTGTGCTTCGTGCAGGGCCCTTTCCCCAGATGAACTTTATTCAAAAATAAAGCTGTTTGGGGAAAGACTTAACTCGTTGAATAACAATTTCAGAGAAATTGTAACATTTTTCAGCGAAGTTAACGCCACACCCAATACCAGCGTCTACGATGAGATTTATATTCCGGAAAATACCATTCCTTCTCTGTCTCAGACAGTTTCATCCGGGACTCAAACTAACAAAGACCTTAATAAAACCAAAAACAAGAGGAAAAATAAAAATAAAAATAAAAATAACAAGCGTCGCAAGGCGTCTCTTAATAACCAACAAGCTATGCAGCCCTCAGCTATGCCTTTAGAAATGAATAATGTAGTTATTTCTGCGTCGCCATCAATTACTCCTCCATTGACTAATAGTCCAATTTTAACTCAGCCCAACAATGAATCAAATTTAATTTTGAGGGCAGTGTCGAGGAGAAAAATGATTTTTATTTCACGCCTTCAACCTGACACAACTACTGAAAATGTTATGACGTTTGTCAAACAAAATAATTTAATAAGCCATAATGCATTCTGTTCATGCAAAAAAATAGGTAACAAACCCTCCCACGCGTCCTTCATTCTCACAGTTGCAGCTGAAGAGTTTGCAACTGTTTTAAACTCTAATTTGTGGGGCAATAATATTCTCGTTTCTGAGTTTCAGCCTAAATATAAGTCTAGAAGGTCCAACAAACCCGTGCGTCAGGCTCAAAAAAACTAAATAGGCTATCCCTTTACTATCAAAATGTAAGGGGATTACGTTCTAAGACGCATGACATATTTTTGTCAACTCAGAATTTTTCTGAGGATATTATTGCGTTAACGGAGACGTGGCTGAACGGAAGCATTACAGACTTGGAATTGTTTGACAATAGTTTCCAAGTTTTTAGAAAGGACAGGCACACTGAAAATACTTCTGCTGTTGGTGGTGGTGTCTTAGTAGCTGTTAGGAACTCCTTTGTTAGTTCCTTTATTGATATTCCCTGCTCTTTCAATATCGAACTTATATGCGTTAAGGTTGTACATTGTAATTCCAATGTATATGTTGTTAATGCGTATGTTCCTCCAAAGAGCAGTGCTGACGTCTATGCAAACCTTGCAGACTGCATAGAATACATTATAAATTTACTTGACGTTAATGACGACATTTTATTGTTGGGCGATTTTAATTTGCCTGACTTAAAATGGCATTCTTCTGACGATGATACATATTTATGTGTATCTAATTCGAAGACCCGCCAAGAAGATATATTTGTTGATAATATATGTTCTGACTTACAACAAGTTAGTTGTATTTATAATAGTCTTAATCGACTTCTTGACCTGGTCTTAACTACAGACAGTAACAATGTCATTGTTAAGAGGGCCTTCCATACTCTTACAACTGTTGATGAATACCATCCACCATTGAGTATTTGGTACAAATCAGATAGAGAAAATATAGTTAATTCAAATTCCATAGACAAAGTTTATGAATTCAACTTTAAAAAAGCTGACTTTTTGAAGTTGAATAATTTGATTCATAGTAAACTCAATGTAATTTTAGAATACATAAATGAAAATAATCTTGATAGTTCCATTAGTTATTTTTATTTGGAACTTTTTGCTATGTTTTCTCAATCCGTACCATATAGCCTCAAATTTGCGAATAATTCGACGTACCCCTGGTACACAAAGGAATTAAAAACACTTCGCAACAACAGAAACAGAGCATGGAAGAAATATGTCTGTAGCTTAGACTCAAATGACCTAGAAACTTACAAATGTTTGTTTCTGGAATTTGAAAATCGCTCAGCTACGTTATATAATGAATACTTAGACAATATTAAGCTGAGAATTTTGTCTGATCCAAGGAAATTTTGGGGATTCATAAATACAAAAAAGAAATCCTATGGATTCCCTTCATCATTTAAAACTCTTGACGGATTTACTGATGATCCGGTCATAATCTGTGGCCTATTTGCTACTCTTTTTAAAGAATCATTTTGTTCCGATTCTTTTAACCCTGATGTTGGGTATTTTGATTATATGAGTTCTTCACCCAAGGTTTCTTTGGAATCTATATCCTTAACCGCTGAGGATATTTTTAATTATATTGGATCGATAGATGAAGATTTTAGCGCTGGACCTGATGGAATTCCTTCCGCTGTGTTAAAACAATGCGGTTCTTTTTTGTGTCAACCACTTTCTTTGTTGTTTAATAAATCTATAAATGAAGGCCTTTTTCCTCAATTTTGGAAAAAATCGTTTATAAGCCCCATTTATAAAAAGGGTTGCAGGAATGATGTTACTAATTACAGGCCCATTGCTAAACTATCATCGATTCCAAAACTTTTTGAGAGAGTGGTGTATGATCGGGTTAAGAGATACTGTGGAGAAGTCATAACAACTCGTCAGCATGGTTTTGTTAATGGCAGATCCACTGTGTCCAACCTTCTCGATTTTACATCTTTCTGCCTTAATACAATTGAATCAGGTAACCAGGTCGACTGCATTTACACTGACTTTAGTAAAGCATTTGATAAATTACCACATAGTTTAATTTTATTTAAACTAAAGTTATTGGGATTTCCACAATATTTTGTTAGCTGGATTAAATCGTATTTGACAGAACGATCTTATCAAATACGATTCCGAGGGGTTTTGTCTCCTGAATTTGTTGCGGAATCAGGTGTTCCGCAAGGCAGTCACTTAGGTCCACTTCTGTTTATTTTAGCCATTAATGATGTTACCCACATTATTAAACACTCTCACCTGTTAATTTATGCAGATGATATGAAAATATACAGAACAATAAATGCTAAAGACGACTCCAACCTACTCCAGGCTGACTTGAAATCTTTTGAAGTTTGGTGCTTTAAAAATAATATGTTTCTAAATCCTGTTAAATGCCAAACTATGACCTTTTCGCGCAGAAGGAATAATTTAATTTTTGACTACAATATTAAAGATACTGCTTTAAGTCGTGTTGAGGCCATCAATGACCTTGGTATATGCATGGATTCTAAGCTATCGTTCAACAATCATATTGATTACATTTGTAAAAAAGCATCTTCAATGCTTGGATTTATAAAACGTTGGGCCAAAGAATTCAATAGCATGATTACAACTTCTACGTTGTATTATGCAATAGTGCGCCCTCACTTGGAGTACGCAAGTCAAGTTTGGTCCCCAAGTTATAGTGTACATGTTGAACGTATAGAGAGAATCCAAAAACGTTTTGTTCGGTTTGCTCTTAGGGGCTTAGGTGGGATTGATTTTTTGAACCTTCCTCCTTACGAGGATCGTTTAAAACTTTTAAAAATGCAATCTTTAAGTGAACGGAGGAAGTCTGCGGATATCGTCTATTTACACCAACTCATAACCGGTGTATTCGATTGTCCGGAATTACTTTCTCTTGTAAACTTTAACTCTAACCGTAGAAGTAGTAGAAATGCTAACAACTTAATTTATCTACCATTTAGTAGAACAAATTACATGGCTACTGCTCCCTTGAACCGCATGAGTGCCTCTGTAAACAACTGTACATTTTTTGATGTTAGTTTGTCAAAAGGTCAACTCAAAAGTAGATTGAAAGCTATTGTGTAATTAGATCTGTGTTTGTGTATGCATGGTTAGTTGTTATGTCCTGTGTTGTCCCTGAGCCCAATCCATTCTGTGGCGGGTAAATTTTTCCCACATTGATTTGTTTGGAGCCACTGGAATTCATTACATTGAAATATTTCAATGAAATCTGAATTGTGGCTTCAAATAGATTAATGCTGAGAATGTGCGAAAAAGCTGTAGTAGCTGAACTCTATTGTTATTGCATGTTAAGAGCAAAAAAGACCCATCAAACAGGGTATGAGTACTTCTTGAAGGCCTTCCTTTTCTGCACAAAAGGCAGCACAACAAATTTGTTTTCCCTACACAGACTGACTTTTCATATACTTCAGGGCAACTTTTTCGTTTAAAGTCAAAATAAATATCAGTTTAAAAATATGACACAATAATGGCTCTTCTTACTGCTATATCAAAGATTATATATTGAAATTAATCTAACTTAAAAAAACATAG
Source organism: Tetanocera ferruginea (assembly GCA_958299015.1). Lineage (NCBI taxonomy): Eukaryota > Metazoa > Arthropoda > Insecta > Diptera > Sciomyzidae > Tetanocera > Tetanocera ferruginea. The sequence goes on from OY282640.1 coordinate 139,197,682, forward strand.
GAGAGAAGATAAAATCATAGAATATATAAATAAATAGAAAAAGGTGTAAAAGAAAAAAAAAATATTTTTTCAACACTTTTTGTTTACCTCCTACTTTTAGCCATTCTAAAGAAGTGCTTCTATCAGGCCTCTTTTAAGCTATCGGAGCGGAAGGCCTGCGAAATTTTCCCACTTCATATAAAAAAGAAAGTGTAATTGTATATGAGTGCGGCAAGACTACAAAATCCACAGGAAGGCCTGCTAGCAGCGATGTCATTGTCTACTGGGGTATTACATAGATTCTTGACTCATTACATTAAGTCATGTGGAACATTTGCGATGAATACAGTATGTTAGAACAATTTTCATGTACTCAATACATACATAATTTACTCATTACATATTTGGAGTACCTAATTTTATGCAGCGAGTACGAACATAATTTACTCATTACATAATTTACATACATAATTTACTCATTACATATGTCAAAAACATAATTTTATGAAATGAGTACATGCATAATGTGTTCATAATTTATTTTTTTTTTCACAATTTCATGTATTGAATATATACACAGTTCATGTCTGTGCCTAAATCACCCTCTCAACAAATACAATGAATAACTTAATAAAGAAATGGCTAGAAAAGTAATTGGCAATTACTTATAGAAACCCAGCCATTTATTTCTTATCCAATCACCGCTTTTTTTCTAGAGTACTCATTCTCGGTCCGATTTTCTACAGGCTTTGAAGGTGTTGCTTATTTGAAAATCAAGAAATTAATGACATAAAACAGCAAAATCGTGTAGCGATGTGCAACAGATACGTGTACTGAGTCCGCATTTTATGTACTGAATAGATGTGTCACTTCAATCGTATAAGGGGGACGTGCACTGAGTCTATATTTTATGTATTGAGTACATTTATTACTTTCATTGATGTTTACACGTTCGCCGTAATGAGTATATAACTAGTATATGATGCCGTGTTACAAGCGAGCAATGTATTGAGTATATATTTTATGTATTGAGTAAAGTTTTTGTAAAAAATTACATAACACGTTGATTGAGTACACGTTGCTTGTATCTATTGAAGTCTGCAATGTATTCAACACATAACATGATGTATTGAATACATTTTTCACTCATTTTAAAAAGTGAATAAATTGATATGTAGTCAGTACACGCTCCCTTTACTCAGTAAATACTACTCCCGTTGCGTTCCCATACAAGTTGCAGTACATAGATTTTACATAGCTGTCTCTGTACTAACTACATAACTTTTTTCCTAAGGGTAAGTCTTTGAATACACCAAAGCTCAAAAGTCAACTTGAACACCAGAAATATGTAAAAACTTACAATCTGTTCAACGTTTAATTTCGAACATTTTTCAGAATTGATGCTAAAATTGCACACAAAAACGAATTAGAGAGGTCTAGTTGGCATGTAAGAAATATGCTATATAAAGTTCTCAATTGAAGTTTTGATGAAGTTAAATGCGTACAATTGTTGTTGGAAATTAAACGAAATCAACTGCTGATGTGTTTCCTTGCTAGTCACAGAAAAGCTTTTTCATGCTTTCTGAAACGAAAGAAACGATTAAAATAATCGCTTTAAAAATATTTTTCTTAAAACTATAAAAGAAAAGATATTATCTCTTCCGACTATCCGAAACGAAAAATTAAAGTTTTTCTTAATTTATTACAGTTTTTTTTTAGTATTGTGAGCCACGTGTGAGGTCATTACTATATATAAAACATTAATATAAATGAAGATTTTGTATTAATATCTCAAACGGTATAAAAGTTATGAACGATAAAGTGAAATATATTTCAGAAAAAGAGATTGTGAAAAAACGTGTGATTTGAACATCGTTACTTTTATAAAAAAATTGGTACTTACTTAGGTGGCCATGACAACCCGTTGCCGGGTTACGGCCGCGGTAAGGGCTTCCTCGGCCTGGTCAATCCATCAGAGGCATGGTCTTCCTCTTCTGCGTCGACCCTCGACTATCGCCTCAAACACATTTTTCGCTGAAGCTTCTTCATCCACACGAATGACATGACCCAGCCAACGTACTGTAACGCTGGTACAGTTCACGGTTCATTCGAATGCGATAGTAGTCGCCAACTCGAACAGGACCAAAGATTTTGCAAAGATTTTGCGCTTCCCTATTTGCAGACAGCATATACTTTATTTTGCCCTCGTTCACCGTCAAATCCAGTTACCTTTTCGATAGCGGCGAAAGCAGCAGTTACATCTCTCTTGGTTCGGCCGATAATATCGATATCATCAGCATACGCAAATAGCTGGACACCTTTGTAGAAAATGGTACCATTTCGATGTACACCTGCCCTTCGTAGGATCCTCTCCATGATGAAATTGAAGAGATCGCATGGTAGCAAATCGCCTTGTCTGAAACCTTATTCGGTATAAAATGTTTCGGAGAGGTCATTTCCTACCTTGGCGGAGCTGCATGCATTGCTCAACGTCATCTTGCAGAGCCTTATCAACTTTGCAGGCATACCGAACTGAGACATTGTTGCGTACAGGCAATCCCGAATCGGGCTATTGAACGCAGCGTTGTAATCAACAAAGAGATGATGGGTGTCGATTTGATTTTCGAAGGTTTTCTCCAGGATTTGACGTAGTGTAAAAATCTGGTCTATGGTTGATTTGCCAGGATGAAAGCCACACTGATAAGGTCCAATCACTGTTTTGGAATGCGGCTTCAATCTTTCACACAAAACGCTCGAAAGAACCTTGTATGCAATGGAAATAAGACTGATACTTCGGTAGGTGGCGCAGATTGTCGGGTCTCCTTCCTTAAGTATAGAACAAAGCACACTGTATCGCCGGACACCGACTCAAAAGTTAGAGGGACTCTTAAAAACTATTTCTGCATCATTTTTTATAGATGTTTACACTGAGAAAAAAACACATACCTTGCTCCGGTAAAAAATTTCTCTATTTTTGATAATAGCAATTTTCTCTCTTTCAAATAAAATTTTCTTCAATTAGAATAAATTTTCACATTTTCTTAGAAATATTTCTTTACTTCTAGGAAATGGAAACATTTCAATGTCTCTAATAATGATAAGTATTTTTCTCGCACAAAAAATTTCTCATTTATAGAAAAATTTTATTGAAATTGAAAAGCTTTTCTTATATTTTGATAAAAAATTCACTATGAGAAGTATTTTCTTCAATAAAAACAAATATTTTCTCAAAAAAAACAAGTATTTTTCTCTAAAAATGATATATTTTTCTATTTCATGGCAGCTTTTTATCATTTTTAGAGAATTTTTAGTATCGCAATTAGAGAAAAGCATTCTCTGGAGCAAAGTCTATACCATTTTTCTCTAAATATGATGCCTTTTTTATCATATTCCGAGACACTTTTTTCTGAGTGTAAAGAAACATCTTTTCGAAAATGACGAAATATCGATTTTGAGACCCCAAAAGAGTTTGTAAGGGCAACAAATTCAAAATTTTTTCAACCAATATTTTTGTACTATCACAATCTTTACTTTTTTGCTTGTCTTTGGTATGCATTCTTAGGAAAAAAAAGTTATAGGCAAAAAACTCAATTTTTTGGCAAAAAAAAGGGTTCAGGAGAACCAAAACCGCTCCATGGGGATTTCTCCGATCCAAAAAAAATGATGCAGAAATAGTTTTTAAGAGTTCTTTTAACTTTTGAGTCGGTGTCCGGATGATTTTTTTCATACAAAATCGATTCGGCTTAATACACATACTTAAAAAATGAGGAAATATGCCATTCTGCTTCCTTAAACTTGAGCAGTTTGTGTACTTCGAAAAAATTTGACAGGTTTGAAATAGTAAAGCAAGATTTGCAAGTTTATTAGAAACATTTATTTAGTTTCAACATTTGAAACCTAACTATATAAGCGCAAGTCCTCAATTGCACAAGCGGGTACACTGAATCGTGAATGCTCTTAAGATAATATGCTATGCATACTTAACAATGTAATGAATAGGGAGAAATAAAAAAACATTACGATAAAACAGTGTACAAAAAGAAAATTCGCGAAAATCGTCACAAAAGCATTGTACACTAAGGGAAAAAGTTATGTAGTCAGTACAGAGACAGCTATGTAAAATCTATTCACTGCAACTTGTATGGGAACGCAACGGGAGTAGTATTTACTGAGTAAAGGGACCGTGTACTGACTACATATCAATTTATTCACTTTTTAAAATGAATAAAAAATGTATTCAATACATCATGTTATGTGTTGAATACATAGCAGACTTCAATAGATACAAGCAACGTGTACTCAATCAACGTGTTATGTAATTTTTTACAAAAACTTTACTCAAAACATAAAATATAGACTCAGTTCACGTCCCCCTTATACGATTGAAGTGACACATTTATTCAGTACATAACATATGGACTCAGTACACGTATCTCTTGCACATCGGCACACGATTTTGCTGTTTTATGTCATTCGTTTCTTGATTTTCAAATAAGCAACACCTCTAAAGCCTCTAGAAAATCAGAGCGGGAATGAGTTTATCCACTGTACTCTAGAACAGGGATGCCCAGCGCCTAACTCTTTCCACTCTTTGCACTCTTTACAACAACTTCGATGTTTTCATGATTGTTGAAATTCGACGAATTCTGTTTGAAGTCAAATCATTGCTTCTAAATGTTTTGTTGTTTTTTTAAGCATTTGCATGTTGTTGTTTTTGTGTAATCAACAATTTAACTTGTGCGCTTGGGCACTGTCAGCATGCGTGTTGTTGTTGTTCTTGGGTGCTGCCAGCATTCGAGTTGCTGTTTTTAACATGTTCCACTCTTTCCACTCTACAACAACTTCAATATTGCAATGATTGTTGTAATTCGCCGAATTAAGTTTTCAGCTTCACCCTAACTTCCTATTACTTTATTGTTGTATTTGAAATTGTACAACAATTTTGTTGTATTTGAATTGTTGTTTTGTGTGTTCAATTTATATGAACTTTTGCGCTGGGGTTGTATGTGCGTTGTTGTTTTTATGTGTTTTTGTTGTTGGAAAAAATTAGTCTGGCACGAATCCAATGATTTGTTATTATTGTTGGCTTTTTGTTGTAATTGTTGTAGCACTCTTCAAATAATTTTTCTGGGCACCACTGCTCTAGAACAAAAGCGATGATTGGATAAGAATTAAATGGCTGGGTTTCTATAAGTAATTGCCAATTATTTTGTGAAATCTAGTCATTTCTTTATTAAGTTATTTATTGCATGTGTTGAGAGGGTGATTTACGCACAGACATTATGTATGTACTCATTGCATAAAATTATATACTCATTATATAAATTTATGCACTAAAAATATGTAATGAGTAAATTATGTATGTACTCATTACATACAATTATGCATTTAAAATATGTAATGAGTAAATAATGTATGTACTCATTGCATAAAATTATGTACTCCAAATATGTAATGAGTAAATTATGTATGTACTGAGTCAATAATTTATGTAATACGTACATAAGATCTTTACTCATTACATAAAATTATTTGTAACAGTTTGCGATGAGTACAGTGAGCATGTACTCACCACATACATCCATGAATTCACGACACATATTTATGCGTTGAGTACATAAAATTCTTTATTGACTACATAACCGCTTGAAAGCATTATGTAGTCAATAAAGATTTCAACATGTACTCAATACATGAAAAATGTAAAATTTTTGTGTGCAGAAAACTATGCGATGAGTACATAAATTTATGTATTGAGTCCATAGGTTTTTTCCTCTGTGTACAGATATGTGGAACAAATGATGTAATCATCAGCTGAGGCCACCATTTTTTTGTAATGGGATTCCTTATAGTCGTACAGATAGTAATGTTCTGTTTTATTAGTGAAGTTTTTTTCAACAATTTTGGCAAAAGGTCCAATGGACAAGGTTCTGCCAAATTATATGTGATTTTGAGCTATATAATTTTTTGGCATTTTAATTTTTTAGTTTAAGTTAATAATTCTTAAAAACCATATTTTTTAGGAATCATTTTTTAGAGCTTAATGCCAAATAGTTTATGAAGTAACAGGTCTGCTACAACAGCGAAGTTCTTTGCAGAACAACCAAGCAGACCAGACCATGGTTTCGTCGGACGCTACTCTGACTCATCAGTAAAGTCTGTGGTTTATTTGGTCCACTAACTTTCAAAACCTAATAATCTTAACTGCTGTAAAACCAAAATGGAATTACAGAGAAGCTTTTCACTTGTTCAAGCAGTGTTTTTCTACTCTTTTGCTAGTTAAAAAATTTCACATTAATTTATTACATTTATACGGCAAAGATTTTGTTGTTGCGCTTTTTGATTACTTCTTTATCACGTGTTCATCTAGGTTCCAACATTTTTCTGATATTTAGCCATAGAATGCGTGAAGAAGGTATTTTCTGAAAGCAAATAATTATTTTATGTGAGTAAACATAATGAAGAATTATATGTTTGTCTTTCGGTTTTTTCATTGACTGATAAATACACAAGCATGTTAGAAGAAAACTATTTCAGCGAATATCAACAACAAAACTCATAAAAATAGTATTTTCAATTAACTTTTAAACTAAATGGAATATGAAAATTCTTTCTTGGGATATAACCTTAGTAAGGAAGCGTAGAACAGTTCAGAAAAATAAATTATATCATCGGTCAATCCATACGAGAGTTTTTTGTCTATTCTTATATCTTCAAACAACTTCTTCTATTGTTAGTTTTTAATTAAATTTTATAAATTTTCTATTTATCATTGATTACTTTCAAGTTATTTATAAACCGAAAACATCATTAAAACTCAACAAAATGCAATCAAGCAAGTAAGATACAAGATGCTACTGTACGAGGAATCTAGCAAAGATGAAAGCTAATGAAAAAAGTCAATTAAAAAAGCTCAACTAAAAACAAAAAAACACAAACAATTTACAAGAAAGCAACATTGGAAATAACTTCCTTCATTCAAAACAACAGTTTAAAAGGTGATGAAAAAAAAATGATCAATATAATTGCTTTCCAATACATATTGATGGTACTGCCGGCCAATTTCATCAGTCAAATATTTTCGCGGGAACTTGTGGTGCATGTAGGGATGAGCTCGAAAAATTAAGCTCATGTACTAGCTGGCATTGGTCTGCAAGGAATGTTATTGATAAGCGCTGTGCTAGGTCTTGTGAAACAGTTTCTTAAAAAAAAATCACCCAAATCCTAATATTAAATTAAATTTCACATAGCTAACTACCAACATTTCAATAAAACTTTATATGTAGAAATTTCAGAACCTTACATTTGTTCGCTCTTTACCTTACAGGAAATGCCCAAATATTATAATTAAATTTCCTCATTAGCACTTGATTAAAAATACAAAATAGAATAATTAAACATCAAAGTCTGGAGTAAACCCATTTTGAACCGGTATCCGATTCTATGGACCAAATTTGACGAAATTTGAAACGATAAGCATTGAGCATCCACTGATCACGATTGTGGTGTTACTGTGACTGTGTCGATAACGACACATTGGCCAGTTAGGTGTATATCAGAGTGTTTAAGAAAAATAATAGAACTATGGTGTTTTCTTTAAGAATGCATAGAAAAAATTCATTAATTGGATACATTATGATTGTACAAAAAGCAGTTAATTAAATTGAAATTAAATTAATTATAATAATTTATGATGATATTCATCGCAACATTTTGGATGAAGTGCAATATTTCACTTTTTGTACTGATATACTGTTGCCAAATGGCATTTACCACATCTTCTTCGATGACTTGATGTTCTTCAAATCACATGTTCCCGAACAGCTAAACGTGGCAATGTTTTGGGTCTTCCTGCTTCTTCAATATGAAACTCCGATTCCATTTCTTTAATTGGACGTTCTTCATATAATAAAAAACCACGGGCAATTTCACTTTTAAATTCAGTTTGAGACAAAACGCGATTTTCTTCAGCTTTTGCAACCATACAATGAGTCTTCCAGGCGTTTACAGTAGTGGAATGGATGCAATTAGTCAATAGCGGCCACCACGAATAGCAGTACGATGGTTGGCATCACCATTGTCATGTAAGTCAACACCTTCCATGTGTTTGTTGTATTCACAATGTTTGCTGTTGAACTGACACCTTCTTCTTCTCTTCTTTTGAATATCGTAATGCTAGAATCTCCGGTCAGCAGAGACAAAGTTTGAAATAAGTATAACTTCATTATTGTCATGCCAACGACTTACAAAAAAACTGTTTGTTGTATCAAAAACGGAATCGAATTCATGTTTTTTTCAGTTACTTCGGCTTAGGCTGTTGTTGTTTATTCTGCTTAGCCGAAGAAGATTGTTGTCTTTTAGTACAAGCCAAGTGCAAACTAGTACTTCTCAATCGATTAGATCTTACAGTTCCGACTGTTTGAAATTTTCTTTCATACAACAAGCAAAATAATATTGAACAAATTGTCAAAGTAGACCGCGTGGTGTTCTGGATTTAAAACGGATTTAAGTAACTTCAATACCACAGATGCTCCTAAGCCGACTTGTTTATCGTATGGTTTTGAAATACCAGCTATGTCGTATAGCTTCATACAAATAGTCTGTATCGGAACACACACACCAGTTCTTGAAACCAAATCGAATTGGTTTTCCTCTGATGAAGCTTTTGCAGTAATGTCTGCCAAAGTATGGTATCATCTGCTCATCGATAGACAGGTAAGTAGTAAGAATCCCGAACTGCTTATATTTTATATTCAATAGATCAATCAGACGACGAACTTTGACAAAGCGATCAAAGTGTCAATATCGTTGTTGTCCATCAAATGGAATTTACCTTTTATTGCTTTGAGAGTATTTTGAGACATCGCTTGCTTGACGATAGGTATTCCAAGATCAGGTTGAGTTGACCAGTACATACTGACTTGAGGAACTGTGTGATATCCAGACAAGATCAGTATTCCAATGAAACTACACAAAAGCTGCTTCGTAATGTTTATAACAATATCATGTTGTTAAGCATACAGGTTGCTATTTTCAACCATATTTTAATCACCTTTAGAATATAAAACAATAATTAACTAAATAAATTTATAATGATATGAAATCGTGTTACAACAAATAATTTGTTTACAAAAAATAGTATTTGTTCCGAGAACTGTGTAATTTGAAAATCATGTAGAAAAAGACTCTGTAAAAGAAGAGTGTTGTATAGATCTAACTGACCAGCGTGTCGTTTTCGACACAGCAGTTTTTAGCAGTACAATTGGAAGGGGTAAATAATTTTTTCGAAATAGATGAAATTTCTTTTTTTCTATTTCATTTTTTGACACTACAAAATTATCCAATACATATAAAAAAAAATTTAATTTAACAAAGAAATCGGGCATTTTAAAAAAAGCTCTGTAATTACGACTTTTTCTTTTCAAAATTAGTATATAGATTAAAATGTAAAAAAATATCGTATCGTCCCAACTATCTTTTGAAATAAAAAAGCAACCATATATCTGTTGTTTTACCTAAGTAACAAAGGCTCAAAATAGATGTGCCAAAAACGACACAGTGGTCCAAAATGGGTTAAGCAAGTACTAACAATTACTTTTAACGACTTCCTCACTCATCACAATGTTTCTTCATTCAAAATTGTTTATGATAATAGTTAATTATAAACAAGGCATATAAAAGCAATTATTTTTAATTAAGCAAAACTTTACAAAAATAGTATATTTGATACGTATGTACATGAGTAATTAAGAACTTAAAATCTAATGAAGTTGACAAACACTCATAAAACTAATCACTTATAAAAAATTAAAGGGTAAGCATATTGAAAACAATAGTTAATCGTTTATTACAACTGCAACATGCTATATCGTCCAAAATTGGTTAACAGAAAAGTTGCACCACTTAGCTGGCCCATCGCCATGTTTAGTCGGCTCAACGGTATTTGCTGGCCACTAAAATATAAGGCCAGTTACTGTTTAAAATTGTTGGATCGCAGCTATTTTATCTTATTTTTAATTGTTTTTGCTCAACATGATCTGGAGCAATTTCGTTATTTGATAGCAAACTATGATGATATTGATAAAATGTTGACCGATATGCCAGCCTATTTGGTGCAAACCGAAACGGCACTGTGATGTGTCTATATCTGACTGTACAAGCAGCAATTCAAGCAGTTAATGCAGAAGTTGTATAACGATATCTATATAGAAGAGTATGAAACTGAAAGAGGTTTGTATAAGTAAACGTGCTTATTAAATATTTTATGTCTTACAGATCTACAAATCCCACGCTTTTTCGAAGCATTCAAAGCAAAATGCACCCCACCATGTACAATTCGGCCACTTACTTTGTAATGATGGTCTTTTTTTTTGGTCATTCCGTTTATCAGTCTTCTTCATCAACGCCTGGATTTGTTGTACGCTATTATTTATCCCTTCGATTTTACTCCGCTCTACTACTATCTGCCCATAGTTTTTATGAGCATGTGGCTGAGTTTCATTAATCATGTCGGAAATCATGTTGCATCTGCATGGACGCTATTTGCTATTGGATCTAGATCTACAATATAGTTCTGGAGAACTGCTGAAGCAAGCTAAAGGCGACATAATCTGTTCAAAGTTTAGCCAGGAAGTTAGGCAAATAGTTCAGCGTAATGTAACACTGAATAAGTTTGCTGCCGAGTTTCAAAAGTTTTTCAATTTTCGTATTTTCATGATTTTTGCTTTCGCTGCATTGGTACTGTGTGTTGTAGGCTTTAAGATTTACACGGTAAGTGTAGCTGAGTAAGAATAGATTTTTTTGATTAAAAAACAACTTTCATTTCCTTAAACAGAATGTTGCTAAAAATATCGCCTTCGTATTTTGGATGTTAAGCAAAGTTGTGGAGATTCTGGCACTTGGCGAAGTTGGCTCAACCTTAATTGCCACCGTAACTAGCGATATTAATAATTTTAATTATAAAGTTTTTACACTCAAGAAGCTCTTTTCTTACAGACTGACGATGCTAGTTTTGTATATTACAACTGCAATTGGGAGCTCATCATATCGTGTTCCACAAATAATTGTGAAAGTATTCAACTGATGAAATTGTTGGTTACCGCTGCCGAAACGAATCGTAAGCCATTTGTTTTAAAGGGTTTCAATTTCTTTAGCATTTCTCTGGCTACTGTTTTGGCTGTAAGTGAAGAACTATTTAGTTCTTGTTTCATGTGTTTTTATTAAATTTATCAATTTTACTAGATTCTTCCAGGCGCTGCATCATATATTACTTGTCTCATATCTTTTCATTGAGCTGCCTGGAAACTACTCAAAGAAATCATATGGCTGATTCCACACAAATGAGGAACGGAAACATGAATTCTAAAATGCTTTCAATTGAAATAATTGTTGATTCTTGCATTTAAATGGAATCTAAAGTTAATCTTGTTGCAAAATTATTTTTAGTTTTAATGCTTTTTTATGTTTTTTTGACAATTTGAGTAAACAAACTCCGAGTTGAGAGAAACTTAAAATTTTTTGCTTAGATTTAAAACGCTGAAAACAGCCACCTCTTGATGCATATTCAAAAAAATTAGATTAGTACTGTTAAAAAAGATAACAATGTTATCTAAGAACTGTTTATAACAAGGATTGGTTACTGCGTTAACAAAGAAAAAAATATTTAAACTGAGTGTTTTAAACTGAGAGTGTCACACCCGTCCCAGAAAAATGCTATAGTTTTCCTAAGAAGCAACATGGGCTTATGATAAGAATAAAACTTTCCTAAAGTAAGGATGTTGATGTTTTACATAAATTTGTTAACTTTTTTCGTTCAATAAATTATTTTTATTCTTCATTTCCGTTACAAGAAGTTGGTCACACCCGGAACGGTTGCCAAAATTTTTTTCTAATAATGAAATGTTTGCAAGTATATGAATAAATTCTTTGATAAAAATAAGTTTTGTAAATTCATGTATAGCGAAATCATTTGTATAGGTATTAATTTGATCAAAAATTAATGCGAAAAAATTTGTTTGCAAAAAAATGTTTTTTGTTTTTAAATACAATACATTAATCAAAAACATATTTTTTTATTTTGGTGTCAAAAATATGTGATGGTTATTTTATCCATTAAGTTCTTATATATAATTCCCACATAATTCGCACTCGTCACACCCGGGACAATCTTATGTCAAAAAGAATGGTTATCGCCATTTTTTCAAAATAGTTTTCACTAGTATTCAACAAAAAATATATTAAATTTAACTATATGCAAGTCGAAAATGGTCTCATTGTGGCGGTTTCAATGAGTTTCAATGTTAAACTCAGAATTTTTAGTTTTTGAACTCGTGCTCGTCACACCCGTCCCAGGTGTTTAAGCGAACTATAAAACTAGTATAAATAATTGCATTATGTTTTAGCATTTTGAAACCTTGGGGCATCTTCTAATAGACCCAATAGTAAATTGCTTAAAATTAAACAGGTAAATACCATTTTAATCACGATAAAGAAGTCAAAACGTCACACCCATCTATATGGAATGAGCCATATAAAACATTTAGAAGATCAATTATATTTATCTTATTACAAGTTAAGAAACAAGATACTATCATGAATATCTACATTTATTGGTTTTTAAGTAGCCAAATAAGAAGAGGTACTATGCTGCCATCAGAAGATATGGATAATTCACCTTACAACAAAAACACATTTTTAACATTTTAAGCTATATTGTATTACGTATTCAACGCATAAAGATGCAAAAAATGGTTTATATATGTGGAAATATTTATACTAAACTAAATCCATTCAAAAAATTTTAACGAAATAGAATGCGTTTTCAAAACATAGTTCAACGTCAATGAAACGTTGTATTACATTTTACGAATAAAGAGTTTTTTGTATTTTTAAGTTTATAAAAATCTGAGAACATGAACACATAAATTCTTTTAAGATTCTTTGCTGATGTTAGATAAAAGAAAGGATAATATGCAAAAAAAAAAAAAAAAATTAAGTACACGAATAATATAAAACAAGTAAAGAAAGTCTAAAGTCGGTCTAGGCCGACTTTGAAATACCTTAAACCTACTTTTCAAAAAACAAAATTATATTATTGAAAATGAACGTGTCCGTGGGCGTATGAAGCTTATATTTTATATGCATTTAAATGTTGATGAAAAATGTACACATATCAAGTTTTATTCTTGTACCTCACAGTTAATGTCTTTCGCTATGCGAGGTGGGCGTGTTCATGGACGGATTACTCCCAATTTTTGAACACAACTCAGTTTTTGGATATGACAAACATAAACTTATTTATTGACTTTTAAACTTTTTGCGTTGTATGGGAGGTAGGCGTGTCCGTGGGCGGATGATGTCAATTTTTAAAAACCATATTTGTTTTGTCATAAAAAACACACTTGCCAAATTGTATCTCTGTAGGTTACACAGAGGTTTATTTATTGCGTTTTCAATTTTTGGGTTGTATGGGAGGTGGGCGTGTCCGTGATCGGATAACACCAATTTTTCGAAAATATTTTGGTGTTAATACAAATTACATACACACCAAATTTTATTGTTGTAGGTTAATTATGAGCTTATTTATGCAGTTTTTAATTTTTGCGTTGTATGGGAGGTAGGCGTGTGCGTGGACGGATGATGTCCATTTTTCCAAACCGCCTTTGTTTTGTCATAAAAAACACACGTGCCAAATTTTATCTCTGTAGGTTAAACAGAGGATTATTTTTTTCGTTTTCAATTTTTGGGTTGTATGGGAGGTGGGCGTGTCTGTGAGCGGATGATGCCAATTTTTCGAAAACATCTTGGTGTTAATATAAAACATATACACACCAAATTTTATTGTTGTAGAATAATTATGAGCTTATTTTTTCCGTTTTCAATTTTTGCGTTGTATGGGAGGTAGGCGTTTCCATGAACGGATGCCAAAAATATTCAATATTGCAAATCCATGGGTCTATGTGACCATGTGTACCAAGTTTCATCAAATTATCTCAACTCCTTCTTTTTATCCTGTGTATACGGACAACACACTGACGAACAGACAGACGGACGGACAGACGGACAGACAGACGGACGGACGGACGTGGATAGCTCGACTCATGTGGAGACGCTGATCAATAATATATATACTTTTCTATACCGGACTCGCTTCGTTCTATGCGTTTTAAACGTTTGCACAAAGTTAATATACCGTAGACTTTTTTTAGGTTTAGGGTATAATTAAAGATACACTGTGGAAACTCAGTTTTCAAAACTAGTAGGAACGTCCTACTTTTGAAAACGTTTAAGGCGGTCTTCTCATTCAAAACCCGTTTTTTGGACCCTTTTTAAAAAAATTCTTATTTGAAAACGCAAAGAATAATTGAAAACTTTTTTTATTTATTGTATTACAAAAGTTTCAAAGTAAATAAAAAAATTTTTTTTGCCTCGATACGTGGGCTGTTCAAAAAGTAATAAGACTTCAAAGTTGGTGGTGAAAAAAAAGGTGTCGTCACGGCGGCCACGATTCCGGGTCTCCGGAGCGTCTGAAATGAAAAAAAAACGGGGTTATAATCAGTATAGATGTAATTCTCGGGTGAACCTCAAGCTTAATTTTGTGATTTTTTTTGACAAAATGGCGGCCATTCAAAAAAAAAAATTAAATTTCGGGCTTTTTTTTTGTAGTTTAGCGTAAAAAAAAATAGTAAAAAATTTTTTAAAATTATGGTCGAGGTTCACCCGAGAATGGTGACAATTCTGCGTCGATTCCACTTCGTTTCATGAAAATCGGTTCAGTTGAACTGGAGATATCATGGCCGCCAGTTCGAAAAACGTGGTTTCGAGATAAACGCGTTTAAAGTTTGAAGTAATAGTAAAATAGCTCATTTTGACGAAGACCTTGCTTCACAAAAAAGGCTGTATCTTCTTAAGTATTTCGAATTTCTAAAAATCCTTTTAGGGGCATATTCACAACTACCAAGCTATAAATAAATTCAAAAAAAAAAAGTCGAAAAAAAAAGTTGCTCAATGAGAAGACCCCCTTAACTCATATTTTGCTCTTCATACGTTTGTTTTCATTTTAAAAAGGCATATTTCGCTTTCTTTATAAATAAGACTCAACATATTTTCTTTTAATTAAAAATAAATTTTTGCCGGCTCGAAATTGTGTACATTTACTTTAAGCTTGAACGTTTTTTCTTTTAATTTTAATGTTATATTGCCTTAGTGTACATTATCCTGACATCAATAAATCAATTACAGAAGAACTCGAATTTTCCAGAAAAACTTTTTTTTTGGCTTTGCACTGAAATGAATACATAGCAAGTGTAAAGAATAAATTTTATCATTATTTTTTTACTTCAAAACATTTGTTTTAAGTAAAATGGAAAGTGATTATGATCAAGAATGCTTTATTTTCTGGTTAACTAAATATTTTTACTATATGATTTATTGAATTTATATATATATTAGCTTCATTATATAGCTTTATTGGGAAATATCAACTTGGGAAAATGAAAAAATGGATTACACTGCTTATCACACTATGATTTTATTCAATATCGAGGAAATCTCATCAAAATTCGAAGAGTTCAAGTAACTTTTCGAAAAGATATCAAACAAGTAAAATACGACGCAGCTCCCTTAAGAATCTAGAAGAAATGAAAGTTGCATCGATTATTAGACCCTAGAACAAAAAGCTACATTTCACTTACCTTCAAGATAGCAGTTTGAGATACACTAAAAAAGTTTAGACCCGTCAATATGAATGGCTGACGATTCGTTTCAATGGCGATAATCAGCAATTTCATGAGTTCAATATTTTCACGAGAATTTGTTGAGCACGATATGATGAGCTCCCAGTTAGAGTTGTAGTACATGGAACTGACTGCATCGGTCTTTAAAACAAACCTTCAGGGATAAATAAAGAAGGTCTAATTGTCTGCGACTTACGGTTTCAGTTAAAGTGGAACCAACTTCGCCCAGCGCAAGCATTTCCACAATTTTGCTTAACATCCACACAACGAAAACAATATTTTCCGAAATATTCTGAAAGTTTAGACAATCGATAGTACTCAAAATATTATCTATTCATTTATACACTTACCGTATAAATTTTAAATGCAACAACGCACAATACCACTGCGGCGAAAGAGAAAATCATAAAAATTCGAAAGCTGAAATAATTTTGAAACTCCACAGAAAACCGATTAAGTTCAACATTTCGCTGAATTATGAGTTTAACATTCTGTTGAAACTTTCGACTGATTGTTTCACGCCCTGCATTTTGTAAAAGTTCTATTGAGCTAAGCAGCAATTCTTCACCCAGCAGTAGATACCGTGCATGTAGATGAAGCATAATTTCCGACATGACATTAGCTCCACTAAACAGCATTGTGCCCGTTGTAAAACTAAACCAGATACTCATGAAAACTATGGGTAGATACAAATAGAGCGGCGTTATATCGAAAGGATAATTCATGTCATATAACAAGTCCCGGCGTTGGTTGTAGAGACTAATAAAAGGAATGGCAACATAAAAGGTCAGCGTTAAAAAATAGGTGGTTGAAAAAGTAAATGTGGGACGCATTTTGCTTTGAATACTTCGAAATAGCTGAGGATAGCTTAGTCTGCAGAGAATAAAAACAAAAACGATAACGATATTATTCAGCATTGAAATGCATATCTTTAGATACTTACTCGTCTACATAGATTTCGGCATAGAACTTTTTTAGTAATACCTTGAATTGATGCTTTTGTAGACCAATATATATGCAGCATAGAGTCATTTCAAATTGCACCAAATAGGCTGGTAAATCTGTCAACACCTTGTCCAAATCATTGTAGTTAGCTATAAAAGAACGAAACTGCGCTACGTTGTGTTGCAAAAAAACCATTAGAAAGAAAACAAAATAGCTACGATCCAACACTTTAAAACACAATCCCACATGATCTTCCAGTGGCCAGCATATGCCGTTCCATTGACTTAACATACGAATTGGCCAGTTTAATGGCACCAATTTTCCATTACTTAGTTTTGGACGATACAACATCTTAATTTGATCTGATGAAACATTTCTTTTAAATTTTCTATTGATATGATTTTATTGAAATTCTTTTGTTGTGGTCTTTCATTTGAAATCAAGTTCAGTCAGTAAGTTCTGCTTGATAACTAAGTTTTGGTAGGACTATTAAAAAGTTGAAAGAATTTTATTTAAACTATCTAGATAGTTTGAGGGCTTGTTAATCTTTATTTAATAATGTTTTTGTTTTGCCACAACGATAAATAAAGTTTAAAAAATATTTAACTAGTCATAATAAATGTTGACACTTTAAATTATTGATTAGCTTTGGAGGGAGTTTTTAGACATATGCGTAGGCTTATTTTCATAAACTTAAAAGTTTAAAAATAAGTATACCGATTTCGTACTTAATTGTATTTTTAGTTTCCATTATAAAGCCTTAATAGAAGGCTTGTGCGAGTAGTCTGAATTAAGAGTAACTCGACTTGGATTCCAGTCCATATCCATATCCATATCCATATTCATATTCATATTCATATTCATATTCATATTCATATTCATATTCATATTCATATTCATATTCATATCCATTTCCATATTCATATTCATATTCATATTCATATTCATATTCTTATTCATATTCATATTCATATCCATATCCATATTCATATTCATATTCATATTGATATTCATATTCATATTCATATTCATATTCATATTCATATTCATATTCATATTCATATTCATATTCATATTCATATTCATATTCATATTCATATTCATATTCATATTCATATTCATATTCATATTCATATTCATATTCATATTCATATTCATATTCATATTCATATTCATATTCATATTCATATTCATATTCATATTCATATTCATATTCATATTCATATTCATTTTCATATTCATATTCATATTCATATCCATTTCCATATTCATATTCATATTCATATTCATATTCATATTCTTATTCATATTCATATTCATATCCATATTCATATTCATATTCATATTCATATTCATATTCATATTCATATTCATATCCATTTCCATATTCATATTCATATTCATATTCATATTCATATTCATATTCATATTCATATTCATATTCATATTCATATTCATATTCATATTCATATTCATATTCATATTCATATTCATATTCATATTCATATTCATATTCATATTCATATTCATATTCATATTCATATTCATATTCATATTCATATTCATATTCATATTCATATTCATATTCATATTCATATTCATATTCATATTCATATTCATATTCATATTCATATTCATATTCATATTCATATTCATATTCATATTCATATTCATATTCATATTCATATTCATATTCATATTCATATTCATATTCATATTCATATTCATATTCATATTCATATTCATATTCATATTCATATTCATATTCATATTCATATTCATATTCATATTCATATTCATATTCATATTCATATTCATATTCATATTCATATTCATATTCATATTCATATTCATATTCATATTCATATTCATATTCATATTCATATTCATATTCATATTCATATTCATATTCATATTCATATTCATATTCATATTCATATTCATATTCATATTCATATTCATATTCATATTCATATTCATATTCATATTCATATTCATATTCATATTCATATTCATATTCATATTCATATTCATATTCATATTCATATTCATATTCATATTCATATTCATATTCATATTCATATTCATATTCATATTCATATTCATATTCATTTTCATATTCATATTCATATTCATATTCATATTCATATTCATATTCATATTCATATTCATATTCATATTCATATTCATATTCATATTCATATTCATATTCATATTCATATTCATATTCATATTCATATTCATATTCATATTCATATTCATATTCATATTCATATTCATATTCATATTCATATTCATATTCATATTCATATTCATATTCATATTCATATTCATATTCATATTCATATTCATATTCATATTCATATTCATATTCATATTCATATTCATATTCATATTCATATTCATATTCATATTCATATTCATATTCATATTCATATTCATATTCATATTCATATTCATATTCATATTCATATTCATATTCATATTCATATTCATATTCATATTCATATTCATATTCATATTCATATTCATATTCATATTCATATTCATATTCATATTCATATTCATATTCATATTCATATTCATATTCATATTCATATTCATATTCATATTCATATTCATATTCATATTCATATTCATATTCATATTCATATTCATATTCATATTCATATTCATATTCATATTCATATTCATATCCATTTCCATATTCATATTCATATTCATATTCATATTCATATTCATATTCATATCCATATCCATATTCATATTCATATTCATATTCATATTCATATTCATATTCATATTCATATTCATATTCATATTCATATTCATATTCATATTCATATTCATATTCATATTCATATTCATATTCATATTCATATTCATATTCATATTCATATTCATATTCATATTCATATTTATATTCATATTCATATTCATATTCATATTCATATTCATATTCATATTCATATTCATATTCATATTCATATTCATATTCATATTCATATTCATATTCATATTCATATTCATATTCATATTCATATTCATATTCATATTCATATTCATATTCATATTCATATTCATATTCATATTCATATTCATATTCATATTCATATTCATATTCATATTCATATTCATATTCATATTCATATTCATATTCATATTCATATTCATATTCATATTCATATTCATATTCATATTCATATTCATATTCATATTCATATTCATATTCATATTCATATTCATATTCATATTCATATTCATATTCATATTCATATTCATATTCATATTCATATTCATATTCATATTCATATTCATATTCATATTCATATTCATATTCATATTCATATTCATATTCATATTCATATTCATATTCATATTCATATTCATATTCATATTCATATTCATATTCATATTCATATTCATATTCATATTCATATTCATATTCATATTCATATTCATATTCATATTCATATTCATATTCATATTCATATTCATATTCATATTCATATTCATATTCATATTCATATTCATATTCATATTCATATTCATATTCATATTCATATTCATATTCATATTCATATTCATCATATTCATATTCATATTCATATTCATATTCATATTCATATTCATATTCATATTCATATTCATATTCATATTCATATTCATATTCATATTCATATTCATATTCATATTCATATTCATATTCATATTCATATTCATATTCATATTCATATTCATATTCATATTCATATTCATATTCATATTCATATTCATATTCATATTCATATTCATATTCATATTCATATTCATATTCATATTCATATTCATATTCATATTCATATTCATATTCATATTCATATTCATATTCATATTCATATTCATATTCATATTCATATTCATATTCATATTCATATTCATATTCATATTCATATTCATATTCATATTCATATTCATATTCATATTCATATTCATATTCATATTCATATTCATATTCATATTCATATTCATATTCATATTCATATTCATATTCATATTCATATTCATATTCATATTCATATTCATATTCATATTCATATTCATATTCATATTCATATTCATATTCATATTCATATTCATATTCATATTCATATTCATATTCATATTCATATTCATATTCATATTCATATTCATATTCATATTCATATTCATATTCATATTCATATTCATATTCATATTCATATTCATATTCATATTCATATTCATATTCATATTCATATTCATATTCATATTCATATTCATATTCATATTCATATTCATATTCATATTCATATTCATATTCATATTCATATTCATATTCATATTCATATTCATATTCATATTCATATTCATATTCATATTCATATTCATATTCATATTCATATTCATATTCATATTCATATTCATATTCATATTCATATTCATATTCATATTCATATTCATATTCATATTCATATTCATATTCATATTCATATTCATATTCATATTCATATTCATATTCATATTCATATTCATATTCATATTCATATTCATATTCATATTCATATTCATATTCATATTCATATTCATATTCATATTCATATTCATATTCATATTCATATTCATATTCATATTCATATTCATATTCATATTCATATTCATATTCATATTCATATTCATATTCATATTCATATTCATATTCATATTCATATTCATATTCATATTCATATTCATATTCATATTCATATTCATATTCATATTCATATTCATATTCATATTCATATTCATATTCATATTCATATTCATATTCATATTCATATTCATATTCATATTCATATTCATATTCATATTCATATTCATATTCATATTCATATTCATATTCATATTCATATTCATATTCATATTCATATTCATATTCATATTCATATTCATATTCATATTCATATTCATATTCATATTCATATTCATATTCATATTCATATTCATATTCATATTCATATTCATATTCATATTCATATTCATATTCATATTCATATTCATATTCATATTCATATTCATATTCATATTCATATTCATATTCATATTCATATTCATATTCATATTCATATTCATATTCATATTCATATTCATATTCATATTCATATTCATATTCATATTCATATTCATATTCATATTCATATTCATATTCATATTCATATTCATATTCATATTCATATTCATATTCATATTCATATTCATATTCATATTCATATTCATATTCATATTCATATTCATATTCATATTCATATTCATATTCATATTCATATTCATATTCATATTCATATTCATATTCATATTCATATTCATATTCATATTCATATTCATATTCATATTCATATTCATATTCATATTCATATTCATATTCATATTCATATTCATATTCATATTCATATTCATATTCATATTCATATTCATATTCATATTCATATTCATATTCATATTCATATTCATATTCATATTCATATTCATATTCATATTCATATTCATATTCATATTCATATTCATATTCATATTCATATTCATATTCATATTCATATTCATATTCATATTCATATTCATATTCATATAAGGTAATAACTTGTTTTAATACCAATTATGCTCCTTATTTTGTTATACTACTTTTTCAAATCTTTCTCCTTGTTCTATTTCTTAGCATTGAAAAATCCTTTTCCTTATACTTGATATTCATGTTTTCATTTCAGTCCTAACCATTTTCTAAAACCTTGTCATTATGTTTGCTATAATGTTTGTCCTAACTCTTGTACCAATGTTTTTCACAATCCTTTTCCTTATACTTGTCAAAATGCCAATCGTTTTCCTGTGTGTTCATCCTCTAGTTCTTTTTTGTTCCTATTTTTTCTTGTTCCGTGTTCTTAACGTTGATCCATTCCTTGACCTTAACTTTATTGAATTATGGTTTTAAGTCTTGCCTTAATTCTTGTTACTAGGCCTTTTTCATATTCTGTTCTTAATTCTTATCCCATTCCTTAACCTTGTTCCTTGAAGTTGTTGTTATTTTTAACCAAAGCCTCATCCATCTTTTACTCACCTCATCTGTTTTGCTTTAGAATTCCTAGAATTTTTTCACAATAATTCCATATTTAACTTTCAAGTACATTTGGTACTAAATCAAAGTTCTTTGAAATTTTATAAAATGTAACAATTTTGATAAAGAAATTTTTACTAACGACTTAGTTATACTATTAAATATGAACTAAACAGGATTTGTGTCACCACAATTCTAAGAAAATTAAGCTTTGAATTGCATTGTTTCCGGTTATACAAGAGGTTCCTAAGAGAAAACTAAACATAGCTAACATTATTTATTTAAAACCAAAAAAGTTTGCCAATAAAAAAAAAGAAGAAAATCGATAGAGTTCTTTTCACTTTTTAGTTCTCATTGATATCATGACTTGCTGGCTTGGTTAAGCACAACGAAGTGTCCTCTTGACATGTCCTTGTGACAAACAAGAGCGTTAGAAATGCAACTACAACAACAACAAGAATAACACAATAACAGTTTTGCTGCTACTTCGTCCTGCTATTGAAGTAATTTTGAACATTTTCGCTTTCAAGAATTCCTTGAGGAACAAGTGCTAAGCCGCAGTAGCAACAGCAGCAGCAGCATTTGCAACAACATAACCTGCAAAACTTTCAAAATTCTCAACACTTGAGTAACTTTCCGGAAACAATGCAATTTATATTTATGTGGGCTCGGTTAAGTTGGACTGGGACATCGTGGTCTGTAAAGAGCTCTGCTGGCGTGGTTCATTTAAAATTGTGTGTGTATGTGTGTTTTTAGGAGAATTACTTGACCCAGTTTTTTGCACTTTTATGTCTGTTTCCGTTTCTTAATAGCTGCAGCTAATTTAGCGCAAGCAAAGGAAAACGCAACTACAATACAAAGTTCTTTGTAAGCATTGAAGGTAGAAACCAAAAAAAAAATTCTGTTATTTTAAGAAGCATATTTTAGAAAATCTTCTTTGGTGAAAGCTGTAAGCATTTCAAAAAAGTTGGCTTTTTAAATGTGAAATATTATTTCAGTAACAAAACATTGACGAATATAAATTGCATTCAACTGTGGTAAGAGATTATAACTTAAACAATGTATATTTATGTTTGATGCTAATAATGAAAATGAAATACATATTTCAACAAATTCAGAGACGTTTTACAATTTCAATGTTTAAGCCTAGTACTCTCTTCAGTATCATGTGAATTTTCATTCAAATTCCAATACAAAAAACGATAGCTGTCAAATACACACGGAAATTTTCACAACATGGTCGTCAAAATAAAGCCTAGTACTCTGTTCAGCGTCATGTGAAATTTCACTCATATTTCCCTACAAAATCAATAGCTATGAAATATGCGTGAAAAGTTTCAAAACATGTTCGTCAAAGTTGTACTCTGTTTCGCTGTGAAAAATACTGGCAACATTTTTTTACGACAATTTAATTGAACTGCCTATTTATTTTGAAGTGAAAAGTGACAGATATCGAACATTTTTTTTTTATATCTATACTATTATATAAAATTGATGATATTTGTGCTACAGAATGCCATAGGTGGGGTTTATTTAAGAAAATTTAACAATAAATATATTTAATTAAGTTGTTAAGTTTTTTAGGAAATTACCACCTATGCTAAGCATTGCTTGGTCGTTTGCTTTTAACGCGTTTGTGTTACGAGAGTTTCAACTACATGTTGCTATCAACCCTTCTCTTTAAAGTTTATTGATCTCGCTCTCCACCAGTGTTGCCGTTCGAGAATTTTAAAACGAAGTAAAATAGGCTACAAGATGGAAGTATTTTCAGAGATTTCGAAGTGTTAAAATAAATTAATTTTGTTTTTAACATGAATGCTTATTAAGCATATTCAGGTACATTTCAAAATTAATAACGAAAAAATCAATAAAAATATTTTCATAAAAATCAATCAATAAAGTTTAATAAGAAAATATGCAATCAATAAGAAAATACGGAAATACATTTCAATCACTTATATGTATAAATTAACAATGTTAAAAAATTATCTATTTCTAATTTCTATTTCTATTTTCTATGCAGCTATTTCTTCGGTCCTGAAGTAAATATCACTGTTATAACAAACATTCGATAAAGTATTCGTTTAGGGATTCCAATTTAAAAAATTATCATTTAGAAAGTGGTCCTTTATTAGCTTTATCGAATTTACGGTGTTAAATTTTAACTTATTTGTAGTTGTATTTTTAATTAGTTTTAATTGTGAAAATACCCTTTCTGTTGTTGCACCACCGTGCGGTAAGCTTAGCAACGCTCTTACGAAAGTTTTTATTTTTTGGTACATCAGGACTTCTAAGGCACTTTTTAATTTAAAAACGTAGAACCAAAGCTCTTCAAATCTTTTTCAGCTAAAAAATCATTTAATATTAAAAGACGCCATTCCTTTTCTAGACAGTCGATATCTTTTTCTTCGATGAGATTAGGAAAAAGTTTTATGAGGGGAACCAAACTATTAGCTAAAGATCTTGTATCCAAAATTTGTAATGTTCTCAAAAATGGATATTTGAAATTGATTCTTTTCATAATTAGTGTACGAATGTAATAGAAATGTACACAACTTTTTAAAATTTCATTCTTATCTGTTACAGATACATCATAGGAATTAAATTTTATCTGGGCTCTAGGCACTATATATATATCAGACAAAGGCTTAATTCTATTGAGATAAAGGGCTTAATTGAGACAATTTTTAAAAATTATATCAAATTCTACGGCAGAGATGTCAATAAAATTAATAACAATACTTCTGAAATACAATTTTAATGATTTTAACAACTCATGAAAACTAAGCGATTCTGTTTGAAATTCTACATTAAGTGAATTAACAGCACTAAGTGCATAAGACAAGAATTGTAAATATATCACATTTGAATCAGTCATTCGTGATTCTGATATTGCAATACGACTTGCAATATCAGAGTCTTCCTCGAAGTAATTAATTCTTACAAACTTACATTTCAACAACCTTCACAACGCGCGCTTTTGCAAGAAGTATTTAATCGAACATAGTGTTGCCACTATCATTAAAATTCTTTCATCCAATACAAAACTCTGTGAGAGAAGGTACAAGTTATGAATTCTTTTACACCAACAGTTGTGCCATGTTATTGAGTTTTTAATGTGAAATGAAGTGAAAAAATCAAAAACTAAAAACAGTTTTAATCACTCAAAATCGAAGTGTTTCCACAAAAGAGGAAGTGTGGAAGTGTTTGACATAAAAGTGAAGTAAAAAACTTCGATCGAAGTGAAAACGGCAACGCTGCTCTCCACACTCATTCGAAGAGTAACCAAAAGCAGTTATCGCTCTTTGACGTGATGGGAATACAAGTAAAATAAAGCTTGCTGTGTTGTTGTTGCTGTGGAATGATGAGCTGCAAGCCAATGTGTGCATATTTGTTTCGCCGCATACAATTTCTTTACACATATTTTTATTGTAGTTTTCCAAATTTTTAATTTACACTTGAGAAAGAAAGATATTTTAATATTTCAAAATGTGCATTCACAAGTGTGATAACATATTTTGTATAGATTAAAGATCAATTAAAAGTTTGAAAAATTAAGTGTTCGTATAACCCTTAAACTACAAACACAGCTACAAATAAATGCCTCGACGTAAAACAAGTTTGACAAGTTTAACAGAAAATGCAAGAGCGATGCTCAGCGTTAGGAGAGCAAGAGCAGCGACTCAAAGAGAAAATTGTTGGTAAATTATGCATGCAATTATTTGCTTTCACGACTGCAATTGGAGTGAGGCAGTGGCGTAGCTAGGGTTGCTGGCACCCGGGAGCAAAACTAAATTGTTAAGTAAGCCCTTTTAGAAGGTTATACTTAACCTCATAAAAGCAATGCTTAAAAAGTACTACGAAATTAATATAATTCTTTTAAATAATAGTTTACTGTTATGATTATTTTGTAAAAGTGCAAATGAGTAAACATAAATATTTTCATTTATTGTATTATTTATAAAAGTCGGTAACAATATACAAAATTAATCTCATCGATAGTAATATATTAGATATCATTTGAAAGATAAATTGGTAACTTATACAAAACTGAAAAATTTTCCGCAATCAAGGAATTTTTCAAAAATGTTTTCTTAACGCAAAATTTTGACTTGCAATAGTAAGTTAATCCCCAAAGATCTATTTTGAATAATTTTGCATAATAAATGAAAAAAATAGGACCGGGAAGTAAAACGTTAACAAATTTTCCCTCAGTGACCCTGAATAACTATCAATTTAAACATTTTTTCGAAATCAATCCACGTCTTCTATATAAAAGTTAAGTGAAAATTAGAACAAAATATTAAAATTAATTTAAAAAACTTTTTTTCTAATTTTTATAAATTTCTTTATAGTACTCTTTATACATTTCGACATTTCAGCTTCGACTTTACTAGACAAGACTGAGGTCTGTAACATTTGACTGCCTTATTCTTAACCATAAATATCACAGTATCACAGTGATACCAAATTGATATCAGAAATTTGTTTCATAGTCATTATCTACATAATTCCCAAAGCAAACTTGCCCTGGGAGACCAAGTTCAAGAGTCATGAAAATTAGAATAATTTTTAGAAAAGTTTTTTCTTAAAAACTGTATTTTTACAGTTTTTGTTGGTTGATTTGAACAGAATAATAATTATGTATTTTAGTAAAGTAAAGGAGTTAGAAAACCATCTTTGAGTTTTAAATAGACATCTTCAAAATAAAATAAAACAACATCAGAACGCCATAAA
Organism: Tetanocera ferruginea; assembly: GCA_958299015.1. Taxonomy (NCBI): domain Eukaryota; kingdom Metazoa; phylum Arthropoda; class Insecta; order Diptera; family Sciomyzidae; genus Tetanocera; species Tetanocera ferruginea. The sequence goes on from OY282640.1 coordinate 139,225,159, forward strand.
ATTGTTATAAAACGCCATGTATTTAATTTAAATAAAAAATTTTATGAATTTTAATCAATTTAATTTTTTTTTAGAAATTTTTCAGCAAGTAATAAATTGAGCTTTTAAATTGTTTTATGTAACAGGACACCCAAAAACATATTAGTATTAAAAATTATGTTCTAGCAGGTTAAGAGCTGCAAATAAGGTTTGTTTGTCGATGTATAGTCTCAGAACTTAGTAATCACAAAATTATAAAGTATATTTTTTAACCTAACATTTATGACACGAGGACGTTTTTATAAAAAGCTCTGGAGAAATGTATTGCTGGAGAACATCCCAGCAAAATCTTCGCTTACATATAATCGAAAAAGTAATCCAGAAAATTTCATTCATCGCTTACCCTCTCGCTTACTGAACCCATTATTTTTATATATCCATGTCATTAGAGGTAATCGAAAGCGCTGTCACTTGAAAAGATTAAGCGCTTAAAACGGTTGGTTTATAATTGATTTCACGAAATTAATACTTGAATAACAACTTTCAAGTTGATGTGAATGCATTGCCGTGAATTTATTACGGATTAAATTTAAGGTCTTGCATTAGCATTTATGTAATGCAATTTGGAATCGATTAAAAAACAAGACCTAACGAAAAATTTTGCTGGGATGTTGGATGAAATGTTTACTATACTAGCATGTTTGAGCACTTCTTAAGATGAATATTTGAAGTATAAAAGCTTTTTTAAAAAACTTTATGGAATATAAAGTGACGAATATATATATAGGAATATACTTTAATTCATCACTTTAATGAATATAATAAATAAAAAAAAACCATTAAAAATTATCTTCGACTTGCCCGAAGTCAAAATACTCAGGTTGAAGCTTATTCGGATTTATTTAAGTTATATATTTTTCCAATTTTTCATATTTCAAACTCAGAGTACGTTTTATTTATCAAGAAAACAAGACCTATGTTGTATGATCTTTCAATTCAACACATTAATTTTTGTATAAATTATGAAGGTTTTGATATTTTGGTGACGTCACTTTCTATGAAAGTATTCACAATATTTTGTTGAATTTCAACTGCAGGGTATATGTTTCAAATTTAAGTATTACAGGGGTGCTCCAATTAAGCGAACACCGATTTAACGAACTTCCAATATAACGAACCCTTATTTAATGTTCGTTGTTGACTCTATATTGCGAACATTTGAAATTATAGGTATTCTATTTAACAACATTTGCTTCTCTGAGCTCGCTTCGTTTGTTTTTGGATTTGTAATAACATAAATATGTATTTACTTATCTAATTCTCAAATAGTCCCCTCGGGTTAATATACATATTGTAGGGTTTCCTTTTTAAAAAACATTATAAGAATGTATTGACATAATCTTGGATTTTTCATTTGGAGTGTGAACAGATTTTAATCAGCAGCTTTCTAAACATTTAATAATACCTAAAACAAGTTAAAAAATTCAACTTTATTGGAGTGCATAATTAAAACAAAAAATGTAAGGATATTTGTTTCAAGTTGACAAATTTATTAGCTTTGTTATATGATAAAAAACTCGAAAATAGTATTACCGATTTAATGAACTTTTCGATTTACAGAACGACCCTGGACATTATATCTTTCATTAAACTGGAGCACCACTGTATGACAAGTCTCAAATAATGAAATTTATTTCATTATGGACTTTAAAAAGATTTGCAATAAAGACACGGCTGTAATCGTGTGGACAAACTAATGAACATATAGACAGACGAACATGGCTTAATCGACTCATGGTCGTGAAAAAAATTTGTGATAAAATTATTGTGCCCGCTACGCTTTGCGGGTGGAGTATAATAAATATTTAATACAAAACTTTGAAAAACGTAGAAGTAGATTATGGTAAACGAGTCGGTACAGCAGAAAATCAGATTTTTCTTATTCCTGGTAATGCCAATGAATAAAAAACGATGTTAATACTGAAGTATTAAATAACTAAAATGGAAATATCTTCACTTTATTATAGTTTTACTATTTAATATAATTTGCTTCCAAATACAAATAATATGCTAATATTTTAACGTTTTTTATTATTGCAATTTTTCAAATATACAAAGGTATTATTGATAAAGAGAAAATGTCCGTGGCGAAGCCTCGGACGACTGTGGCCTGCTAGTAGGTATATATTTTTCTCTATTTTTAGAAGTAAAGCACCAGTTTCTCAAATTTTTCAATTTATTCGCAACAAAATATTTGTCGGAATTTTCACGCATTAAAAAAATTAATGTTGCTAGCGAAATTTAACGCAAACGCACAGAGTTTTAGGAGAGAACAGAATACTTAAATATAAAATAGACAGAGGTTTAAAGTCTCGTACTCCCGGCATGTTATGTAACATGTATATGGACTAGTCATGTTATGCACAAATTAGAAATTTTCGACCCATTTTTCATATACACTGAAGAGCAGAACTGGAACAATAATAATAAGAACTAGAACTGAAAGAAAACAATTTTGAAAGATCAACAATCAGCAAACGTGGGAGACACAAAAGATTTGAAAAATGCGAAGCGAGAAACATTGGAAGGCTTGTGAATGCCAATAAATTGTTAGCGCCAAAAGTAGGATTGCCAGTTTTGAACCAAAATTTGAGTGTCTAGACGTTAAGATGGGCTTTAATAGAAGTGGGATATAAAGCGAAAGAGAAGAAAACGAAGCCTGTTTTGACAGCTAAAAATATTTCCGCCAGAAAAGCTTTGTTACGGCGATATTAGGATTGGACAGTTGATTACTGGGAGCTGGTATTTGTAAAATATTAATTTTTGTAAATATTATCCAACTTTTTTTAACTTATTAAAGATAGTTTAGTTCAATATGACCAAAATGATCAGATTAAAGTCAGATGGGCTTTTTATGTACTGGTCAAACAGGGCCACTTCAACCTCACCAAGTAAAACACTATTAAATTTGGAGGTGGCTTGGATTTTGGGCTTCTTTACACCTTTTGGAGTTGGTCCTTTTGTGAAAATCAATGACAAGATGAAAAAGGAGCAGTACTTAAGCATTTATAAACCAATTTGCTAGTTGCCGTGGATATGCTGCCCATGCAAAGAGATCGAATCATTTTCCAACAAGACATTGATCCTAAGAACGCTTCAAAATTAGTGTAAAATTGGCTAAAATCCCAGGATTTTCAAACAATGGAGTGACCTCCGAAAAACCCGGATACGAATCCCACAGAAAACATACGAAGAGCTTTGAAACGGCTACTGGCAAAATAAGATAATTGACCGAAAGGAATGCAAGAACTTTGGGAGCACGTTGAAGAGGAGTGGTACGACATATCACTAGATTTCATCCACAAGCTTTGACGAAAGAATGCCGCGACGGTTTCAGGAGCTTAAAAACTCCTCGGAGTTGTGAACAAACTATTGAAATTTACAAAAATATAGCACTTTTTTATATGGTGCAAAACTGGAATTATCATGTTGTACCAAATTTTCTATAATTGTTCAACCTTCCTCTACTTATCGCCACGTTTTTGTGATTAACGCAAATCTCTGTTTTCGAACGCCAAAATGCGAGAAATCTAATGGAATCACTCGAGAAATATTTCTGATCTCAAAATTGGCCTCCCATAGTTTTTATTCCACAAGCTTATAAGGTTTTAGTAAAACTTATTTATTTGTTCTTATGGCGAATGGGATGAAATGTTAAAAAAATCCTTCAATTCTTAAAATCTATTTGAAGCAAAAGCGGTACTGCCAACACTTCCGCGAATAATTTTTTCGAAACGTGCTCTCGACTATGCAATGCTGGTGAGAGGTTTTGTGTGCCATTTTGTAACCTTGTCTTTGCGCTCAGAGGATCTGTTAAAGTTACTGGTGCCATCGATATTCTCAATGATCTCTTCAATATCCTCCAAATCGCTAGCATGGAGTTGTCTCTTCTTGCTGGTCATCCATGTCATTTCTTTTTTCTCATTGCCTTATGACTGGAGTCGTATGATTTTAGTATTTCTAGGATTTCATCATCTCTCATGCTCACACCGTATTGAATTTGCCAAAGCTCATACATCTTGTTCGGTAAACCAGTGCAAATATGTTGTGTGGAGTGTTTAAACAAAGATCCACGGCATTGATACTGATGGTAGAAAGAGTGTCCGACTCCCAAAAGGCAATGAACTTAATGGAAAGTACACTTCTTCGGTTGTTAAGCATAGCGGTGGATCGATCTTTGTTTGGGGGGGAAAGTGTTTCAACGAAAAACTGATAATAATTTACGGATATGCACCTGGAATGTCCGAACCCTAAATTGGTATGGTGCCTCTATCCAACTGATTTTTATCTTGGAAAGATATAATTCCGATATCACTGCAATCCAAAAAATGTGATGAAAGGGACAGGGTTGCTTACGGCAAGCATCCTGCAATATCTACTACAGCGGCCATGTGGAGAAGCACGAGTTTGGATGCGGATTTGTAGTTGGCAAGAGAATACGGCATCATGTCCTGCGATTCACTCCTGTGAACGAACGACTTGCCATAATCCGCTTCAAGGCAAAATTTTTTAACATAAGCTTAATATGTGCGCACGCTCCGACAGAAGAAAAAGATGACGAGACCAAAGAAAATTTTTTAGAGCGCCTTAAAGACGGATATGAGCGCTGCCTCTGTCATGACATAAAAATCGTGCTTGGTGACTTCAACGCCAAGGTGGGTAAGGAAAACAAATTTGGTTTAAGAGACGGAATGTTCAGCCTCCACGACAACACATCCGATAACGGAATGAGGTTGATTGACTTCGCCGCAGCATGAAACATGGTCGTTAGTGGCACTAGATTCAAGCATCTGAATATTCATAAGGTCACCTCGCTGTCCCCTGATCAAAAAACATGCAACCAAATTGATCTTGTTTTGATTGACGGAAGGCATTCTTTCAGTGTACTAGACGTACGCACGATCCGTGGTAGTAGACTCGAATCATTATCTTGTCGCAACCAAGATCCGCACACGTCTGTGCTCAGCTAAGCATGCTCGCAATCCTACACAAAAAAATCTAGACGTCGACAAGCTGCAGTCAAAAAGGACGGCCGAAGCCTTCGCTACTCGACTCTCACTCCTGCTTCAAGAAAGCAGTCCTCTGATCGACGATATATGCGGACAGTGGACGCACATATCCCACTCTATGCTTATGGCTGCCGAAGAGGTGATAGGCTACCACCACCCTCGCCGAAACCAGTGGCGTCACGACCAGGAGTGTCGTGACGCCACTGCAGAGAAGGACGCCTAAAAAGCCTAAAAAGCCACCCTGCAGTCGGATGTAACGCGTGCTGTTATGGAACGATACCGAGAGAATAAGAGTGAAGAGAGACGCGTTTTCAGGCAAAAAAACGAGAGGGAGAAATGCGTGAGTGCGAGAAAATTGAGATGTATGGCGACAGGAATGAGACTCGAAAATTTTTCAAAAACATAAGACACCTGGACGATGGTTTTAAGACCAGAGCCTCTTCCTGCAAAAATGAGAATGGACATCTAGTGACAGATATCCAGAGTACACTGATGCTATGGAGGGAGCACTTCTCTAGTCTTTTAAATGGCGATGCTGACAACAATACCGCCAGTGGAGATGATATCCCGGAAACCCCAATTATGGATGACAGCGTTGAAGTTCCGCTGCCCGACTATAACGAGATCTTAACAGCTATAGCTCGACTTAAAAACAACAAAGCCGCAGGAGCCGATGGCCTACCGGCTGACCTGTTTAAGACCGGTGGCGAAGCTCTGTTTAAATGCATTCACACACTTCTATGCAGAATATGGTCGGAAGAATGCATTCCAGATGATTGGAACCTCAGTGTGCTCTACCCAATCCACAAGAAAAGCGATCCCACCATTCGCGCCAACTACCGTGGGATTAGCCTTCTTAATATCGCATATAAGGTCCTGTCGAGCGTATTGTGTGAAAGACTGAAGCCCATCGTCAACCAACTGATTGGACCAGATCAGTGTTGCTTCGGACCTGGAAAGTCCACCATCGACCAGATCTTCACGCTCCGACAAATCTTGGAAAAAACACTCGACAAACAAATCGACACACACCATTTTTTTGTCGATTTCAAAGCCGCCTTCGACAGTTCAATAAGGAGTCACCTATACTCCATCATGTCTGAATTTGGTATTCCTGCGAAGATAATACGTCTTTGCAGGATGACGCTGAAGAACACCAGCAGCGCAGTGAAAATCGGGAAGGACCTCTCCCTTTCGTTCAATACCAAGCGAGGTTTCAGACAAGGTGATTCCTTATCGTGCGACTTCTTTAATAAAATCATGGAGAAGATCATCCGAGCTGCTGATCTGAGACGCAGCAACACAATTTTCTATAAAAGTGTTATGCTGCTGGCGTATGCTTATGATATTGACATCATTGGGCAAAATACGCGCGAAGTCACTGCAGCATTCTCCAGGCTAGAAAGAGTCGAATCGAATGGGTCTTGCAGTGAAAGCAGATAAAACGAAGTATCTTGTGTCAACAAATAAACAGTTCCGGCGTCTTGGAAACCACGCCACTTTTGACAACAACTCCTTTGAGGTAGTGAAGGACTTTGTTTACCTGGGATCCAGTTTTAACTCCTCCAACGATATCAGTATTGAGATTAAGTGAAGGATAGTTCATGCCAACAGGTGTAGCTTTGGGCTCAATAGGCAATTGAGAAACAGAGTTCTCTCTCGACGAACAAAACTGACGCTCTATAAGTCAATAATCATGCCTGTCCGTCTATACGCATCACAAACCTGGACGTTGAGCAGCTCTGATAAAAGGACTTTGGGAGTGTTCGAGAGAAAAATCCTTCGCAAGATCTATGGTCCAATCTGCGTCAATGCCGAGTACCGAATACGATGGAACCACGAGCTGTATGAGCTTTATGCCGACATCGATATAGTCAAGCGTATTAAAATAGAGCGGCTTCGCTGGCTAGGTCATGTGGAGAGAATGAACGGCGATGCTCCAGCGAAAAAATTATTTGATTCGCTACCCAGCGGTGGCCAACGCAGACGAGGAAGACCGCATCTCCGTTGGAAAGACCAGGCATTGGATAACCTGACAACGCTTGGAGTTTCCAATTGGCGCCAGCAAGCGCACGACAAAAGAGGCTCAACAAAAAGCGGGAATACTCTAATGAGCGAGTTTCATCTGTCGTTCATGCATATGATTTCGAGATTATTCTCGCCTTGAGCTTTCATTTCAAGCAACAGCTTAGGCCTTGAGATCTATTTCTACACACGAGATTAAGCTCAAGACATTACGATTTTAATACATACGAAAGCGAATACCTCCTTGAAAAATCGAGTAAAAAGCAATTGTCCATTTCGATAGTACAAAACATCTTCACGAATTTTTATCTCTTTTTTTGAAATTAAGTACTCGACAGATTAAGCAGTGAATTAAGATTGACTTGACTAAATTTAACTAAATTCAACATCCTTAAACAATTTATTGCAATTATATCCTTTGATTCTTTCGTTTTTCATTCGGCAACTTTTTGTAGATTTAATAAATCAATTCAAAAACACTTCCGAATGCCTTCATTGCTATGCACTAATAAATTATTTATTAGTTCACATATACATATATTTAATATGTCTATGTATAAATATGCATGTTTAAACATTTGAACGTTTCAAATTTCCATTAATAACAATTAATTAAATTAAATTTTTCAACATTTCATTATTCGACTTTATTTTAACTGAAAATAAAATAAAAAAAAATATCAATAAAATTATTGCATGTGCATATGCAGAATTAAGTATATATATACATGCATACATACAAACATTACATAAAAAGATCAGCACACATGCTATTAATTAAATTGCCTCATTATAATATGATGGTAAATTTTTGTGTGTGTTTTGTGTGCAATTTTATTCGAATGAATTATTCAAAAATCCAGAACGCAATAACTATAGTAACCGAAATGCTTATGTGTTATTCCATGGGTGCTTGTGTTACAATTTAAGGTACTATTACAGTGTGTAAAAAATTAAAAAAAATTTTTTTTTTTTTAAGAATCTGGTTTCTTAAGGTCTAAAAAATACGTATACGAAATTTTAGAAAAAAACATCAAATAAAAAACAAGATATAACCTACATTATATTCATATGTCGCGCATTTATTCATATATTATCGTTCATAGAAGAAAATCTAATCGCGTTTTTCTCGAAACAAGTTTTTTCGAATTGGTTTCTAAGATATCTCGAGTTCTGCTTGATCGATTTCGATGAATCTTGATTCATTGTGATCTTCATAGACTCTGTTAAGCACTCTACCTATAAAAAGCCGAGAAACTTTTATATTTTGTTTTTTACGGCTAAGAATTTCTCCCAAAAAGAGGGGGTTTTTTGTAATTTGTTTTGTAACCCATGCCATTTTTTTTGTTTTTTATTTTTTTTTATTTGCGTAGGTAGAGTGCTCAACTACAACCTTTTACTGAAGAATGCACTTTGATTTTTAATTTCCGACGCCTTGAAAATGCTGGAGACGAGAAACCAACTTACAACCTTTTATAAAACACGCCAACTACAACGACCTCTAGAAAAAAAGCAACAAATACAAAAACAAAAAAAAACATTTTTTTTATATCTTCAACTTTAACTGTACTTAATGTAAATAAATTTGAATTAAATAATTGAATACTATGTAAAAAAAATTAATTAAAAAGGTGTTGTTTTTAATAGCTTCACACTGTAATAGTACCTTAAATCTATACTCCTCAAATAAATCTCATTAATAAGTAAAGCAAAGAATGTGTGAATAATTTTTTTTAAATTTTTATGTATTGAATTTTAATTTTGCTTTTTTTTTTTTTTATTTATATTTATTGAAGTAAATTAATAAACAATGAATTCAATATTTCAATAAAGAGAAAAGCAATGGCGGCAATGACCTTCAGCTTATGCAATGTGTATTGTACGATAAGTTAAAGTTTAGTTTTCACATATATATATGTAAACACTGAGAAAAAAACACAAACCTTGGTAAAAAATTTCTCTATTTTTGATAGTAGCAATTTTCTCTTTTTCAAATAAAATTTTCTTCAATTAGAATAAATTTTCACATTTTCAAAGAAATATTTCTTTACTTCTAGGAAATGGAAATATTTCAATGTCTCTAATAATTATCATTATAATGATTAGTATTTTTCTCGCACAAAAAATTTCTCATTTATAGAGAAATTTTATTGAAAATGAAAAACTTTTGTTATATTTTGATAAAAAATTCACTATGAGAAGTATTTTCTTCAATAAAAACAAATATTTTCTCAAAAAAAAAAAGTATTTTTCTCTAAAAACGATATATTTTTCTATTTAATGGAACCTTTTTATCATTTTTAGAGAATTTTAAGTATCGCAATTAGAGAATAGCATTCTCTGGAGCAAAGTCTATACCATTTTTCTCTAAATATGATGCCTTTTTTATCATATTCCGAGACACTTTTTTCTGAGTGTACTTGATAAAATATAGTAATATGTATTTAAAAGGATAGAATTAATTGTACACTGGAATTGTTGGTAAATATTACTAAGTTTAAGGAATTTTATAATATTTTCTATATTTCTGGGAGAAAATATAGGATTCGAGAGAGAAGAAATTGGATCTGTTGACTTAAAAATATGTCCTCTAATTATAGTAAAGTGTGTAGAAGTGGTTAAAATATGTAATATATAATTAGTGTTTTGAGGATTGAGTGCACAATAGCATGGCGTTCTGAATTCATTTTTAAATAAATGTCCGTGGGAAATTCGTGAGTAACCGAGTCTTAGTCGCATGAATTTTATAATATCTGTTCTTTGATAGTTATTTGAAGATGACTTTAAGTAATCTCCGACTGATAGTTTATTGTAGTTTACATCTTGGTACCAGATGGACGTTCTTCGAAACATTTCCTGCTGTCTGCTTGTAAAATGGGTTGTAAGGAATCTATTGATGTCTCTAAAGTTAAAGTTTGGAGTAGATGTAAGGGATGCATTATTATCATGCTTTGCCATCATGTCAGCAAATTCATTTCCTAAAATTTGACAGTGGCCAGGGATCCATATTAGTCTTATTTTAGGGAAGTGTGCAATTAAAGCGTTTCTTATTTGAGATACATAAAAATTATCGTTAAGTATGTTGTTTACTGCCATGAGTGTTGATAGTGAGTCTGAACATATTGCAAATTGGCCTTTTTAATAGCTTTTGGCATATTTAATAGCTTCATAAACTGCGATGGCTTCTGCCGAGAAAACAGAGCTATATTGGGGCAGAGATGATATTCTTATTATTTTATCAACCGTTGTGATACTGTAACTAGCATTATCTTTATTTTTTGAGCCGTCTGTAAATAAAAATGTATGGGTTTTGAGTGAGTTTTTTTAGATCTGAGAACAGTGAACGGTAAACCTCATTTCCTGCCAAATTTTTTGTATTTTTATTATGAGAAGTATTACAGGCTTCAGGTATCCACTTCCAATTGGGTTTGGTGGTTATTTTGCTTTGTTAGCAATGACTGGTAACTTACGTTACATATGGTGGCTTCTATTTTTGTGGTGTTCATTCAAAAATATCTCAAGCATTGAAATGCTTTAGGAGTGCCATAGATTTGCAATGCCATTGAAAACTTCTTTAACCGTTTTACTTATACTTTTTTTTATGCACATACCTATTGATCAATGGCAATACTGCTTGGTACATACAATTTTTGTGCTTTGTCTGAAATTTAACTATATATATAATCATTTCGCTGACTGTTGCATGTGGTGAAAAAAAATTATATGTATATTTTAAAGCATTACAATGCATTCCCGGTTGTTCTGCTGCCACAATAACTGCCTTAATTAATTAATTACTAATTAAATAATGCATAAATTCTACGGTTTTAAATATTTGGCATGCATGACATGATTTCTGACATATCGTTACTTGGTGAAAATTTAAGCAAAAGTTCTGGCATGCAGCATTTATTATTTTAACGCCTCAAGCAAATCCAACAAACAACAAAATGTCTGTTGAAAACTTTACAACCAAATGTAAATAAAAAATAAAATATAAAAAATACAATGATTTTAAGAGGTTCCAAGGTTGGTTAAATATTGACAATAAATTATAAATCTGTTGAAATTCAAGGAAAATGCAGTAAGTCCTTAAAAGAAAATAGGATATAAATTATCGAAACATAAATTTACTTCATAGGCAATTCTATTAACTATAATCCATCATCAAAGTACACAACTTTAATTTGATTATAACAATGAAAAAAGTTGATTTCGAGCGATGATTAAACATTTGCGTTTAAAAAACTTAACGCCAAAAAAAAAAAAACAAAACTGTTTTGAATGAAGTTCATAGCACATCTGCGTCAGTGTTTCCAACAATTAACAATTTGGTGAATGATTTTAAACGTTGCCGGTTAATACTTATAACTATTTTCTACAGGATCAGATTTGATTCATCAACACGAACTTCAAATAATAAATAATTAACTTATTATAAGGAAATTTATTTTGTGCGCAATGTTTGAAAACAACGTCGCTGGACTCATGCCAACGTGATCGTTTTCATAGGATCGAATTTTTACCATTTGGATATGATCAACAATTTTTTTTTAATAACCGACAAAAAAGAATATATTTATCTAAAAACATTATCAAATAGCAACTCCATTTTAAGTTTCAATGTTCTGTGAATTTTACTTCCATCGCTTTAACAAAGGGTTACTAACAGCGCTTGCAAATCACTGAAATTAATTATCAAGATTTGTGCTCTGTGGAAAAATGCTGCGAAAATTATAATTTTATGGTCGAGTTTGATCTGCCAGATGTAGTTTCAGAGCTAGCAATGCACCATGAAAAATGCACTGTTTGGTGCTGTTTTTGTGCCGACGTTATCAATGGACCGTTTCTTTTTAATTAATTAAAATCGGAATGTGAAAGTCAATGGAACAGTCATAACAGACTTGTTTTTGCCCAAAATAGAAGAATTGGACTTGGTTGACATGTGGTTTCAACCAGACGGTGCCACATGCCACACGACACGCAAAACCAGGGACCTATTGAGAGGCAAGTTTGGTGAGCACGTTTTGGATCAGTCCAATACTGCCAAAATCATGAGGGGCTACGTGAAGTTTCTTGTGTACAGTAAAGGTAATATAGCAATTTTTCAAGTTCTTTTGATTTTTATTCCCAGGACACAAAAAGTTCCCTTTTAACCTTTCAATGATTGACATCACGTTTGAAGGCCGCGGAATTGAGCCCAGAAATGATAACGCCAGAGGTAAAACAATTTTTATACCCCCACGCGTACTGCGTAAGGGGTCATAATTAATTTTGTCACGACGTGTGTAATGCCCATAAGGAGGCGTGGTTGGTATAGAAAAGTATATATATTCTTGATCAGCATCACCACCTGAGTTGATTTAGCCATGTCCGTCTGTCTGCCCGTCTGTTTGTCTGTGGACACGATTACAGCCGTAATTTTGAAGCTATTGTGCTGAAATTCGATGCTTAAGCTTTTTTCTAAAAGACTAAGATCAAGTTCGAGAATGGGCAAAATGGGATGAAAACCACGCCTACTTCTAATACAACCCAAATAATGAAAACTCCATAAAGAAGCAAATATTTAAGCTACAAAACTTAAATTCGGTATTTGTGTGATTCGGTATGACAAAACTCAGGTGTGTTAGAAAAATGGGCATCATTCACTCACTATCACGCCCACATCCCATACAACCTTAATATTGAAAACTATAAAAAAGAGGCTTGTGCCGAAGTTTCTAAAATAAAATTAAATATTTATTCATTTTATATAAAAATTAAGACGCGATACAAAAATGGGCGTCTTCCATCCATGAATACGCTTACCTCCCATACAGCCCAAAATTGAAAACTATATCAATAGACTTCTGTCGAAGCTATGACAGTAAAATTAGATATTTATTCTTTTTATAAAAAACAAAGACGTGTTAGAAAAATAGGCGTCATCCATTAACGAACTTCCCATACAACCCTAAAATTGAAAACTCCATAAAAAGCCTTCTCTTTAATCCACAGGTAAAAATTGATACGTTTATATTTTATATCAAAACTAAATTGTGGAAGAAAAGTGGGCGTCATCTGCATACGAACTCACCCACCTCTCATTCAACCAATAATTTCTATAAATAGGCTAATATTTAAGCTACAGACCTAAAATTGGGTATTTCTGTATATTATATCAAAATTGAGGAGTGTTAGCAAAATTGACATCAACCACTCAAGAATATGCCCACTTCCCATACCACCTCTAATTGCAAACTATAAAGAGGCTTGTCATTAAGGAGGGACATTACAATCGCGGCAGAGAAAACAAAATTTTTTTTAAAAAATTCATAACTCATTTAACTCTTTCAGGTTTGGTGGTTAGTTATCTAACCACTTATTGTTGCTTGTTTAAAACTTGTTTTCGTGCCACCTATTGAAAAATTATTAAACAATAACATTTTTAAAGACATCGTTGGCGAGACTTTGTCGCTAGGGTGCACTGGTTATATTTATATCTTTATTTAAACTCGGGGCATCCCCTTGTTTTTTTTTTTGTTTTTTTTTTAATTTTTTTTTTTTTTTTATGATAAATAAACCTTAATCAAACTAAAAATGCAGTTGTTTTATTAATAAAATAATATATGTTAAACTGTGGTTGAAAGAGTTAAAAACAAAAATTTTTCCAAAATTATATTATTATAGAGAATTGAACAAATTTCAAGAAAAACAAGTAAAGAAAGTCTAAAGTCGGTCTAAGCCGACTTTGAAATACCCTAAACCCACTTTTCAAAAAACAAAAAAATTTTGATTGTAAATGGGCGTGTCCATGGGCGGATGAAGCCTATATTTTATATGCATTTAAATGTTGATGAAAAATTTACTCATACCAAGTTTTATTCCTGTAGCTCACAGTTAATGCCTTTATTGTGCTTTCGCTATGGAAGGTGGGCGTGTTCATGGACGGAGTACTTCCAATTTTTGAACACACCTTAGTTTTGGTATAAAATACATATGTACCAAATTTAATTTCTCTATGAAAAACATAACCTTATTTATTGAGTTTTAAACTTTTTGGGTTGTATGGGAAGTAGGCGTGTCCGTAGGTGGATGACGTCCATTTTTCAAAATCATCTTTGGCTTGTCATAAAAAACATACGTGCCAAATTTTAGCTCTGTAGTTTAATTAGAGGCTTATTTATTGTGTTTTAATTTTTGCGTTGTATGGGAGGTAGGCGTGTCCGTGAGCGGATGACGTTCATTTTTCGAAGACATCTTTGTGTTTGTATAAAACACATACACATCAAATCTTATTGTTGTAGGCTAATTATGAGCTGAGTTATGCAGTTTTCAATTTTCGCGTTGTATGGGAGTTAGGCGTGTCCGTGGACGGACGATGTCCATTTTTCAAAACTATCTTTGTTTTGTTATAAGAAACATATGTGCCAAATTTAAGCTCTTTAGGTTTAACAAAGGCTTATTTATTGCGTTTTCAATATTTGGGTTGTATGGAAGGTAGACGTGTTCGTGAGCGGATGATCTCCATTTTTCGAAGACATCTTTGTTTTGATATAAAACACATACGTACCCAAGGATCTGCACTATTGAATATTTTTGAAATCCGCTCACGGACACGCCTATCTGCCATACAACGCAAAAATTTAAAAATGCATAACTCAGCTCATAATTAGCCTACAACAACAAAATTTGGTAGGTATGTGTTTTGTATTAACACAAAGTGGTCTTCGAAAAATGGAGATCATCCACTCACGGACACGCCCACCTCCCATACAACCCAAAAATTGGAAACACAATTACTAAAGGTCTGCTGAACTCACAGAGATAAAATTTGGCACGTATGTTTCTTATAACAAAACATAAATTATTTTGAAAAATGTAGATCATCCTCCCATGGACACGCCTACCCCGGCTACAACGCAAAAATTAAAACTGAATATATAAGATAATGATTAACCTACAACAATAAAATTTGGTGGGTATGTGTTTAATATCAACACAAAGATGTTTTCGAAAAATGGGCGTCATCCGCCTACGGACACGCCCACCTCCCATAGAACTCAAACATTGAAAACGAAATAAATAAGCCTCTGTTTAACCTTCAGAGATAAAATTTGGCAGGTGTATTCAAAAATTGGGAGTAATCCATCCATGAACACGCCCATCTCCCATAGCGAAAGCATAATAAAGGCATTTACTGCGAACTACAGGAATAAAACTTGGTATGTGTAAATTTTTCATCACCATTTAAATACATATAAAGTATAGGCTTCATCCGTCCACGGACACGTCCATTTAAAATACAATTTTTTTTTTTTTTGAAAAGTGGGTTTAGGGTATTTCATAGTCGGCCTAGACCGTCTTTAGACTTTATTTACTTGTTTTATATATAGTAATGTCCTCACACGTGGTTTTGGCCCATAATACTGGAAAAAAACTGGAATAAATGAAAAAATTTTAATTTTTACGTTTAAGATAATCGGAAGAGATAATAGGGGTATTCATACTGACTTGGGTAGTTGGGTTCAGGTAGATTGAGTACTTTTGATTACTGCGAGCACCCTTAACTGCAATTGAGTACTTTGTAGAATAACAGCTGTTGAGAGATGAGTGACAGCTAGAAAAGAGCTTCCACCATATTATTTATGTCATTTTATGAGCGCAAAATTAAGGCCATTGTACGGGCGTAAAAAAGTTATTTTATATAGGAGTAATTTTTAACGTGAACTGTGCGGCATATAATAATTTTTATCTTAAAAATTTTAATATAACTCATTTTTACACATTTGTCTATTTTATTCTTTTATAATTTGTTAACTTTGTTTATGTTTTTTGTCAATTCAATTGTGGCCTACTTTTGGAAAAGGTGGTAACCCATGAAAAAGTAGTAAATCAATCTACCCAAACAAGTCAGGAGGTCAGCTAGAGTAGATTGGTAGATGGGTACTTGGGTGGAATGGCACTTTTAAAAAACAAAATGTATGGCATTTGCCAATCTGCCCAAGGCAGTGTGAATAGCCCTAATATCTTTTCTTTTATAGTTTTAAGAACAAATTTTTCAAAGCGAGCGACCCAACTAATTTGTATCCTCAACGCACCTATTTATGTGGCCAGCTTATGCTTATGCTAAACAATTGCTACGACCTAGTTAATTTTTTTTATTTATATTGTCCGAAGTATCCTTGAAATACTTCGGATCTGATAATTTAAAACTTTCTCCTTGAATCGATCTTCGAACCTTGCAGTCAAATGCAGATTTTCAGCATATTGCTTATATGGTTTTTTGGTTATTACTCGTCGACTAATTGATATTTTTTCAATCTGTAAAATTTCTGTCAGCAGTTTTTCTCTAGCTGTGCAAGTTAAAAAAAAAAAAATTAAAAAAAATTCCGAGAGAAAATATTCGCAAACTCTCTTTCAGTTCACTTTTCATTCCTGAACCAAAAATTACGCAGGAAACATCGGTTTATAAAACGAACCAGCCTAATATACTGTGCTTGTGCAGTCTTACTTTTCTTTGGTACAGTTACGTACCAACAACAAGATAAGAAATAAACTTTTTGAGCCAAAGCTTGATCATGGTCTAAGGCAGGGGTCTCCAAACTACGAACATCACTTATCCGGCCCGCAACAGATTTCCTGAGTCACATAAGTCACATAAAATAATAATGCGATGTTTTATATAACAACTTAAAATTCAATAATCCATATAATTTTGTTATTAAAATTATGGTAAAATTGATGAATTTTATACAGCTGTGACTTTACAGTAAACTTGGATCTGTGAATAGTTTTTGTGTATTTCATTTTGGAAAATTTTCTTAAAAAAGAAAATAAGCAAAGCAGCAGATTTATACATCTGATCAAATTGTATGAATTTAAGAATCTTATAAAATTCCACCAATATTGACATATTTTAAAAAAACATCGCTAAATAAAAAATAATTTCCATTCGAAGTCTTGCAGCAAGAGTTTCTATACCAGTGGTAAACTTATTTCGGAATAGCTATCTTGATTTTATTTTTAACTTTTTATTTCTTTATATCAGAAAAACGAGACTAAAAATATATTTTTAAAGCACCGAGAGCTTAATTGCGAAATCAACGGGATATGGAGTTAAAGTTTGCGGAATAAAAGTTTTACATGTGTTTTATTATGTGAAACATTATTTTAGTCAATCCAACTTTACTCAATAAGAAATACAAGTTAAATCTAGGAATTATCTTCGTCTTGGCGGAAGTTAAAATACCCCTACAGGCTGTTTTAAAATTCGGAGTTATTAATGTTTTATTATTTTGATGACTATACTTTTTATGGGGTTTGGCGTAACTTTCAGCTAAGTTTTCCAAAATTCAAACTCAGAGTACATTCAAAATATTAAAACTAACTAGTAAACCTGTTGCCCGAATTCGAGCA
This sequence comes from Tetanocera ferruginea, assembly GCA_958299015.1. Taxonomy (NCBI): domain Eukaryota; kingdom Metazoa; phylum Arthropoda; class Insecta; order Diptera; family Sciomyzidae; genus Tetanocera; species Tetanocera ferruginea. The sequence goes on from OY282640.1 coordinate 139,242,630, forward strand.
ATTCAATAAAAATTAAGTGTTAAAAACATTTAAACAGTGTCTAATATTAAATATAGACGTTTAATATATGATATTCTATTCAAGAAGTTATTATACTCAATAACGATATATTCAGTTTCAATAATGATATAAAAGATCATTATCTGAATGGTTTGACTTGAAACGTATGATCAGACACTATATTTTTTAATGTAACTGTCAACATACGAAGACGGACTTACACTTATAATACTACTGAGACAAACATTATTACTATTCGAATCGATAAAATCGGTCTATTGGTCTGGGAGGAGTTGAAGTCACAAAAAACCTTAGCCTATTAATTATATAGATACGCAGGATAATTAAAACAGATTTGTGGCTATAAGTTTTTATTGGTTGCAGCAATAGTAAAATTTTTTTCAAATATATTCTTCTTGAAGCTTGAATTGAATATTTTTGAATATTTTAAAAATATAAAAACAACATTTTAAAAAAATGAAATTTCGTGCAAAAAATCATTGGGGGTAGCCTTGTTTTTTCGATGACGCATAGTATTTATTAATTTTTTTTGCCATTCAAAAACAAATTCGCCTTAAAAAAACTCAATGTAATAAAAGAAAATCAAAAATGCAAATTTTAATTTTTTTTATTTTTACAACAAAAACAATTTTTATACCATTTTTTGAAAAAACATTCAATTAAGTGGACTCTTTTTAAAGGCAATGATTAAAATATAAATAATAAAGACACGGTAAAAATGTTAAAATTTTTTTTAAGTCAATAAATTTCATTTAAATACAAAAAAGAAATAAATTAAATTTTTTATAAACTGACAGAGATATTCGCTTCCAAATATAGAACGTTAAATTTCAGAGAGTTTTTTTCTCTGTATTGGCGTTTGGTAAAAATACATGTTAAACAACTACAGGCAATATTAAGAAAATTCATTAAAAATACATCTGGTAAAATAATTACTATAATTGTTAACACATTTCAAAGAAAATTCAACAAAAATTAAGAAAAACAAAAAAAATTTTGAAAACCGTTAAAATTTGACTGAGTTGTTTGCTCGGAAAGTGGAATTTTTGATTTTGGATTTGAATTTTTCGGACAATTGACATTTGAGGAATGCATAAAAGATAATTTTGGTTAAAAATTTTTTGTTTTCAAAAAAATTAAAATTCGACCAATTCATTAGCTTTTCTTAAACTAAATTTCAAATTGATTAAATAGCGGATTTTTGCACGAACATTTTATTTCTGTTTTAAAAGGTTGGGAACCCCCTGAAGTGAAATCACAATTTTTAAAATAAGTTTGCACAATCATAGCTAAAATCTGATTAAATGACATCTGAATCGATAAAATCGGTCAATTGGTCTGGGAGGAGTTGAAGTCACAAAAAAAAACCTTAGCCTATTAATTATATAGATGTGTGCCATGCATTATTTTCAAAAATATCAAGTAATTGTTGTAATATATATTGTTGTTGTACATAAATATTGTCAAATTTGTGAAAGTTTTGATGACGTACCTTTTTATGGGTTTCTTTGATTTTTATTCAAATTTTCAATATTTCAAACTTATTGTGAGCATTTTAAATCAAATCTTATAAGTCAATGTTAAGTTGTTATTTTTGAAGTAACTTTAGATATGCTGGCTTTCATTAGATTTAACCCAATTTCGAACTTGATCATCATTTTTTAGAAAAATACCGACTTGAATACCGTGTCAATAGATCAAAATATGATAAATTTCGATTAAAATTACTTTTATAATATCCACATTCTATACCTGCCATCTTCTCTTACCTATACCTACCATGCCTCCTTACACAAAGGGTATATTAATTTGACAGTTGTCGTAATGTTTTTAGCCGTCGTCAATGTGTTCGAGCTATGATATGTCCAAAATAATTTATAAACTTAGTAGGACTCGCACCACGGATACTTACATTACATAAATACATACACACAGACTAAGTCTCGAAATGTAAATATGCGTGGTTTTCACAATAAGATGTATTTAAATCAATTTTCAAAATTATAATGTTACGTTAATCTGATGACCAATCTAGATCTTGGCCCTTGTGGCTTTATGAAGTATTCAATGTGGCCCTTAGGCTTAAAAGTTTGGAGTCCTCTGGTCTAAGGCATCTGATTAGCTTTACAAAACTAATAAAAATTATTATTATGTAAGTGAAAAAGTAAAGATAAGATACACTGAGCTGTCAGAATTAGCTTACAAATGTTCTCTAACAAGTCAAAATTAGCTTACAAATTTTATACCAACTTTGTTGGAGAAAAAATTCTTGCAAATTCTAAAAAATTCTTTGACTCTGTAAATGTCAAGCGAAATCAGACAAACAAATCTCCAGGTGCAGACATCGTATCTTAATGCTTTCTGATTAAATGTGCAGACCAACTACTCATTCCCTTATATACTCTTTTTTTTTAGTAGATCTAGATTTAGTAGGTATTTTTTCCACCTTATAAGAAATAATTTGAAATTACATCTATTTACAAATCGAAAATTATAAGGGTATTCTCTGCTATTATTTCACAAAGAGTATTTCAATTATTACTGAAATTATTATTATTATGTTTATTCACAACAATTTCCTTAAATTTTATTAGGCTTTTAAAAATTGAAAAACGAAAAAATTTCCCCATTTTGTTACTCTTCGTAAATAAATATCGATTATTTTTTCTAATATATATATATCGCAATTTTGATGGACTGACATTTTCAAGAATCTAGTGATATTTCGGAAAATTTCGAAAAATTCCACAATATATTCTTCTACCAAGAAGATATAAAGTTCATTACTTTTGTCAATTCATTAATAAATACTTACGCATCAGCAACTTCTTTTCAATTATTAAAAAAAAAAAACACAACTCGTTATAATTATTTGGGGATTGGGTTCTTTTTATTGTTTTTGACTTTATTTTTGTTTTTAATTGTATAATCTAAAATATTCAATTATTTATTTTGTTTTTATTTTATGCATTACAATTCATTTTTATAAATTGATTTTTTTGGTTTAACTTATCTTTAGCACTCTACATATCTTAACTTATTAGCTAAATATTTTGTTTTGCTGAATGTTATGTTTTTTATTTTTTATTTTTTTTTTTATGTTTATTTTATTTTGTTTTATACATACTGTGCTTATTTTATCTATTAAACACAAAACTTAATCTTTAGTCATTACATGAACACTATAGTTGGAAACGATTGGAGATGGTTGACGAATGGTAGAGGGATAGGGTTAAGGGTAAATAAATTGTTATTCATTCAATGTTGTTACACAAGTTCTCTTAAAACTAATTTCTATGTGCAAAAAATAAATGTTAACCCTTTATTTAAAAGGATTGGATATAAATTGGGGCGGTCGGGTATTGGGGTAGATTTATAACCACAACTATTTAAAGGATTTTGTTTTTTATTTCAAGCAAATGGTTTTCCAATGCAGGTCACGTTATTATGTTAGAAACGTGATGAGTAGGTACTCAGAAACAGTCAATATTTTCTTTTCAACAGTTGATTTACTTTTAGTAGCTTTCAATAAAAATGCAAACATTAAAAAGTTGTTTTTTTTTTTTTTTTTGTTTGGGACAAGTATATAAATCTTCGAGTAATCTACATAAATTGCTGCGAAAAACTTTGTGAAATATGTTGATGCTTGTGAGGTAATCCAGGAAGTGATGGCATCTTTGCTGCTTTTCATTTGTTATAATAGCTGATGTCTAATAAAAATAATAATATGGCTACCATGATCAAATTTTCAAATAACTAGTCTAGATTTTATTAAATAGTCGAAACTAAAATATAATTTGGTGTTGTAATTTTAAGCTTTGCAATTTAAATTAATGAAAACTAAATTAAAAATCTTATTTAATCAAAAATTCTATCTTTAGGATTATTCATGGTTCTAAGCCTGATGTATGAGGAAAATATTTTTCATTAAGAATTATCGCTAGGAATACTAATAAATAAAACTGATGACAAATATTGATGAATCGAGAAATCAAAATTCTCTTCGTATATATTTATCAGTCTCCAACAGAAAAAATAATATAAAAAGATTTTCACAGAACACTTCGGACCCAATCCATCGAAACTTTTTTTGGTATCTTTAATAAAAATACTTTTTATAATATCAAATTTTCTACGAAAATTTTAAATCCTCACAATACAGCCAATGTATTGAGTTCGATCCAAGGCCGAGCGGTGCCTGTATTAATTTGTATTTATTTGAGATATATTTAAGATATTTTTTTTGTTTTTAGCTTTGAACCAAGTACTTCAGGTGTCAAACCTATTCAGTCAAATCTGCCTTGGTTTGGAAATAGGGAGAAAGATAAGTAGGAGAGAAAGGGAAATAAAGAGAAGCAATTGTAGAATGTTTTTTGTGTGGAGGAGTCTAATTATGCCTTTACCTCGGTCAATTCTAGTTATCAAGCAATCTCATTCCACAAACATCTCTACCACCAACTGCAACTTTCAAAGTCGAATATATTGATAAAGTTTTCATTTCAATTGATAAGGAATGAGGAAACAATTTAAGAAAGGTAAAAGCGTAGGACCATGGTTTCGAACCCGGAACCTCTGGATTGGCAGTCAAGCACGCTAACCATTCGATTACCGAGGCCCCTTAAAAAATGATTTGGAAAATTAGTTTAAAGCAATTTGTTTGGTGGTGACCGTGGCATGCAGGTTAAGTGTGTGGCCTGGCATGCTCGGAGCCCGGGTTCGATCCCCAGCCGCGGCGAAAAGTTTTTTCAATAAAACATTTTTCTGATCGGTCACCACCTCTCTGCAGACAATGGCAAACCTCAGAGAGTAAACAATGCCATGTAAAGCTTCTTGAGAACATGAACTTTAGCCGTTGGGAGTCGGCATAAAACATGTAGGTCCAGTTCTCGGTCAATTGTGTGCAAACATTTAAACACACATAACACAATTGATCATAAGAAGCTCGGTCAAAGTCCTTTCAAGGGCTGAAATGGCCAATTTGTTTTTTTGTTTTTAATTGCAAAAACTGAATAATATGTAAAACAAAAATCATTTTAATAACAAAAATATCAGAGAATCAAAGTATTTTAAGTAACAATTTTTTAAGAACATAAAAAAAAAAAATATTATAAAAAAGTTTTTAAGTTATTTAGCATTCAATTAAGATATATCAAAATATTCAATTTAAAATAGTCAAATTGAGTTTTGAAGATAATAAACGAAGTTCTTGTTAAAGGACGAAAAACTTAAAATTCTATTCTATTGAATTCTTTTGTATTTTTTTGTAAACATAATGAGCTTTAGTTGTTGAATTAACATTAAAAATACGATTCATGAAAAAATGTTGATTTTAGTAATGCAGCTTGTCTACTCTAACATGGAGATTTGTGTATAGTAACACCCGTCACATTTCGTGTAATACCCGTCACACATAAAAATACTTAAAAAGCACTTACTGAAAAGTATTTCTAATTTTCTTAATGCAAGGCTAATCGTCAAACATAACTAAATTGACAGAAATTAATTTTTGTTGTCATTAATTTTTAGTTTGGATGAATTTCACAAACTTTCAGAGTGAAGTCATATATTTCAATGAGTACTCGACGAGTACTTGTTGTGTACTCGACGAGTTGAAAAAACTTTGATGAGAGTGGGAATCGATCTCGGGACCCGGACATGCAAAGCCACACACTTAACCTATAAGCCACGGTCACCACCTCTCTGCAGACGATGGCAAACCTCAGAGAGTAAATAATAAAGCTTCTTGAGAACATGAACATAAACGCTTGTATGAAATCGTTTCAACAGATTTTTTCAAGAACATGAAACTTTTTTGACGAATACTTTAGGGTATACCTGTAGTCTTTAATACTCATCGTTCAAAGATAATATAGATACTAAAATATCCTGCGCTGAATGAATATCTAATTTTGGATTTTGTCATTATTATATTAAAGTCACAAAATAGTAAAATTTAAGAAGAAAAATTCATATTTTTATATCAGGGACCGTACCGGTTACGGTTTTTATCGAAAAAGTCAGATATTAACTGTTATTTTTTAACTTTTATTTTTTCCAAAAAAAAAAAGTTATTGTGTGCCTTATATTTTTTCTGGCAATTATAATAGTTACTTTTGACTTTTATTTTATCGGTCAAAAATAACAGTTATTTTCTGCCTTTTATTTTTTTGTTCAAAAATAACAGACAATTTGTGTTTTTTCAAAGGCTATTTTACCGAATAAATTGGTCAAGCAGCCTTTATAAAAATACAAAGTGCCTGATATTCTTGACCGAAAGAATAAAAGTCATAAAATAACTGTTGTTTTTGACCGATAAAACAAAAGTCAAAAGTAACCGTTATTTTGTACAAAAAAATAAAAGGCAAAGAATAACAGTTAATTTTTAACTTTTATAGAATCAGTCGAAAATTTAAAAGAGACGTAAAAAAAAAATTCGTGAAACTGAGGCAATTTGTATCATTATGGTATATTTGAAAAAGTCCTTCGACAATTTTTTCATTGTTTTTTTTTTCATTTAAAAATTATAAAATAACAGTTTTTTTCGGTTCCTGGTTTATATAAGAAAATTTATCATCAGCTGCTTATGCTGTGCCTGCTGCTTTCTTTGTTTTTGTTTCGTTGTTTTTGCTTGTATTGTTTTTGTTTCATACGAATTGATTCGCAGACTTCTTAATAGGGTTTTTGTTTGTACTACTTCTTTGTTGGGTTCTTGTATGTACTATTTAGAAATGAGTGGTCTGTTTTAACACAAGATGTCAATCACAACCTCTTTTCAGCTCAGTCAATGAACTCAAACTGTCGAACTTAACGAAATGGGTCTGTGATCCGGTTAGATTTAACTCTTCTGAAAAAACGAGTTGGATCATATTTCGTTTTATGATTTTACCCAATGATGTCGTAAAATATATCATACATTCCACTAGCACTAGCGAGTGTAGCTCGCAAACTAAACAGCGGACAGAGACGAAAGTAGCACTAATGGAAAGGACATGTGCTCAGTGTGAGATATAGTCACCATACATTTTTTTAAAAATCAAGGTCTTAATTTTATTTTGAAATTAATAGTTAAACTGACTGTAGCTCGCAAACTAACGAGCTCTTTGGTCTCGATAAGAAGTCCATAATTGAGTGTTATTAATTTATATGTTAATTTTAATTTATTTTTTATCAATAAAAAATACGTACAAAAAGGACAAAACAATTTGACCAAAGAGACAAAGTAGAATAGGTTAAAATTTAAACGAAAAGCTACGTCTACACTTACTATACTCTCGAAATTATTTCATTTTTTAACATTACCTTTCTAATGAGAGTCAATCTGAGAAAACAACGTAATCAAAAACCAAAAACCAAAGTAAAAAACTAGAATTTAAGAACAATATTGTAGATATGCACAATGTTTGGATTGACCGCAGCGCTATGCTAAAGAAAAAACATAATGTATATAAGGGATTGTTTATAAACTATGTTACCAATTTTAAATCAGATCTTGTAACGTGGCCTGAAACTAAGAGAGACTCGAAAAATTATATTTTACCCCATCATTTCGAAATTTTTTTTTTCATTTTTACCATCTTCATGCAATGCTTACCACGAATATGTGGTTATTTAAGTTTTATGCACTTGTATATTCTATCTCTATTTGGTATCACTTCCCCTCTGTCCTGGTATAACAGCATGCATCTGAAGAATTTGTATCATTGAATTTCGCTTGAAACATATGTATGAATTCCTATTTGTTAGACCGAGGATTTTCAATAAATCGTAATAAAAAGATGCTATTTAAGTAAATCGATTTTTGTGGAAGCATTTCCACATGAACACTGAACTTGGTGGGACTAGGGCGCAGCTCTTACGGCTGCTCTCTCAAAGACAAAATGAATTTATTTTGCATAGCTGAATGGTACGACATATCTGTTGAAGAGCTAGATTTCGAAGAATCATCAAAAAAGCTTCTAGATATTTTCAATCCCAGTGATGAAGAGCATAAGCTCTTGGATGAAAGATGAAATTAGTATTATTGACTTTTTAAGAATATAGTCTGGTAAACCGACCAGCAGTGATGCTATAAGAGATTTTCAAAGTGTACCTCGTGAATGAGAAAAACGTACTTTTTTAGTCAAAACCGTACTTTTTTTGAAAATTATTACCAAAAGCTCAAAAGAAACGCCATATCAGCTTAAAGTTTACAAAAAAACGTTTTTAAGTTTGTATAACGGCGAAGATTTTTTTTAATGAGCCTAAATTTAGAGCAAACGTACCCTTCTAATGGAAAATAATGGACTTTTGGAAATATGAAATGGAAAATAATGGACTTTTGGAAATATGAAATGGAAAATCACAAAATTAAAAAATGTACCTTTTGAAAAAAAAGGTGAACTTTCGTACTGACGGTACTGAAAGTGTACTCCTAAAGGTACAATTGTACCGCTTGTAACAACACTGCCGACCAGTTATATGTTAAAATTTATTTTAAAATCGTTACAAAATTTTATATGTTATTTTAAATCATACAAAAATTTTTAAACTTTTTTAATGATGTTTTTTAGTGTTTTTTCCGTTCAAAATTTATAATTTCGGTACTTAAAATCTTCTGAAACAAAGTATTTCAGTTTTTTTTCTTCTGTAGGATTAAAACATTTTAATAATTAGAACAAATTGTGAACTACAAAGTTTTTTTTTTTAAAAATCGCGTTTTTTATTGATATAGAGGTAAAAACTAGCTGGGAGAGTTTCTTGGGCCGATGAAAAAACTCTGTTAGAAGAAAACCTCTTTTAAAGTATTAACAAAAGATTCCACGCAATTATGACTTCAGAAATATACATATATGAGTTTTAGAAATATTAAGGAAAAAATTTAGTACACTTGAAAATTTTATCAAAGCAACACACACTTTCAATTGACTGCCTCTGAGGTTCACTTTTCTCTTACTCACACGCAGCTGCATCGACATTTCAAAACCTGCTGCCGTTATTGTGGTATCTACTTCTGCGACACATGCGACACATGATCGCCAAAAATAATGTGCACATCAAACTTAAACCGATAGTTATAAGAATCAGCTTGCCATACGGCAATTCTACCAATTCCTGTTTCAGGCATATTTCTGGCGACTCATCGTGTAGCACAAACTCACGATAGTGCTCGGCACGATGCAGCAAACCCAATTGTTGCAGATTCCACTCAATGTGACGTGTCAGCTGTTCCATGGTTGAGCTGTGCGTCACATTGGGACAATTTGCAATACCATTACAAACCAGATGACGTGGCACGCAAACCTTAGTGTCGCCAGGACACTTAAAGTCGCAATCACCATCTTGCAGCAGTGATGAGGCCAGACTGCCGTCTGGATTGCGTGGCAGATGGAACAGCTCAGTCCATACCAAACGGAATGCATTCTTACCAGGCTGACCATCGCCTGTGTACTGTATGAGCACCGGCAAAGGTTCCTGATCAGCGCCTAAGGCACCTAAATCGGCAGCTGATAGTATGGGCAGATCACGTGCCAGCGAAATATTCTCTGGACAAACAATGAAACGCGGCTCTAAGCGTCCGGCTAGGTAGACCTCAATCTTAGCACTCTCACAGGTGCGATCGCCAAAACGCGCTTTCTCCAGATGCAGCCAAAGATCACGCTGTGCCGCCACCTTCAGCTCCCAGATACATTTTTCGCGTCGATAGTGATGCTCGGGCATGTTTGCCATAGGACCTGTTGACATGGCAAGCGCTTTTTTGAAGGGGAACACTAGCTCGCCATCCGGCGAAGGACCCAGCGTAATCGGTCCACAAAGTGGTCCGTGCGCAAATTCATACGAAGCCTCGAACAACGGATTCGGATTTTTAAAATACGAGGTGATTGCATGCTGACCCTGCACAATCATCTCGAGATTCATCTGATCCGCTGACGAGATAACGCGCACCGCACGCGGTATATTATCACAGAAACAGGCTAGATTGTTTTGGAAACGTTCGCGTTCCTCCCAGATGACGAGCTTGTCCACGCGCTCTTCGTGACAACGTGTGCAGGCATTGTTGTTGTAGGGCATTTCCTTGAACGACACCGAGTTGACTTCGATGACGGCACGTGCATAGAGCCGCTTGTCCGTAACAAATTTATACTGACACCGTACATCAGAACCACCAGTACGTTTGAAAATCAGTGAATTCATTGGAGAGCGTATTTTGCCGGCTGGATGCTTCCAGGCAAACATCACTTCGTCGCAGAGCGTATTAGGCACGGGATCTCCAAAGCGTGTGTTATTGAAAAAGTCATAGTGCGCCCAATAGTAGAGCGAGCTGCCGCTGTACGAGCCAGTCTTCGAGTCGAACTGCACATAGAGTGAAGGACTAGTGCTGACAAAATCCACCTTTTCCATTGGCCTGGAGAAAGTATCGCAAAAGGTCTTGATTATGCGTGCTGGATCGGGATAGTTAGAGTCGTAGATGGTAAGTGATTCACCACAGTCGCCGTCATACTTAAGAATCGGAGATTCGATGCGATTGATACGAAAACTGAAAAGAGAGAACATTTTTGATGGTAAGTTATAGATATAATGGTGGGGGAAAATAGGAAATATGAATCGAAAAATTATATATATATTTTAATAATAAATTTTTTGTTTTTTAATTATCAATTATAATTTCTAAATTTATAAAAAAATTGTATGCATTTTTTTTAAAAAAACCAATTTAAAAATAAAACAAGTAAAGAAAGTCTAAAGTCGGTCTAGGCCGACTATGAAATACCCTAAACCCACTTTTCGAAAAACAAAAAAAATTTTTTTGTAAATGGGCGTGTCCGTGGACGGATGAAGCCTATATTTTATATGCATTTTAATGTTAAAGAAAAATTTACACATATCAAGTTTTATTCCTGAAGCTCACAGCTAATGCCTTTATTGTGCTTTCGCTATGGGAGATGGGCGTGTTCATGGACGGATTACTCCCAATTTTTGAACACTTCTTAAATTTGGTATAAAATACATACATACCAAATTTAATTTCTCTATGACAAACATAACCTTATTTATTGAGTTTTAAGCTTTTTGAGTTGTATGGGAGGTAAAAGTGTCCCCAGGCGGATGATGTCCATTTTTCAAAACCATCTCTGTTTTGTTATAAAAAACATGTGTGCCAAATTTTAACTCTGTAGGTTAAAAAGAGGCTTATTTATTGCGTTTTCAATTTTTGGGTTGTATGGGAGGTGGGCGTGACCGTGAATGGATGACACCCATTTTTCAAAGACATATTTGTGTTAATATAAAACACATACATACCAAATTTTTTGATGTAGGTTAACTATGAGCTGAGCTATGCAGTTTTCAATTTTCGCGTTGTATGGGAGGTAGGCGTGTCCGTAAGCGTATAATGTCCATTTTTCAAAACCGTCTTTGTTTTGTCATAAAAAACATATGTGCCAAATTTAAGCTCTTTAAGTTAAACACAGGCTTATTTATTGCGTTTTCAATTTTTGGGTTGTATGGGAGGTGGGCGTGTCCATGAGCGGACGAAATCCATTTTTCGAAGACATCTTTGTGTTGGTATAAAACACATACGTATCAAATTTTATAATTGTAGGCTTATTATGAGCTGAGTTATGCAGTTTTCAATTTTTGCGTTGTATGGGAGGTAGGCGTGTCCGTAAGCGGATTCCAAAACTATTCAATAGTGCAGATCCTTGGATGCATGTGACCATGTGTACCAAGTTTCATTCAATTATTTCTACTCCTTCTTCTTATCCTGTGTATACGGACATCACACAGACGGACAGACGGACGGATGGACGGACGGATGGACGGACGGATGGACGGACGGATGGACGGACGGATGGACGGACATGAATAGCTCGACTCACGAGCTGACGCTGATCAAGAATTTATATACTTTTCTATACCGGACTCGCTTCGTTCTATGCGTTACAAACGTTTGCACAAAGTTAATATACCCTGACCTTTCAGGTTTAGGGTATAAAAAAACAGAACTTGTTGCAAGAATTGCAAATACCGTTTTCTTACAGGCCATTCTGAAATGAAAAGCTCATTATTTGACAAAAACTGTCACCAGAAAAGGTTTTGCAACAGAAAAAAAAAGAAAAATAATTATATTTAATATCTTAGTAATATTGATTTCCAACTCCGTACAAATCTTCAATCTACTTCAATATACTTTCTTCTCAAAAGTCTTTTTAGAGTTTATTTTTCAAAGCTTCGGGGCATAGTGCGAAAACCAACTTTAAAATTATTAAAACTATGTGAAGATGACGTCGCACACTGGGGCCAAGTGTGCTCAAAATTAAATTTTGAAATAATTCATTTTTTTAAAAAATTAAAAATGCAGTTATATTTTTCATAAAATTATGCATCTGAATGTCATTTTTCAGCGTTGTGGCGTTTTTCTGCTAGAAGATATGCGTGCCCAAATATGACACATTTTCATATTTTTTTTTTTATTTTTCAAAACTGTAAATTTTGAATGAGCAATTGATGTTCATACTGCAAGAAAACGGTACAAGAATTCGTGATTTTGTTTTTTGGATTGGTTCAAATAAAGTTTTCTTATTTGAACATAGTATTTATTTTGACAGTTTGTGCTTTAAAAAGTTTAAAGTTTTCAAAAAACTAACCCAGCCTCTAGTTTTTTGCAATGTACTTTTTAAAGTAATTTTTCTTTAAAATGGTGCAAAGTGCTTTTGAATCTGGCAGCATTTTAATTAAATATGATGCTTCCTTATTGAGAATCCACGTTCAAGACCAAAAGCACTCTGCACCTTTTTAAAAGAAGTAGTTGTAAAAATTTCACTTCGGTTTAAAGTAAACGCAAAAACTTATCCTTCTTGCTAAATTCATTCTGTTTCATTTCAAACTGAGCATTTGAATTTTATAACGGTGAATAATAAATAAATAAAGAATAATGGTTTTTTTATTAATTGCAAAAAGTGCATTATTTTCAGCAGTTAGCCATTCAAACGTTATGAAAATGAAAACTTTTAAGTTGGTTTGTATGATTTTTTCCATCAATATAATTACAGTGTACATTTGTTATTTGATAAAGGAGTGCAATGTAGTATATGTAAGATATATAGGATATTTTATCATAATTAAAAAAAATATACAAAAACTATGCGATGTTTTTCTTGTAGAAAAACATTCAAAAAGTTTTCAAAAAAAGAAAAAAATTTAAAGGATTATAATCCGAATGTTTTACTTAAAACAATTTTTTTTTATATAAAAAGTTCTTAGAAGTGCATATTATTTAACACAAAAATCATCAAGACTTGGTAGAATATTTAAACCAACCATCATGATATAGCTACATCCCTAGATATTTGCAATGTCCTTTTTTGCAAGAGCTTTTCGGCAAAATTGCAGTAAAGAGACGTGATATGTGCCATGTTATATGTCAAAGCAAGGAAATAAAACTTGATGATAAATTTCAAGATTTGCTTCAGTTTGTAATCAAAAAAACATTTTTCTTTGTTGTAACCTAAACTGACTATGTAATCTTAACTATTGAAATTAATTTTATTTAGATATATTGTAACTAAAATTCACTTATTTTTATTCTGTTGTTGTTATCTGATCAAAACCAACAATATTTGAAAAAATTCTTATTTCATTTTCGCATTGAAGTGAAAATTTCAAACGTTTATTTATGTTATATCTAGATGTTATCCTGGTCGTTAGTTTAAAATTCGTATGTATTATATAATCAAAATCGATTGGTTTAAGTTATTATATAAAATTTTTTTAATAGTCTAAATCATGGCCACGAATAGGTTAAGTCAAGGTCATTAATTGATTAAATATTTTTTTTATTTTGCAAAATAATATATAATAAATTAAGTTTTTCGTAAGACTTTATATAAAAAATTTCTTCACAAATTTGTTAAAACATGGTCCTCAGAGAGTTAAGTTGTCAAAAATTGCAGTAAAAGTATAGATTAACAGAGTTTGATGGAAAGAAAAGTATTTCAGAATTTTTAGCACCCACTTATATGTGTGCGTCGGAGAGAAATCAGCGTTGGAGACATATCTTTAAGACGATGTAGTTTTCGCACTGTACAATCAGCATCTAAAAATATAAAATTGATGGTGCCATAACACTCTTAAGGTGAGCTTCATATTTGGGGGTGAAATTAAAACGATTTTTTATTATTTTATTTTATTATTTATTATTATATTTATTATTTGAACTCTGAACCTACAGTGGGCTATTAGAAGCTGTCAGCTTAATTAAAACATTTTTGCTATAGAACAAAAATTTATAAACTTACTTGAGTGTAAAAGAATTTCGATTTCTTGGATATAAAATTTATATGTAACTCTTTAACAGGCCCCAAATTAATTCTTTTAGTCCCGAAAACATAAAGATTTCAACTGCGAGTCATGTGTTTGACTTCAGCTGATGAAAAAAGCTTGATAAATAAAAGTCGCATGTTTTGTTTAAGAAAATTTGGCCCTAACCTTTCTGCATGTTAGGTGCACAATTAGGAATACTCATAAAAAATTAACTATTTCAATTTTAATTTATCGATTCAGAAGTACATATGGGCATCTCCCAAAAAAGGTCCACCAAAAGTGAAGAAAAACATTAAAATAAAGCACTCTAACAGCTTTTAACATTTTTGTTTTTTTTTTTTGATTAGTATTACTGCTATGTAACTTGAATTTAACTTATGATGATATATTTTTATTAAAATTTATAATGAACATCTTTACTGAATTTTACTACTGTTGGAAAAATTTTCCGCGTCCGTATTCGTGCTATATCTATTTAAAAAAAGGGAAGAGATAATTCTAGTATTTCATAAGTCTACGAAGAATAGTTATCCTTTGACCTACATTAACATGTATATTATATATAAAAAAAAGTTATCAAAATTAGCTAAATTTTGCAATTTTCTGTACCAGCTTAAAAAAACTTCTGTTTTTTGTCACGTCCGTTCCATTGAATGATTGTTTACTACTTTGTACTAAATTTCGCCAATATTTTTATAAAATGTAGCATTCTTTTATCGTGTAAGAACACTAAAATACATATTAGCTCATTTTGTTTCTTTCTTGTTTTTCAAGTAATTAAAACCGTGCGAATGTCGCGTACGTGCCACTGGGAGATGCCCATATGACAAAGATTTTTTTTAACATTATGATATAACAGAAAAACTTCTATGTCGCCAATATTACAAAAGCTAGATTTTTGCATTGACATATTTAAATTGTGAGGAGACATTTGCTTACCCAAAATTTCCAATATTTTGTTTTACCCAGATGCAAGATTGAATCGTTAATCAAATTGAATCGGTCTCTTTACAATTGCGTACAATTCAATCATTGGTGAAAGCATTATAAATGTGTATCCTATTGTTATATTCTTCTTTCAATTCAATTTAATGCATTTACATTGATATTTATTTTTTGTTTTGAAATAATAATACTTCGAAATAATTTTGACATGACAAATTTAAACTATTCCCGCTAACATTTGAAATCACCTGAGGATCTACAGTGAATCACGTGAATGATGAGACAATCTCCGGCGAGCTATTTTGAGTGTCATCCGGGTATCGCCGACACTTATTCCATGGGAAGCAATTCGATGGAAAGAGTTGCGAACAAATCGCCGAGAGGGATCTGTAGCTATTGCCAATAAGATTCGCCAACGCATCTCAGAGAGGAGTCTTCAGCAATTCGCTAGGAAAAGTGGCGAATGAATCGCCAAAAGGGGTACCAAGCGATTTAACGGGAAGATTCGCCAATAAAACGTCGAGAAGAGTCTTGAATCATATGAAGAATCGCACATGAATCAGTAGAATGAGTATTAAAAGATTCGCTGACAAAATTGGCAAAAGGATTGGCTTTTCCAAACAACATTAAATTTATTATATTAATGTTTCATTATATACATATGTTAATAGTTAATTATGTTATATGTAATGTTATATGTTAATTATATTACAAATTTTTTATTATTTTTTCACTATAATTTTTTTATATTATCTTTAACGACATTGCTTCTAAACTATAAGAGAACATTTTACGTATTTGTTTAGTACTGCTTTTTGACAAATTTTTACGATTATTCAGATTCTGTTTCATATTCCAATGATAGATTTTGAAAATTGTTTAAAAAGCCATTTTTCAACGATCGCCAGCATGAGCGAAGGAAATTTTGGAAAATTATTTAAAGCGAGCATTCATGCCTTTGACTATCGAAAAGTGGTCTATCTACCAACGATCATCGGAATGAGCGAAGGAAGATACCTCCGCAGTGTGTCTTCTGAAAATGGCTAACTAGTAACCTATAGTTTGACGGCTTGTTTGAGCGGCGGGCCCCTTTAGCCTTCAAACAAAGCTTGTAAGTTGGGTTTGAAGCACATTTCAATGAAACTAATAAGAATAATGAGAAAAGTGATCCCCAAATCTGATGAAGACTACCGCAAACAAAAAACTGACACTGATTTTCGAATGTGCACTAGGAATGTCTGCACCCTTAACCCTTTCACTGCCGCGAGTGCCATATAGCACTTCAAAATGCAACAAGTTTGAAAAATATTCTCTAAATTCTTCGCACCCGCACACACATTTTTGTGGCGATTATGTGGCACTCGTGTACTGGGGTGTTGGGAGTCGGTGGCTGTTATATATGATGATGATGGAGTTTTCTTTCTGGGAAGTCTAGTAGCAAACCCTGAAAATTTCAACCCGAAATTTGCAGCCGAAATTTTAAAAGATTTTATTATTCTTATGACGTCTAAAATACATACATCAAATTGTTTTCCTGCTGCTCAAATATAAGACTTTTTAAGTATGAGAGGTTGGTTTGTTCGTGGTGGTTTCAGTTTTTTAGCTTTAGTATTAGCCTCTTAAAAGAGATTTCACTATTATGTGTTCTATGGCAGTAGGGCGTGTAAGTGGCTTGATAACGCCCATTTTTTTAACACACCTCAGTTTTAATATAAAATACGCAAATACCGAATTTCAGTTTTGTAGCTTATTATATTAGCATATTTATAGTGTTTCACTATAGTGGGTTGTAAGGGAAGTGGGTGTGTCCGTAGGCGGATGATAACTATTTTTCTTCCACAATTTATTTTTGATATTATATAAAAACGTATCAAATTTTTCGCCTGTAGCCTAAAAAGACGACTTTTCATATAGTTATCAATTTTAGGGTTGTATGAGAGGTGGGCGTGTTCGTGAGTGGATGGCGCCCATTTTTCTAACACGTCTTATTTTTGATATACAATGAATAAATTTCGAATTTTATTTTTGTAGCTTCAACACAAGCCTCTTTATATAATTTTAAATTTTTGTGTTGTATGGGAGGTGGGCGTGTTAGTGGATGGATGACGCCCATTTTAACACACCTTAGTTTGGCCATAGAAGACACTAGTACTGAATTTCAGTCTTGTAACTTAAATATTATCCTCTTTATAAAGTTTCCATTATTGGGGTTGAATGGGAGGTGGGCATGGTTTTCATCCAATTTAGCCCATTCTCGAAGTTGATATTTTCTTTTCAAAAAAGAAGCTTAAATATAGAATTTCATAACGATAACTTGAAATACAATCGTGTCGACAGACCGACAGACGGGCAGACAGACGAACAGACAGACGAACAGACCGACGGAGAGACGGACAGACGGAAATGGCTAAATCAACACAGGTGGTGATGCTGATCAAGAATTTATATACTTTTCTATATCTACCACCGGTGGTGACCGTGGCATGCAGGTTAAGTGTGTGGCTTAGCATGCTCGGAGCCCGAGTTCGATCCCCAGCCGCGGCGAAAAGTTTTTTCGATAACAAAATTTTTCTGATCGGTCACCACCTCTCTGCAGACAATGGCAAACCTCAGAGAGTAAATAATGCCATCTAAAGCTTCTTGAGAACATGAACTTTAGCCGTTCGGAGTCGGTCGGAGTCGGTCAATTGTGTGCAAACATTTAATAACACACACAACACAATTGATCATAAGAAGCTCGGTCAAAGTCCTTTCAAGGGCTGAAATGGCCAATTTGTTTTTTTGTTATATCTACCACGCCTCCTTTTGGGCGTAACACACGTAGAGGCAAAATTAATATACCCCTTACGCAGTACGTTTGGGGGTATACATATAAAGCTATTGCAATCAAAACGAACAGCCGAAGCCTTCGCTACTCGTTTGTGACTCCTGCTCAAGAACGCATTCATCCCATTAACAATATATGTGCACAGTCGATGCACATTAGGGCGAATCGAATTACATTTTTTTTCGAATTTCACATTCTGAGAGGTCTCAAAACTTTCATGAGGTTATCAAGATCTGCCAAAAAAATATTATGAAAATAAAAGGACATCTTGCTGCCCCGCAAGGACAAAGTTGTTTTTTGAGAAAAACAGTAAAAAATAACGATCTTAAAATGCTTTGATTTTTGTAAAAAAAACTACACATGTCTAAAGGAAAAAATTTAAATACAGTTTAACTAGCAATATTTTACCGAACACGCTGATACTCACGATTTTTACCCACAGTATCTTGTTTGAAGGATATGCGAAGCGAAAGTTATACTTTTTTTAAAATATCAAAATAGATAAAAAAATCGTGGTCTTAAGCTGATATACTTAATAAATATTTTTAGGCAGTATCATGTTGAGAAATTTTCAAAAAACTCAAATCATTTGACATAAAATCTTATATTAATTTTTTTGAAAAAGTTAAAAATTGCTTTCTAATATACATTTCTCTAAAACAAGAGAATACAAAAGCAAAAACTATGCACTACCACTGCAACCACTGCGACCACTGCAAAAAAAGAGAACACCCTGCAGTCGGTTGTAATGCTGCTGTTAAGGAGTTAAATAGAGAGAAGAGGAAGAATGCGAAAATTCATTTTCAGGTGAAAAAACCAAAGGCAGAAATGCGTGAGAGCGAGGAAATTAGATGCTTGGCGACAGATATGAGACTCGAAAATTTTTCGAAAAAATAAGACGCCTTGCCAATGATTTTAAGACCGAAGACTCTTCCTGCAGGCAGCAAAATGGGAATCTAGTGCCAGATTTTACAGATCTTATGGAGGGAATACTTCAACTGTTTTTAAAATGGCGACGTTAAAAAAATCCCGCCAATAGAGATGATCTCCCGGAAACCTTAACCACTCAACCGAAATTTTTATTCAATTTCTAAAATTTTTATTGAAATTCGTTAGAAAATTTATTAATTTTTTAGTGTATATTGCGAACTTTTCATCGGTCAAAGGTGAAACTTCTATGCAGAATATGGTCTGAAGACTGCATTCCAAACGATTGGAAGCTCAGTGTGCACTGCCAAATCCACAAAAAAGGCGATCTCACCATTCGCGCCAACTACCGTGGGATAAGCTTTCTTAATATCGCATTTAAGGACCTGTCGAGCGTATAGTGTGAAAGAAGGAAGCCCATCTTTAACTGACTGACATAATCGACGAACTTATGATTACTCGCTCCGTTAGTCATAAAATAAACAAAATAAGTGTTGACTCAGGTTCGCTTAGTGCAGGGCTTGCAAAAATATCTGATGTTGTCAGATCCGCACCCAAGGCTATAAATAATATTCCAGACTCCTCGCGCCGTCACCCATCTTCTATCTTGGAGGAAATATTGGATGCAACTCTATCAACTTCTCCAGCTCGGTCATCTCCTCCTACACCTACCTCTCCCTGTGAAATACAAAAACAACTTCCTGATACAAATTCAGTTCCTGCACCACATAAAATGGTTCATTATTTTGGAACAACATGGACTCCAGCCGATTGGGAAAAAAGATAAAAAAGCTAACGAGTGAGAATGTTATTGAAAAGAGTGCGTTGTTTGTTGAGAGTCTGCCTTTAAGAACAAGTGTTTCCGGGTATGCAAGCTATTTAAAAAAAAGTACAGCATCGTGATTACAAATGAGGATTGCCAGGTCACATCCACAAGTCGCAGGAAAAAAAGCAGAAACTTCAAAATTTACGTCCTTTCGAAATTCTTCTGGCTTTTCTCTGAGACATCTACTTGAGTTCATGGTAAAGCTGAAGTTTCTACATGGGTTGATTAGCCAAGGAGGCTGAGTAATAAATCAAGGTCTAAGTCTTTTTTTAATAAAAATTATAAGTCTATTTTTAAAAATTCCAATAATTCTAATCATTCTAACATTTATAATTCTTAGTCTAGTTCTCATCCTAAGAAAACTTATTAAAAAGAAACCCCTACTTTTTCTGATACAAACAACACTCCCTCCGACAAAACATTACCGTATTCCGTGGTGATAAAATTACCTAAATTAAAAAAATTGTATTATGTAGTTAACAAGCCCAAACCATTCCTTCCCACAAAGTTAAATACTGCCTCTAACTTAATGTTGCAAACATTTTTTTAATATTTGAGTGCATTCTTGTATTGTTCGTTTATTTTCCCCATTAAATAGCAAGATTTATAATTCATAGTCCTGAAACTAACCACCATTTTTTACCTAAAGTCCACTTAATGTCATATATTTTGATCATAAAAGACCGGCTTTAGCGTGATTTTAGTTGTTCGTATATTTTCGAATTAAGCTTCGTTTTTTTCTTCTCTTTTCTATTGCCTTGAAATAAACAAGCTCTTATCTACCAAGACAAGTAAAATCCAACAACTATCTTACTGGTCACAGCCGACATTTTCTCATACATGACTGGCATACAGCCAACAAGGTTTAGAAAACCAAAAAATAAAAAAAAAAATAAAAACTGAAAAAAAGGTACGTTTTATATAACCCAGAAATATACACTGCTTGCACAGGATCAAAACAAAATGGTCTAACGTAACAGTAGAAATGCCAATAAAAAAAAAGTACAAATTTTGTTTTTTATAGTCAAACAGCAGCAAATCCTCAAAAATATTAAAACAACAAAAAAAAAAAAAAGCAAAAAAAGAGAAAACTGACAAATATGAGAATAACAGGGCAGAGGCCAGCTTAAAGGATACAAATAGACAAATGTAGAACTTGAAGGTAGGCATGAATTTGTAGAGTGACTGACTGACATCAATGCATGAACTCACACTTACACGCTGTTGTGTTTTTTTTAGCCACCCACTTTTATGCCATATTTTAACATATCTATATATTATATAATTTAACCCTTGCAATGGCTTCTATGTTCCTCTTTGCTCCTGAATTGTTAAGCTTCACTTAAAATGTGTCAGCATATTCCAGTGTAGCGTGCCAAACAAACTGGATTATAAGGACATCCAGACTGAGGTTACGTTAATATTTTTTTTTTTTATTTGCTTTCTCTCTTCATTTTTTGTCAAGGCTTAGGTAAGTCGTTGCACGTAGGCAACGTAAATATTTACGTAGCTGGCACATTTATACAGGCCCAGCACACACAGACACTATACATACACCAATACGTGTACATATATATATGTACACATATATCCAAACATACCGACAACAATTGCATTTGAACAAATAAAAATGAAATGAAATGAAAATTTTGCCGGTAATAGCAAAATTTTATTTCCTTACCTTAGTGTTGGTTTAGCACTGTTGTGTAGTGGTATGTGTATGTGTGTGTTTGTGTTATTTTTGAAAATTTTGAGGTTAAGTTGCACGTTACCGTACCAGAAGGTAACGTAACGTAACAAAGCAACGTGTTGAGGCTGCAAAATAAAATATTATGTCATATTTTATTAGGCTACAACGGGTGAATCGTTTGTGTATGTTGGTGTGTATGTAACGTTAGGATATGCTCTGTATGCCTGCTTAAAAGACTGTTTGAAGCTTTGTGCATTTGTGTGTATGTGTGTGTACGTGGCATGTGGGTGGCTCTTGGATTATCCCAGCTAGTTGAAACTTTTTGATTAACTCTGCGGTTACTACTTTTCTTGAGTTATTTTTTTCTTGCTTTTTTTGTATGTTTTTTGCCGCTGTGCTTCTATGGACGTTAGATTAGGCAGCAGTTTCTCTATGATTTAGAGCTTATTATGCACACACACTCACACACACACACACACATACACTTATGACAAAAAATAATATTTGCTCAAATTAGTATTTAATATTTTTTTGCTGTGCTTCGTATTTATATTTAACTAGTTGGTTCAACTTGCTACGTTGTCGTTAAAATTTTTACGAAATATAATTGATAAAGTTTTTTGAACTGTGTTATTTGGAGAATTAAGGTTTTTTTTAAATAGATTGTTATGCTTTGTCAGGAATAAGCTAAGTTGGAATAGAGCGTTTCTTGCTTTTCCAAAAACTTTTCTTTTTCGATATATAGAAAAATTTCAAAAAGGAACACTTAAAAAATTTGTATTGCGGGAAATATTTGTTAAACGTCTAAATTACCATAATATATCCACACCATTATATATTTTGTGACGTTGTCTGTATGTTCCACTTTCACGGGAGAACCTCTGAACCAATTTCAACGATATAAAGGGTGGTTTTAAGGACCGATGTTGAATGTGAAAAACACCTTAACGTCAAGGTTTTTCTGCATTTCATTTAACATTTCTCAATTTCAGACTAATTCAATTTGAACCATGGAAAGATACACAATTGAGCAACGCGTTAAAGTTGTTCAGGCTTATTATGAAAACGGGTGTTCAAATCAAAATGTATATCGTGCACTTCGTGAGGCACATTTTCACCTTAGTGGATTCGTCAATAAGCAGAATTGCCGCATTTGGGCGAATAACAATCCAAGTGTGATTGTCGAAAAACCAATGCACCCACAAAGAGTGACTGTTTGGTGCAGTTTATGTGCTAGCGACATCATCGGGCCGTATTTTTTCCAAAATGACGGCCGGTCAGGCAGTTACTGTGAGTGGTGTTCGCTATCGAGAGATGATAATGGCCCGAATTGGTAGATATGGATATGTGGACAATATGTGGTTTTAACCAGGGACCGAAAATAATGATTATTTTTCAAATTTTAATGAAAAAAATCAGTATGTTCCAAGCGCCGGAAAAAACTTTTGAGTATACCGAAATGCTGGAATTTGTGTTGACTCTTAGAATAAATAATGATTTTTATTTTTTAAGCGTTAAGCTTAAAAATTAAAAATAATTATTATAAAATGATTTTTATTTTTTTGCTCAGGAATAAAAATTATTTTTGATTTTTATTTCTTTTGCTCAGAAATAGAAATTATTTTTGAGTTTTATTTATTTTGCTCAGAAATAAAAATTATTTTTGAATTTTAGTTTTTTTGCTCAGATATAAAAACTATTTTTGAATTAAATTTTTTGCTCTGAAATAAAAATTATTTTTGATTTTTATTTAATTTGTTCAAAAATAAAAATTATTTTTGATTTTTATTTATTTTGTTCAAAAATAAAAATTATATTTGATTTTTATTTATCTTGTTAAAAAAAAATTATTTGTTGATTTTTAGTTTTTAGCTCAAAATTAAAACTGATTATTTTAAAGGAATAAAACTTGGGCATGTGTAAATTTTTCATAAAAATTTAAATCTATACAAAATATAGGCTTATCCGCGCACGAACAATTCCTTTTCCAATGCTATTATTTTGTATGAAAAAGTATGTCAAGGGTATGTCAGAGTCAAGCTAGACCGACTTTAAACTTTCTTTACTTTTTTTACATGTTCTAAAACCATTGCTTAACAAATTATGTTTGTTTTAAACTGAAGCGCAAGCTGGCCTTGACGATGTAGATATTGAAACCTTCGCTACTCTGCTATTTAGTGTGAACAGAATTTGTTGTTTCAAAATTTGGACAAAATTTTGTTCTTAAAAATGAATGCCTGTCATTTTAAAAATTCTCAATAAAATTAATATAAAATTTAATATCATCTTAGTTTCTTTTCAAATTTTGAAGCGATAAAAAATATAACTATTAAGAATGTCTAACAAGAGGAAAGCTCTTGAAATCGATTTTTAATTTAGGAGCAAAATAACAAAAATCCTTAAGCGATTTAAATGTCTGAACAAAAAAATAAAAACGAAAAACTAATTTTAATTATTTAGCGAAATAATAAAAATCAAAAAAATTCTTTCTATTTCTGACAAAAAAAAAAATAAATCAAAAAAACCCATACAAATCATTTTTCGATTTTTATTTTTTGTCTCAAAAGTAAAAATTAAAAATGTTTTTTTTTTTGTTTGACTACAAAAATAAAAATTAAAAATTATATTTTTGTTTGATGAAAAAAAATATAAATCAAAAATGATTTCTTTGTTTGAGTAAAAACTAGTAAGGTATATCTTCGACTTGGCCGAAGTTAAAATACCCCCACGGCCGATTCTTAAGGGTGGAAGAATATTAAATTGGAGTGCATTTTGTATGAGATTTTGAGATATATTATTATTTTTATGTGTCTAAAAAACATACATATCAAATTGTTTTCCTGCAGCTTAAATATAAGCCTTTTTATAAAGTTTTAAATTTTGGGGTTGTATGGGAGGTGGGCGTGTTAGATTGTGTATGCCGTCCATTTTTCTAGCATATCTCAGTTTCGACATAGAATACACAAATACCGAGTTTCTGTCTTATAGCTTTAATATTAGCCTCTTTATAGATTTTTCAATTTTGGGGTTGTATGGGAGGTGGGCGTGTTAGTGGGTGAATGACGCCCAATTTTATAACACACCTCAGTTTTGACATTGAATACACAAGTACTGAGTTTCCGTCTTATTACTTTAATATTAGCCTCTTTATAGATTTTTAAATTTTGGGGTTGTATGGGAGGTGGGCGTGTTAGTGGGTGAATGACGCCCATTTTTCTTAAACACCTCAGTTTTGACATTAAATACACAAATACAGAGTTTCCGTCTTGTAACTGTAATCTTAGCCACTTTATAGATTTTTAAATTTTGGGGTTGTATGGGAGGTGGGCGTGTTAGTAAGTCGATGACGCCCATTTTTCTAAAACATCTCAATTTTGACATAGAATACACATTTACCAAATTTCAGTATTGTAGCTTTAATATTAGCTTCTTTGTAGAGTTTTCAATTTTTGGGTTGTATGGGAGGTAGGCGTGGTTTTCATCCGATTTAGCCCATTCTCGAACTTGACCTTAGTTTTTTTAAAAAAAGCTTAAATATTGAATTTCATTACGATAGCTTCAAAATTGCGGCTGTAATCGTGTCGACAGACAGACGGACAGACAGACGGAAATGGCAAAATCAACTCAGGTGGTAATGCTGAGCAAGAATATATATACTTTTCCATACCTACCACGCCTCCTTTTGGGTGTTACACACGTCGTGACAAAATTAATATACCCCTTACGCAGTATGCGTGGGGGTATAAAAATAAAAATCAAAAATTATTTTTTTGTTTGAGTAAAAAAAATAAAAATCAAAAATGATTTTTTTGTTTGAGTAAAACAAATAAAAATCAAAAATTATTTTTATACTTGAGTATAAAAATAAAACTTAAAAATAATTTTTATTTTTATTTTTGATTTAAAAAATAAAAATCAGAAAACGATTTTTATATCTGAGCAAAAAAATAAAAATCATAAAATAATCATTATTTCTTAATTTTTTCGATATTGCTCATAATTATTACGGTCCCTGGTTTTAACAAGACGGTGCTACTTGCCACACAGCTAACTGGCAATGTCAATTGGCTGCCAAGATCATGTGATTTGACACCGTTGGACTTCTTTCTTTGGGGTTATTTGAATGAAAAGGTGTACGTCGATAAGCCAGAACAATTCAAAACGATGTGATAATTCGGCACATTAAAGGCATAGAACTTCAATTATGCCTCAGCGTCATCGAAAATTTGAACCATGGGATGAAGGTGTCCCGCCGAGGTCGCTTTGGCCATTTGGCCGATATTTTGTTTCATACATAATTGAACTATACCAATCATAATAAAAAGAAATGACAATAATTCCCTAAATAATTTGTGTTTTATTCAAAATCAACATCGGCCCTTCAAATTAAACCAACCTTTATTAACATTTTGAACTTTTATTTATAATAAGATACGGTCACTCTTCGTTATTATACCAGTAGTTTTTGTTAATGATTTTCTACTATGGCACTTGACAAGCTGTTTGTGAAGAAATCAGAGAGTTAATTGTTAAAAACTGTCTTTTATACAAAAGTTATGGCAATATTGCACAGCACCTAGGCTTGGCAAAGTCAACTGTCTAATACGCCATCAAAAGTTATATAAATATCGCCACAATTGAGCCACCCACAGCAGCATGGGCGAGGTAATAAATCAAAAGTTAATGATCGAGATATTCGAGCATTGGAGGTCATAATAATAGAAAAAAGACAGACTTCAGTGAGAAACTAAGCGAAAATGTGTTCGGAGATGATCAGGAGATGTGTTAGCCGTGAATGGCTTACTCGAAAGAAAAAGTATATAATTAACTTGAAAGAGTAGAGGTTAAGCAAATTTATATAAATCTTTTGTGCATTATTAAGCATACCTATAACAATAGACAGTAATTTTTTCATGCGGAAATATTGAAAAACAATCCGGTCAGAGAGCTTGCCCCAGAGCGTCTTAGAAAACTAGCAATTTGTGGTGTTTACTTTAACTCGGTCGAAAATTATCTGAAATCAAAGACCATTAAAATGTAATCAAATTATCATCAAATCCTCCACCCAATTTTCTATGATTATTTTTTTTTTAATTTAAAAATTTTTGTGGCCATCTAATGTTTAAACTGCCATTTTCCATTTGTACAAAATGTGTACCAAGTTTGAAAGAATCGGTTAAGTACTTTTTAAATGGCAGTGAAGACGGACTTTGAAAACAGGACTTCCCACCGCTTTAAAGTTTTGTACACGAACGTTTGTATTTTCAAGGTACAATTACTTAAAATTTTATTTCTGCGTTAGTTTTACTCGGATCGACTTCATATTAAGACACATTTTGCTTGAGATGTTGCGGATTCATAAAAAAAAATAAAAAAAAAAAAAACAAATTGGCCATTTCAGCCCTTGAAAGGACTTTGACCGAGCTTCTTATGATCAATTATGTTGTGTGTGTTATTAAATGTTTGCACACAATTGACCGAGAACTGGACCTACATGTTTTATGCCGACTCCGAACGGCTAAAGTTTATGTTCTCAAGAAGCTTTACATGGCATTATTTACTCTCTGAGGTTTGCCATTGTCTGCAGAGAGGTGGTGACCGATCAGAAAAATTTTTTATTGAAAAAAAAACTTTTCGCCGCGGCTGGGGATCGAACCCGGGCTCCAAGCATGCTAAGCCACATACTTAACCTGCATGCCACGGTCATCACAAAAAAAAATAAAACAAATGGAAAAAAAAATATTTAAAAACCTTATCCCACCCTTAAAATTACTTTGACCGAGCATTTTATGATCAATTGTGTTGTGTGTGTTATTGAATTGCTGAGAACTGGACCTACATTATACATGCCGATTTCGAATGCTAAAGTTCATGTTCTCAAGAAGCTTTAGATGACATTATGTACTCTCTGAGGTTTGCTATTGTCTGCTGAGAGGTGACGGCCGAACAGAAAAATTTATTTGTATTGATCTCGGGATCCGTTGATTCGCACGACACACACACTTAGCACCACCACGACCACGGCCACTTAATATAAAAATAATGGAAAGAAAACAACGAAACATGTTTGCAGATATTTTGTATCCAAATTTAAAAAAAGTTTAGCTTAATTCGTATTTTTAAAACTAATGTTATTTTAAAATGACAATTAGTGGTGGGAAAGGCATTTTTCGGTTGTAAAATTTAATATTCAATTGAGGGAATTAATGATTTGTTCATATATTTTCAGTATTATCAAGGTCAACTTGAAAAACGAATTGATTATGGTTTATCAAACATATTTTTATATGAGTGAACGAATATTACTGGTGGCACTGGTGGATCAGTTTATAGCAACTGTTTTTCAAAACATTCAATAAAAAATTTTAGAGCAACAGCTGATATATTTTGGGAGTGTTATCTTAAGACTATAACTCAAATAACTGCCTACACAACTCTTCATGGGCATTAAAGCTCTTTTCAATCATCAACTTTACTCCAAGAATTTTGTTTTTTAAATCGTTCCACAAAGCATGAATGGTGTAAATTTTATGTTTTAAGACCAATTGAAAAATTTTGTAACTTTTTGTTATAAGACCGATTTAAAAGACAAAAATTCTTGGAGTAAAGTTAATCAAAATTTTACGAATTTTTCTTATGACATTTAAAGTTTTGTAAACTTACTACAAATAAAAGTAAATAGAAATAAAAATGGCAATTCTTGTATTTTTTTTCGTTTTTTTTTTCAGTTTTATGGACTAAGGAAGTATATGAAGTCCTAATAAAATACTTATTTTTGCTGAAGATTTTGTATATATATCTGAAACGGTATAGAAATTATGAACGATAAAAAGATATATGTTAGAAAAAATTTGGATTGCTGTATTTTATACAAAACTAAATACTTCATTTCCTATGAAATATGTAGATAAATCAGAACACAATACTTTTTTTTAATTTAAAAAGCACTCGGCATATAGAACCCAGTATTTATTTAATTATACACTTGACCGACACACACTCCGTCCCGGTCGCAGAAGGACTAGAAATACGAACATAGTCTTTTTGTCAATTTATACCGATTTCTTTTGACCGGCAAATTGGTCTGTCTTTCATATAAAACAGTGGCAATCATCGCCTGTTGCATGATTCTTCTTGGGTAAAGTTATGCCTTTGTAATCTGGCACTTTCTGAAAAAGTATTTTGAAAATAGTTGTCTCTGCAACAAGGAAATTTTTCGTTATTGAAATTATAACCATCGCAAAACGGAATTTCGAACGATTTTCTAGTATCTTCATTGATGAAAATAATTATAAAATTTATTTTTTAAAATATTTATTTGGGATTATATCTAGCATGATGCCAAAAAAATTAATTTTTTTAACTTTAAGATACAAAAGTGTGACTACATTCATTAAAGAGAGTATATATTTAGCTTCATTTCGTAGTACTCCAAAATATCCTTGCATACAGGGTGTCTGATAACTAGATGTTTGAAAAAATCTGTTATTTTTGGAGGTGTTCTGTTTTAATCTTTTTATCCATTATCCTCGTAGAAAATCAAACATTTTATAATTTTGTATTATTAAAAAGATATATTCTTTACAGAATAATGCTTTATACTGCAAGATTTAAAATAAAAATTAAACAAATAGTTATTTTAAAAAATGCAAGAACATTGCACTTTTATATTTAAATTGCGATGAATATATGAAGGCATTAGAAAGAATGCCAACCTAGCCGCTCCATGTCTACAAAAATTAAGCATAAATTAATTTTTATTGATGCATTTTTAAAAAATTCACCGAGTAGCTTTAAGTGTTTTCTTACCATTGTTGAGAAATAAGGCTTAATATGAAGGAAGAAAAAAATTAAAAACAACTAGAAAAAAATTTATTTTTGCTCAACATTAGGCATAAACTGAATCAAAGATTTATTTCAACTTTTATAATTTTTTATACAAATTGCTTAGTTTAAATATTAAAATTGAGTTCTATAGGAAGTAACCTTTAAATAGCTTCAAAATAACCACAAATAAAAATGACAGCCAAGTACCTGAACAAACATTCCAACAACTATATATCTTCATTATCGGAAGATCCATCAAGCTACAGACCAATTTGTCTGCTTGATACATTAGGGAAAATCTTTGAGCGACTGTTGTGCAACCGAATTGAAGACGCGATTCAAATAGCCGGAGGGCTATCCAATCGTCAGTTTGGGTTTCGGAAACTGCACTCAACGACAGATGCCATAAACCTTGTCACCACAACTGCGCAGGAAGCTATCGCAGGCACTCGATGGAAGAATGGTGTAAAACAATATTGCCTTGTGGCAACGCTTGATGTACGCATTGCGTTCAACTCTGCTGACGGAGCAATATTTTAAAAGCTCTTAGGGAGTTTAGAGTACCAAGCTACCCATTAGCGCAATCAAAGGGGGGTTTTTGGGGTTTAAACCCCCCCAAAAATTATTGTAGTAGCAAGCAATATAGGATTCAATCAAAATGAGTAACATTAAATCTTATCAGATGTGTGAAAACCCCATTTGTATTTATATTTCAATTCGATTCTCGATGATTCATTAGTTCGGTTGTTGTTTAATTTTTAAGTTCTGTTTCTGTCTACTTGTGGGGTTGTTGACAATACTTCGATTTTAGTTGTCTTTTCAACTTTAGCATGTAATCTACTAAGGCAGCTGAAATATTTGGGAAAAACTTTATTGAAAAGTAAGACAAAATAATGAAGCCTGAAGTTGGGGACAATCGGTTGAATCCCTCGCCACCGAAATAATTAAAGAAATTCTTTCTAAAACCGTTATTTTTCGTCCTTTTTTATCATAATTTTTTTTTTTAAACAAAAACTTACCCAAACTGTAAGAATTAAGTTTATAGTGCAGTCATGTGATTCATTATTGACTCCTATCTGAATAATATGTTTTTTAACGAAATGTCTTCACGACACTTTTCCAAAGAGAGATTTTCATGAAACAGATTTTGAAAATCCAACGGAAATTATGAATTGTAAATATTTTTCACCACTTTCGGAAGCAGGAAATTGGAATTATTTAGGAACTGAATCATGTGGCTTCACTGGATACTTGATTCCCACAAATTATTTGGGTTAGTATGCAACTGTTTAAAAAAATAACGATTTTGGAGTAAATTTCATCGGTTACTTTGGCGATGAGGGCCTCAACTCAAAATAAAAGAAACAAGTCGTAAAACGGCAATACAAAGGGATCATTTCGTCCAATATCTCTTCAAGAGTTGCAATTGTCGCTAGCTTGCCTCTGTATACGAGAGACTGCATCTAGCCCAAAAAAACAGTTTAGTGGGATGAAATCGCATGATCGTGGTGGTAATTGGACTGCTACAAAATGTGAATTAAATCGCTCACCAAACTCGTTTCTAAATAGGTCTATGGTATCTCGCGCTGTGTGGCATGTGGCACCGTCTTGTTGAAACCACAAGTGCATCTCTACCATTTTGAGGGGCAAAAAATTCGGCAATCATCGCACGGTACCTTGCTCCTTTGGCTGTTACTTTGCGATTTTCATTATTTTTGAAAAATTACTGTTCAGTGATGCCACCGGCAAACAAACCGCACCAAACAGTGAATTTTCCAGAGTGCATTGGCAGCTCTTAAACTGCCTCTGGCTGCTCTTCAGACCAAATTCGTCAATTCTGTTTGTTAACGTACCCATTGAGCCAAAAATGAGTTTCGCCACTAAAGACAATTTTTTGATAAAAAATGTTAAACTTTTCTAAGGCCCATTCACCAAAAAATCTACTTTGTCGTAAGCACCCGGCTTTATATAGTTTCATACCGAGGTCCTTACGCAAAATGTTCCAGGTGGTCGAATAACACAAGCGCAATTATTGAGAACGACGACGAATTGACATATCGCCACTTTCATTGACACTGGTCTATACAGCAAAAATATTATACTCAGTACGCACTCTCCACATACAGGTTGGTAGATTGATGTCCAATCAAGTAAAATTGGAGCGAAATTTGGTCACGATACCTTGAATGGCCTGCTCAGTAGGTCGATTGTGGCAATCATAAAATGGACGTTATTTGCGAAAAAAATTTCTCTCAGAGCACAAAATTAAATAAAAAATTTCAATGATTTGCATAAGCTGCTAATTTATTAGTCTATTTATGGTAAAATGGCAAACCTAACTGAGCATTTTTGGCTTTGCCACAAATAGGAAAAAATCATCCTTTATTAAGAAAACAAAATAAGTAAACATATGCTTTGTTTGAACATTGTTGAAACTTATTGCTGTGAAGTCTTAAAAAAAACATGTTGCTCGCCCTGCTTGAAGTTTAAACAAGGAACCATTAGTGAAAAAATCGGACGCATTAACCGATACATCACAGCCGCTATAATAACATAAAATTGTTTTCATATATAAGCCAAACATTTGATAAAACCCCCCCCAAAAAAAAATCCTGGTTGTGCCCCTGAAGCTACCTCACGAAAGTTATTGTGAATCATTTCCATGAGAGAGTGCTGCAATATTCAACCGATAGCGACGCAAGGACGTACAATGTCACTGGCGGCGTTCCACAGGGGTTAGTTCTAGGGCCCCTTCTGTGGAACGTCATGTATGATGGTGTTCTAAGGCTCGAGGTACCTACAGGTGTCAAGATCGTCGGATTCGCGGATGATTTAGCGGTTGTTGTTACAGCTAAACACCTAGAAGAAGTAGAGGCCCTTAGTAGTGTTGCTATTAGCACTATCTACGACTGGCTAAAGTCAGCTGGGCTTAGTTTAGCGAAGGCAGTGACTATAAGTAGCCGTAAAAAGTCCGAAATCGCGGTTATAAACGTGCGCGGGACGGAGGTACACTCAAAACCATTTATTAAGTACCTCGGTGTGCTAATCGACTCTCGACTCTGTTTCAAACAGCACACTGAGAAAAAAACACATACCTTGCTCTGGTAAAAAATTTCTCTATTTTTGATAATAGCAATTTTTTCTTTTTCAAATAAAATTTTCTTCAATTAGAATAAATTTTCACATTTTCGAAGAAATATTTCTTTACTTCTAGGAAATGGAAATATTTCAATGTCTCTAAAAATGATAAGTATTTTTCTCGCACAAAAAATTTCTCATTTATAGAGAAATTTTATTGAAAATGAAAAACTTTTCTTATATTTTGATAAAAAATTCACAATGAGAAGTATTTTCTTCAATAAAAAAAAATATTTTCTCAAAAAAAAAGTATTTTTCTCTAAAAACGATATATTTTTCTATTTCATGGAACCTTTTTATCATTTTTAGAGAATTTTAAGTATCGCAATTAGAGAATAGTATTCTCTGGAGCAAACTCTACACCATTTTTCTCTAAATATGATGCCTTTTTCATCATATTCCAAGACACTTTTTTCTGAGTGCACCTAGAGAAAAGCAGTCACTTCATGCCTGGCGCTAGCAAGAATGTTGCCAAATACACGAGGACCAAAGCAAGCTCGCAGGACACTTCTTCTCAATGTCGTGCGTTCGATTTTGATATACGCATCAACGGTCTGGGCTGCAGCGATTAAGGTTAAGTCCTACCGTCGAGGAGTAGAGTCAGTGTACAGACTAGGCGCTCTTAGAGTGTGCTGCGCTTTCAGAACAGTGTCTGAGCATGAAGCTCTAGTGCTTGCTAGCTCGATCCCCATCGACCTCTTGGTGGAAGAGTCCCAACCAGGAGCTGTTAGCGAGAGCGCATCGTCTCGTAAAAAACTGGCGCGAGAGAGAAGTATATCCCAGTGGCAGGAACGTTGGCATAGATTGGTGAAGAGACGCTGGACCCATCACCTCATCCCTAACCTTTCCGTGTGGTATGGTAGAAGTCATGGTTCAGTGAATTTCTACCTCAGCCAAATTCTGAGCGGACACGGTTGCTTTAGAGCAGGCTTAATCAGCGAAATTAATAAAAGGAACAAAGCCTAATTAAGAAAGATAAACGCCTGATTAAAATAAACAACAAAATACATTACCAACAAAAAAAGTTTACATTTTTGCGTCACCAACATCGACGGCAATCGTAGTTTGTTGCTTTCTGCAAGTGCAAAGGATGTGTTCATAAAAAAATCCCAAAAACAAAATACATATCGCACACTAGATAAAAAACAGTCACAACTCAAAATTTTTTATATCGACTTTGTTATAAATCAATTCGCAAAACACATACATATCTCACTATATTTTTTCATTATTTTCTTCATTAACTGGAAGAATGAAGTTTGTGTGTTTACATGAAAATTTCTTTTCTTCTGCAGTTTCAACCAAAGGGTTTTATTTTTCGCTTCTCCTGAAAAATCATGTTTTTTGAGTTGTGACAATTTTGTATTTAGTGTGCGATATGTGCCAAGCTCATCAAGATCGTTTGAATTTCTATTCCACTAACAAAATACATGCGCTCAACAACAATGCTGTATGTTTGGTGGTCGCGCCGACAGCTTGTACGCTTCGATGCGTGTGTTGTTGTTGTTTGTTATTGTTGATATTCGCAAGTGGATTTCTTCGTAAATTTGGCGCAAGCAAAATGTGAGTTTTATTTAATTATAATATGAGGGCCACAAGGGCCATAAGGGCCACCTTTGTGATCACTCCTGCTTTAGAGCAGTGATGCCCAGAAAAATTATTTGAAGAGTGCTACAACAATTACAACAAAATGCCAACAACAACAACAAATCTTGGGATTCGTGGCACAATAATTTTTCTAACAACAAAAACACATAAAACAACAACACGCATAAAACCTACATCAGCGCCAGCGCAAAAGTTCATAAATATTGAACACACAAAACAACAACACGAATCCTTCAATGTACGCAAATACAACAATAAAGTAATAAAAAGGCAGGGTGAAGCTGAAAACTTAATTCGGCGAATTACAACAATTATGGCAATATTGAAATTGTTGTAAAGAGTGCAAAAAGTGGAGCATGTTAAAAACAACAACACGAATTCTGGCAGCGCCCAAGCAAAAAAAACAAAAGACATACAAACAACAACACGAATGCTGACCGTGCCCAAGCGCACAAGTTAAATTGTTGAACACACAAAAGCAACAATATCGTCAACAACAGCGTCATTTGATGGCTCTTAAAAAACAACAAAGCAATATGAAGCAATGATTTTTCTTCAAACTGAATTTGTCGAATTACAACAATCATGAAAACATCGAAGTTGTTGTAAAGAGTGGAAAGAGTGGAAAGAGTTAGGCGCTGGGCATCCCTGCTTTAGAGCATACCTGTATAAATTCAAGCATGCAAGTGACCCCTATTGCACTCATTTCTCTGTTAGCATAGTAGAAGACACTGCACACGTCCTCTTCGAGTGTCCTAGGTTCAACGAAGCAAGAACTGATGCTTCGGTCCGCCTGGGCGAAGTGGTGACACTCCAAAACTTGATGAACCTCATGTTGAGAAGCGAAACCAACTGGTCTGTGGTAAGCTCTTTGTCCAAACGCATAATCGACGAACTTCGAAGAGTCGAGCGTTTGCAAAATAGTTCAGCGTTAGATAGGAAACTATTCGATGTTTAGGGTTCTTCCCGACCCAGAGTCGACATCAAGTTAAGGAGAAGATTTACAGTCATCCGACAGACAAAATTAGTCCTTCAGTTTTCAGCTTAGTGCTGTTCCCCCATGCCGCGAAGTTATGCCTTACGGCGGTTCCACGGGATTCATACTGGGTCGAAGATTCAATGCGGAGGAATCGCACACTCCCACCTGCACGGAGGGGCCTATTGAAGGTTCCCCTTCGCGAATAAAATAAAAAAAAGAAAAAAAATATCTTCATTATCTTCAACATTAAAAAAAAACTTTTTCCAAAAAACGCTGTTTTGGCATCATGCTAATTATATCTCATCAAATAAAGGGAAAAGATATGATTTTGCGCTTTAAAAATTTGGATTCAAGGTCAAGAATCCAATTGGCTTAATATTAATAATATCTGACACTGTTTGAGAAACACTGTGGTCAGTTTTACATAAGTTTTCTTATGTTATGAATGAAATTATTATTTTAAGAAATTGTGTTCATAATTTAAACACAAAATAATAAATTAGTACAAAATATTAAAAATTGATAATTTAATATGTGTTTAAATTAATTGCATTGGTATGCATCATACATCACTATGACTAAATTGAAATTATACTAGCATGCCTTTCATGTGTATATTAAATAGTGCGCATGACATGAACAAAATGACTTTGATTGAGTTTAAATCCATGCATTTTACATTATCTGTGAAACTTTATAATTATAATTATTATTAATTTTTGGCTGACACCTGGCATTATGCAATAATTAGCACGTTCTTATTAAATATGCAAGGCAATTGACTCAGATTTATTGCGGGTAATAAATTAATTTGTTGGTGTGAGTGTGTTTGGAAAGGTAAGCCGGGAGTGTTAAGCATATGTATATTAATTCTTGAATATTTAATATGTTTCATACACAAGGTCATAAGATCTTATATTTGAGAAATAATGTATATTTCAATATAAGCTATATAAGCTATATAAGCTGTTGGTTTCTCATTAAGAAATATGCTAACAAGACTGTGACAACACTAGCACTGCTGGAGCTGTTGGCATAAGCAACTGGACATCACATAAATGAAATACAAATTCTACGTAATAATGAAAATTTTGCCAACGCAAAAAAAGGCAATAAATTTCATTAAATGTTCATGATAAGATAAAAATTATTGAACACATAAAGTTCAGTGAAGTTGAAGCTGACCCAAAGCAAGAAGAATCTAACAAAAACAAAGAAAATCTAATTTCATATAAATATAGGCAAAACACGAAAGCGATTTATGAGTGTGTGAAGATAGAACAATGCTAACATTCTTAGGTTTATCAAGGACATTCTTTGAGCTTGTGGCAGCCTGTGGCTAGGCAAATATTCTTTATCAAGAATAACTAATTCAGGCATGGCGAAATTTATTATATTATTTGTAAATACTGACAGCAACAAAAAAACAAATATATAACAAAAGACAATCAGCCTACGTATAATATATAAATAATTTTTCCTCCGGAATTGGAAAAGGGATTTTTCATTTTGAAGATAGCAGGACAATACATTATTTTTATAACACTAGTATATATATTGACGGTTGATTAAAAAATTGGCATCAAAAACAAACAAAATTATTCTGAAGTTTTTATTCTAGTTTCTTCTAGAATTCTTCTAGAATTCGTTTTTATTCTTTTTATATAATAGTTAAAAAATATATCGAAACATGCAAAAAGTTTTTTTTAAGGAAGGATATGACATTGGCTTTTTTTTAAAATCGACTTTTTTATAATTTTGTATATTAGTTAATATAGTATCGCCTGGGGTCGAAATTCGACCAATTTATTGATTGCCTATTTATAAATACTAGTATCGCCTGGGGTCGAAATTCGACCAATTTATTGATTGCCTATTTATAAATATATGCGAGATGATCAAAATAAGTTCGAGGCTATAACTTTTCATTGATTGGAGATATTAAGCTATTTTCTTCTGAAAAATTATTTATTTATTTAATTATTTCTTTCAAAACCAGAAAAACAACATTTTAAAAAAATTTAATTTTGTCAAAAAATTTTTGCCTTGATTTTTTGATGGCACGGACAGTTTATTAATTTAGTGTCAAGACAAAATAAATTCACCGTAAATTTGGTATAGACTTTGAAAGCAAATCAAAAGTTCAATTTTGAGTTTTTGTTTTTTTACAACAAAAATCATTTTTACCCCATATTTTAAGAATTGGCAATTGACAAATTTTATGGTCTTTTTTTAAAAGGAATAATTTAAATATAAACAAACAAAAAACGGTATTATTTTCAAAAGTTTTTTTAAGTTAACTGATAAGACTTAAATACAAAAAAGAAATAAATAAAATCTATTCACAGATGGCGGAGATATTGGCTTCCCAATTTAGAACATTCAATTTGAGACAGTTTTTTTCTCTCTCTTGGCATTTGGTTGAAACGCACGCTAAATAACTAACGACATTATTAAGAAAATTAATTAAAAATACTTTTGGTTAGAATTTTGCTGAAATTTTTAACACATTTAAAAGAAAATTTATCAAACTTTTAGAAAAAATGAAAAAAATTTAAAAACCATTAAAATCCGACCAAGATATTCACATGGAAAGTCAAATTTTTGAGTTCAAAACACATTTTTTTACAAATTTAACAATTGATGAATGCATAAAACTACAATTTTTTAAGAAATTGTTACTTTTAAAAAAAATTCAAATTGAAGCAACTTAAGAACTCTCCTCCAACCAAATTTCATATCAATCAAAGAGCAGATTTTTTCTCAAAAATTTAATTTCTCTCTTATAAGGTTGGGAACCCCCTCCATCAGATATATCATTTAAATATAAATTCTGCACATCTGGGCAACATAACCTTCGAATGGTATAAGTTTTTATAATTTTGAGTTTTAATTAATACCAAAAAAGCGTACGACAAACTTTAATGTTCACGTATTAATATATAAGATTCTTTTCACGAAAAAATTCTTACGGATTCAAAAGTTACAGCCGGATTAGTGAGAGCGCATTTTTAATTTTTGCCTTTTTTTTTTTTGTTTGTTCACAAACTTTGCACGCGTTTATCTCGAAACCATGCTTTTTCGCACTGGTTGCGGAACTAGCGGGTGCATTTTTTGACGAATTTTTTTTTTTTATTTTTTTTTAAATTTGATTTGCTATCGTATGACACGAGCTTTTTTTAAATTTTTTTTTTCGATTTTTATGAATTTTTAAAGTCAATATCTTGTTCGAAAAACACACTTTAAAATTTGGAACATCAACAAAAATTTAAAAAAAAATTTTAAAAAAGCTCCTGTCATACGATAACCAATTTTGTTAAGATTTAAAAAGTCATTTTTTTTCCAGATCGGACAATTTTTGCGACTCCCAGCGCTGCAACCACGAGGCGCCATTTTTTCTCTGCTGCCAGTTTGGAGCTCCATAAAACCATGTTGGAGTGGAAAATATATTTTTTTGAATTTTGTTTCTTGTAATTTGTTCAATAGGCCGGATCATTCATGTATGGATAAAAAAAATGTTAACCGGTCGGGGCCTCAAAAGTTAGAGGAACTCATAAAAATGATTTCTGCATACTTTTTTTTCAAATCGAAGATCCTTTTTGGTAAAAAAAAAAAGTTTTTACTTGCAACTTTTTATTTTTCACAGAACGCATACCAACATCTGCTAAAATATTAAATTTCTTACTCATACCAATATTTTGACATAAAAAAATTTACAAATTATGTTTCATTATGACTCTTATTGACAACCAAAAACGGATTTTTTTTTGCTATTTTCAAAAACACATTTTTTTAAAAATGTGTCTGTAAAAGACACATTTCTTATTAGATATACGTGGAATAGTTTTTGTTGGAAAGGTATTAAGTTCTTCTTTCTTTCTGTGTATCGCCTTAATCAAAGCTATGTGATTAAAAAAAAAATGTACGAGTATCCAAAACTGGTCGAAAAAGCAGTGAAAAAATTCAATCAATTTTTTTGTATGAAGAAGAAATGTATCATTACTATAACATAATTCCGTAAAATGTGGGTGCGGAACGCTTGATTTTTTTGAGAAATTTCAGAGCATATTTTTAGGCATTTTCTGTTTTGTGATTTATTGAAACTTCAAAAACTTTATATTTTTTTTTCATTTTGGAAGTTTAGTTTTACAAAAAAATTTTAAAAATATTTCGTCATACCTACTATGGTTTTCGTTTTTACTTTGAGGTATTTTATAAGTATTTGGAACTGAAAATTATTATTTGAATAATTTAAAATCGAATAAGTGGAAACGGGCCCGTCATTTTTGACGGGAAAGAACTAGTTTTATCAGATTTCTAAAGTCGATTTCTCACATTCTGTCAGTTTTTGCACACAGCTTTAATGAAAGCGAGACACAGAAAGAAAGAAGAGCTTAATACCTTTTCAACAATAACAATTCCACGTAAATCTAATAAAAAATTATAACAGCGGTTTTTAAAAAGTATGTTTTTACATTTTTGGTGGGCAATAAGAGTCATAATGAAACATAATTTAAAAATTTTTTTTTTCAAAATATTGGTATAAGTAAGAAATTTTATATTTTAGCAGATAATATTCGTTTTGTGAAAAATAAAAATTTACAAGCAAAAACATATTTTTTTAACCAAAAAGGACCTTCTGGAGAATCACAATTGCTTCGGCGAATTTTCTTCGATTTCAAAAAAGATTATGCAGAAATCATTTTAATGAGCTCTTCTAACTATAAGGACCGCGACCAGCGGAATCTAAATTTCGATCCGGTCTATTGTTTGGAAAAATGTTTGTTTTTGACTGAGCTATGAATTTTTAAAAAAAAAGTCTGTTTTCTTTGCCGCGAATGGTATGTCCCAACTTAAGTTTTTATTCTTATATAATAGTTAACAAATATATTAAAACTTGCAAAAAAATAAGTGCAGCACAAAAACTTAAATTGTTAATTAAATGTTACTCATACGCCACGACAAAAGCGAATCATTAAAAACATACAAATGCCTTTAAATGCGCACAGATCAAGTCACATTCAAGTGTACATGTCCTTCAGGCACTGAAACGACTTAATATTAACTTAAGCAGTTGCAAGAACATAACAAAAACAACAACAACAGCAACTCAACTTCATACCAAACCACGCACGATTGCACTGTAAACTTAACTCTAAAATGCAGTAGCTGGCAAAATATCGAAAGGAATTAAGGAATAACATAAGAGAAAAAAAACAACCAAAACCAAAACAAGAAAACCAGAGACAAGAACTCTAAAACTTCAAGAAACAATTACAATTACACTTGCATTTACAACAACTTGAGTGCGCAGGAGGAAATCTTAGGCGAAACTTTTTTGAGAAGCAACAACAAAGTATGCGTTGTCTAGACACTTTTGCAGCAAACAGATACCCGACAGGATGCAATATAGATGTATGTCTGTTTTAATACTAGTGTGCATGTGTGTGTCTGTGCGTGGTTTTGAGTTTGAGTA
Source organism: Tetanocera ferruginea (assembly GCA_958299015.1). Classification (NCBI taxonomy): domain Eukaryota; kingdom Metazoa; phylum Arthropoda; class Insecta; order Diptera; family Sciomyzidae; genus Tetanocera; species Tetanocera ferruginea. The sequence goes on from OY282640.1 coordinate 139,283,192, forward strand.
TCTCTTCAATTCAATTTCAACCCATATCACTGCGTGTGAGTGTGTCATTTTGTGTTTGTGTGCACTCAACCGCACGTTTCTTTTAAAACAAAAGCAATCATGTCCTTTTTAAACTTTCAACACAAAGTTGCAATAGAAACAACAAAAACTTTGATGTTGTTTTTGTTGTGACTGTTGCAAAAACAATAACAACAATAACAACAAAGTCACACAACCACAATCAGCTACATAGTAAGTTTGTTTCTAAGCTACGCGCGGTTGTTGATAGCAAAGCGTAGCCAAGGCAACAACTAGTTAAATAACAAATAAAAAACACATAGAAAACAAAAACAACACCAGATCAAGCACTGACAACTTAAATTAAAATGTCACATAAATCTTTACAGAATTTTCATTAAATTCTTCAACGTAGTCTTGAGCAACAACTCCTAGAAATATGCTTCAATTTCATTGTTTTATATTAGATTCAGCATTTGAGGTTTAAGATTCACATCTCAACAAATACAGCCAGCTTATGTGGAATGCTGCTGTGTGAATGTGTTTGTTTGTCTGGTGTTTTCAAAGCATTCCACTAAACCAACCATAAGCGTAGGCTTGGCGGCAAAATGTTGGATTTTTTTGATTGATTTAAGTTTATATATTTTTCATAAATTCTTATTTTCGATCGAGTAGCTTCTGTGAGTTATTTTGTGCCACGCTCATAGCCAAGGGGGTTTTGTGGTTCTAAGCTTTCCCATAGGTACCGAAGAGTAATAAAAACAAAAACAATTCAACTCAAGATTCTAAAATTTGCTAACTGTTCTAAAGATAAAATTTTTAACTGTTAAAAGAGGAAAATTCTCAATTTCTTACTTCTAAAAATTCTAAAGAAAGCTTTAATTGGTAAAAAAAGATCCTGAGAAAAAAGGTTCTAATTAAATGATGGCCATAAAACAATAAATAGTTTAGATCACTAAAACTTATGATCTGAACGTATCAAACGCTTTTTCAAGCGTCGAAAAACGTAAACCTCGCAATTAATTTTGTGCAGACTTGATGTTTTGAGTGAATACAGTCGATTTTTGACAACCTTGAAATTTGTGCCGTAGCGAAGTGAGACCACGATTGAATTCGGATAAAACACTGTGCCTCGAGATGTTGGTTCAACACCAAATGTCAAAGCGAGTTTATCGGCACGCTGCTGTTGGTTTAATCCATATCGATACACGGAGAGCAATTTGAGCTGAGAACAATCCCAAATCATTCTATTTTGGGAGTCATTCTGAGCTACGCCATAATATTCTTGATATCAAGCCCTTATGTGATTGTTGATCACAAAAATGAACACGCTAATTTGTGCAAAATCTATGTGACTTTTGGATTGTTTATCAAAAAACTTATGCTCACTTGTGCCCAATTTATGTCATTTCGGTATTGATTATCAAAAAAAGAGCACAAGAATAAGCAGCACGAATAACGTATTAGGCAAAATATGAAAAAATATGTAAGTGGCTCAAGCAACAAAGGAACCGAAAAACAACAGAAGCGAATAAAAAATTGTCTTTGTCAAATTTAGATATATTTGATCCAATTCGGACAGGAAAATCTAATTTTTTAATTTATTTTCTACACTTTTATGCTATTAAGAACAAAAACCAACTGAGAATTTGGCGTTGGGTTCCTCATTTTTTTTAATATGCAAAAACAACAACAACAAAATTAAGTTTTTTATAAAATAGCCCAAGATTACATTTATTTAGCACAAATAAACGTGTTTATCAAAAAAAAAATTCAAACCCAATTTCTAGCGTAAGCTGCGAACGTAAAAAACATGCACTCAGAAAAATAATGCTGTAAAAATGACGTTTTTTTAACACTTTATCTTGTTATTGAAGTTCTGCACGATCGGTCATGTTAATAATAAACACTTAACATGATAATTCAATATCTCATAAAATGGCATCTACGGAACAGGACATTCAGAAAAGTGGCATTTTATCACTTAATTCTTTTTATATGCTGATGCAATGAACAAATCAACACCGTACTCATGCTATTTATTAACACTGCCTAATGCAATATTAATCTTTTAAAAATTATTGTTGTTTTGAGTGCAAAAATGATCATGTTAGATTAACAGCAGCCGTGTTGAAATATTTTGACTCATTTTTTCCTGTGTGTGTTTGGAGAGAGATGAGCATTGAGCTCTATTAATCTAATAACATTGACGAACGGTTTGTGTTTGGTTTAAGCCCATTTTTTTCTCTCCGTGTAATTGTAGAAAATTATCGCTAGTAAGTGTGGCTCTATTTTAACACAAGATGTCAATCATAACTTCTTTTTAACTCAATCAATGAACTCAAACTGCCAAACTTAACGAAATGTGTCTGAGATTCGGTTAGATTTAACTCTTATGAAAAAAACGACTAAGATCATATTTCGTTTTATTTGGCTATTTGGCTGATGTAGCGTTTGGTTTCGAGCTAACAATAAAATAGTTCTCGGAGTTCAAAATTAAATTAAAAGATTTATTTTAAACAAATTAAACGTTAACAATAAAAAATACAAAAGAAAGGTTTACTAAGATAAGACGTTACGTTAAGCTGAATTCAAAATTATCAAGCGAATAATGTTAAAAGAGAATAGAAAAAGTTAAGTTGGTGATGGTTGACAAAATGCAGTCGATTATAAGTCTATCACAACCAGGTGGCGTTGCCAGTCACGTCAAGTGGCTATACTGACACGATATATGCACCCAAGCGAGAGCAAGCGTTGATAAGTGCGTCTAGTAGAAAGTAGCAGAAGTAAATATGTGAGATGAACACATCTTTTTTGGATTTAATAAATTATTCAGGTTTCGTTCTGAATCAATTGTTATTTTTGTTTTTAATGGAAATTAATTTAGATCCCACATCACACTACTCATTTGAGTGTAACTCCCAAACTATTCCAGAGAAAAAAAAAATTTCTGTAAATAAAATAATAAATAATAAATATTATTTGAATATCCTACAATTTCCAATATGAAAAATGTATCAATTTCACAGTTTGTATTTTTTATTTATTTTATTTTTATTTTACTGTAGATAGCAGGTAATCTAATTGAGTTGGTTTTGCAAAATATGGCACTTTGATATAAAAACATATGGGCATTTCCACAGTAAAGTCTACCGTGACCAAAAGAGAAATATTCAAAATTAATTTAATTAAAGAGTTCAAATTTTTCCCATGTTGCAATGGCAAGATATCGGGCTACCAAGTTAAAGTTAAAGTTTTTGTTAGTTTTGTTTATTTCTTTGAGCATTTTCTCTTTACAATTTCCATCTCTAAGAGTAATTGTGCAATTGCACTCTTATGCTAAATTTTTTCTACAACAACAACTAACCGTAAAATAAATGCAAAAGACCAAAGAAATATCAATTAACGGTAAAATTTTGATTTGCTTTTAATGATATTCTGAGGTAACGTCACGCTAGACAAAAAAGCATTTATTTTTAAAGCTATTTTTTTTACGCTGACGTTCAAAAGTGCGTGGAATTTTGCATTTTAATAAAGTTAAGTAAATTTTATAAAAAAAATCGTTAAGAAAAAAACCGTTAATTTTATATTAAATTTGAAAAGTGAGTAACGTCACGCCACATTGCTCGAAGTTTGCCTGATTTCGTTACTAAATTTGGTTGCAGGTATTTTAGTGGAATTTTTTTCCAACTTCTCATGGTCGATGGGGTAGGAGTTGAAAAAATATAATATACTAGTTATTTCCCGTCAAAATGACGGACCCGGTTTTAATAAAGAAAACACATGAAAGATTGATTTTAAGCTGAATAAAATATCAGCGATGGTCACATATTCGCTTTTAAGTTGTGCAAATGACAATTTTTAGTTCAAAATATTTAAAAAATACCTTAAAGTAAAAACGGAAATTATAGTAGGTACGACGAAATAAGTTAAAAATTTTTTTATAAAATTTAAAATTTCAAAATGAAAAATATAAAAAGTTTTTGAAGTTTCAATAAATCACAAAACAAAAATGCCTAAAAATATGCTATGAAATTTAAAAAAAAAAATCAAGCGTTCCGCACTTACATTTTACTGAATTATGTTATAGTAATAATAGCAAATTTTTTATGTGTTTTTTATGTCAAATATTTTTTCAAACAAATTTTAACTTAAAATGTTCCGATGGAAATTTAAATAATGTAACGCCAGTAACGTCACGCCAGATGATTAAGCCTAATAAAAAAACCCGAGAAAAGATTTTTTAATATGATAACTAGCAAAACAAAGTTATATTATTTTAAATTCTTCCAAATAAAGTTTTGTATAAAAAGTCTTGCCCAATTCGCAGAGTTTTGCAAATTTTCTAGTCAAAGTCAAAAACCGCTTATGTTTTTTGTAACGTCACGCTAGTGCATATTTTTGCTTATATCTTTAAATGCTTACAGTCGATTACAGAAAACTTAGACTTCTTCATTCTTTTTTTTTTTAATTTTTTTCGTACGAAACGTATATAACGCCAGTTTGGAAATAACTTTTGTTTTTAAATACAAAAACATCCATCTCCTTTTATAATTAAATAATTTTACGTATCAAAATATATATCAGTTTTAAAATATGACATAATAATGGCCCTTCTTACTGCTGTATCAAAGTTTAAAGATTGAAACTAATCTGACATAAAAAAACATAGGAGAGATGATAAAATAATAGAATTTATAAAAAAAGAAAAAAGGTTTAAAAGAAAAAATATTTTTTTCAATACTTTTTGTTGACCCCCTTCTTTTAGCCATTCTTAAGAAGTGCTTCTATCAGGCCTCTTTTGAGCTATCGAAGCGGAAGGCCTGAAAAATTTTCCCACTTTATATAAAAAAAAAAGTGTAATTGTATATGAGCGCGGCAGTACTACAAAATCCACTGGAAGGCCTGCTAGCAGCGCTGTCATTGTCTACTGGGCATGTTTTCATTGCATTGAGTGCAGTGTGCTCTCTGACAACGATGTCTTCTCAGAGCAACAATGTCTTGTGTCTTGTTCCACTTGCACTTATGTGTCTTGCTTGTCTTCGCTGCAATCACATACTTGATTTGTTTGTTGAGAGCAAGATAGTGATTGTTGTGTGAAAGAAGCAGATGTCTTGAAACTTGTTTCAAGTGCACTCACGCAGGCTTTTAATGCGATTGTTTTAACAATCGTGGTCTTTAATTTTATTACAGGGGTATATTAACTTTGTGCAAGCGTTTGCAACGCATAGAAATAAGCGAAATAACGGCATAGAAAAGTATATAAAGGGTGTCCCGCAACTGAGTGTAACTATTTACAGAGGTGAAAGGTAATGTCGAGTTGAGCAAAAAATTGTATGGGAGGGGAGGGAGGTCGATTTTCCCATTCTTTGGAGCTACAGGGTTAATTAATATTTCACGATTATGATTCAAATTATAGTTTCTAGCACAAAAACAAACTCACAGAAAACTTATTGAAGAAAATTATCAATAAAAAGAAAATTAAATAAATTAAAAAATTTATTGTGAAAAAAAAAATTTAATTTATTATGTGAAATTCTGAGGAATTTGAACTCAAAGTTGAAATTAAGTTGTTTCCATCGATTGATTTCATCTCCAGACGAGCACAGCTCAGGAACGGTTAAGTCGGTGGGGTTTGTTGATATACCTTTTAGAAAGGTGATTTATTGCCTTTACAATGAAAAATAAGTTTTCTGTGAGTTAGTTTTTGAGCTATTACAATAATTTGAATCAAAATTGAACCAATTAATCCTGTTGCTCCTAAGAATGTGAAAATAGACCCCAGCTCCCATACGATTTTTTGCTCAACTCGACATTTCCTTTCACCTCCGTAAATAGTTGCACTCACTTGTGAGACACCCTGTATATTCTTGATCAGGCATCTCTTGAGTGGAGTTACCAATATCCGTCCGTCCGTCTGTCCTTCTGCGTGTTGTCCGTAAACACAGGATAAGAAGAAGGAGTTGAGATAATTGGATGAAACTCAGTACACATGGACACATGGATCCACTTATCTGCACTATTGAATATTTTTGGAATCCGCCCACGGCCACGCCTACCTCCCGTATAACGCGAAAATTGAAAACTGCATAAATAAGCTCATAAATAATCTACAACAATTAAATTTGGTGCGTATGTTTTTTATAACAAACCGAAGATGTTTTTACAAAATAGACGTCATCCGCCTACGGACACGCCCACCTCTGACGCAACGCATAAATTGAAAACTGCATAAATAAGCTCATAATTAACCTAAAACAATAACATTTGATAAATATGCATTTTATATCAAAACAAATATGTCTTCGTAAAATGGATGCCATCCGTCATGTCATGTCACGGACACGCCCACCTCCAATACAACCTTACTCTTTAAAACTCAATAAATAAGCTTATATCTAACCAACAGCTTATATTGAAAAACACAGATAAAAGTGGTGACCGTACGTAGCATGCAGGTTAAGTGTGTGGCTTAGCATGCTCGGAACCCGAGTTCGATCGCCAGTCGCGGCAAACATTTCTTTCAAACAAAATTTTTCTGATCGATCACCACCGCTCTGCAGACAATGGCAAACCTCAGAGAGTAATAATGTCATGTAAAGCTTTCTGAGAACATGAACTTTAGCCGTTCGGAGTCGGCATAAAACATGTAGGTCCAGTTCTTGGTTAATTGTGGGCAAACATTTAATAACACACACAACACAATTGATCATAAGAAGCTCGGTTAAAGTCCTTTCAAGGGCTGAAATGACCAATTTGTTTTTTTTTTTTTTTTGTGGCATGCAGGTTAAGTGTGTGGCTTGGCATGCTCGGCAAACTTTTTTTTCAAACAAAATTTTTCTGATCGATTACCACCTCTCTGCAGACAATGGCAAACTTCAGAGAGTAATAATGTCATGTGAAAATAATGTCTGAAAACATGAGCTTTTGCATAAAACATGTTGGTCCAGTTCTCGGTCAATTACGTAGAAACATTTAATAACACACACAACACAATTTGATCATAAGAAGCTTGGTTAAAGTCCTTTTAAGGGCTAAAATGGCCAATTCGTTTTTTTTTCGGTAAAATATGGTATGTATGTTTTTTAAGACAAACCAAAGGCGTGTTTGAAAAATGGGCGTAATTCGTCCACGAACATGACTGACTCCCACACAACCTACAATAGCGAAAACACTGTAACGGCATTAATATGTGAGCTACAGGAATAAAACTTGGCATGTGTAAATTTTTAATCAGAATTGAAATGCATATAAAATCCGCTCACGGATACGCCCATTTTATAAATACTATTATTGTATTTTGAAAATCCATATTTAGGGTATTTTATTTTCGGGCTAGACCGACTTTAGCCTTTTTTTACCTGTTTTATGTTAGTTTTATTCGTCTTTCTTTTCCCTTTTTTTCATTTTGCTCTTTATATTCATACAGCTTGATTCTTCTTACCATTGCTGTTCTACCACGGTCTTCAGATAATTGGTTTGCCGAGATGCCTATTGCAAGTACACTATTTGAATTCAGCAGATATTTAACAACAAGTATGCAGTCAGTGCTTTAGCATTACCACATATTTTTTATATGAGTATACTTATAATCCTTGCATCGTATTCTATTGTTATATTTCTTATGTTTGCTCATACCAAACATTTTTAAACTGAATAAAAATCTGTTGATAATTTTTCAGTTCAAAAAACGAACAATTTATTTTATAAGTAAGCCAATTTGTAGGAATTGAAATCGTGAATGAAATCAAGTGCGCCACTTTGCACGACTGCACGGCATTCAAGACTACTTTGTATGCTCTTCCACAAATAACCGTTAAAAATCCTTTCATCCATCGTCTTCAACTTGAAACTTACCTTGGGAAATACAAACGCACAATTTCACCCGGTCGACCTTTGATGTGATAGCTACACGATGTATTTGGTGGATACCAGTGAGCAATACTCAGAAATATGCCTTCACTTGCACTGCTATCCTTAAGTGAATCGGAACTGAGCAACCAGTCGCAAATGCCATGCTTAATGCCTGCCGTCTCAACATGTCCAGGCCAATTGCCGACATTGAAATGAAAGCCCGTATTCAGCAAAGGACCAGCTGGCGAGGACACAAACTCAACGTACATGTACTGCGAAGTGCCTGCAACAAAAAAGAACAATTTTAAGATTTAATTTCTGATTAATATTAATTGCAAGATCAGATCAATGCACTCATTCGCAACAGCATCATCAACATCATCATCATAAACATCATTCTTATCAAATATGAGACCAACAACAGCATCATAGCCATCATATATATTCTGTTGAATGTTCCGCGACAGTAAATTGCCATAAATGGTGCAAAGAACAACAATGCAAGGACGTTGCATGTAGAACAACAAATGCTGGTGCAGCGTATTTATTATGCAATTTCAAAACATGTGACAGCCTGACAGAACATTCATGCAAACGAAACGTTCATATGTGGGTTGACTTTGCTACTGACGCTACTGCTTGTGATATCGCTCGTTACAAGCTTGCTGGTCATGGCGCTATTTTACATGCCTTGCCATGTCAATTCAATTCACATTCATTTCAAAATGGATTCGTGGCAAAAATTGAATTGAATGTTGAATGTGAGTGAGTTGAATTGCACGCTCAGGTAATTTCCGTACGAAATGGAATTTTAATTAGGCGCACATGAACCTAGCCATGATGCCGTCAACAACAACGAAGCCAGTTACAACTTAAAAAAACAACAATAAAAATGTTGCCAAACGAAATAACATTCGGCAGAATGTGAAATGAAGATGAACGTGATGAGACTTTGTTGAAGCTGAACATTAAATTTCAAATTGATTGAGAACATTTTTCTACTGATTGATTGAGGAAATAAAAAAAAAACGAAAAACGGAGGAAATAAATGCAATAAAAATTGGATTAAGTGTGAAATAAGCGAATAACTAAGGTAGACAAAAGAGTGAAAAACAAGTAGTCAGTCAGAATTGATGAATAATTATGTTTGCGAGTTCCTCAGAGAAAATGGAATAATAATTAACAAAAAAAAAATAACTTTGAATAACGAGAAAAAAAACGAGTAAACGATTTAGAAAACAATAGCAAAATGAAAACAGACAAATATTTTATATTTAAAATAATCTAAAAATTAAAAATTAAAAATTAAAAATTAAAAATTAAAAATTAAAAATTAAAAATTAAAAATTAAAAATTAAAAATTAAAAATTAAAAATTAAAAATTAAAAATTAAAAATTAAAAATTAAAAATTAAAAATTAAAAATTAAAAATTAAAAATTAAAAATTAAAAATTAAAAATTAAAAATTAAAAATTAAAAATTAAAAATTAAAAATTAAAAATTAAAAATTAAAAATTAAAAATTAAAAATTAAAAATTAAAAATTAAAAATTAAAAATTAAAAATTAAAAATTAAAAATTAAAAATTAAAAATTAAAAATTAAAAATTAAAAATTAAAAATTAAAAATTAAAAATTAAAAATTAAAAATTAAAAATTAAAAATTAAAAATTAAAAATTAAAAATTAAAAATTAAAAATTAAAAATTAAAAATTAAAAATTAAAAATTAAAAATTAAAAATTAAAAATTAAAAATTAAAAATTAAAAATTAAAAATTAAAAATTAAAAATTAAAAATTAAAAATTAAAAATTAAAAATTAAAAATTAAAAATTAAAAATTAAAAATTAAAAATTAAAAATTAAAAATTAAAAATTAAAAATTAAAAATTAAAAATTAAAAATTAAAAATTAAAAATTAAAAATTAAAAATTAAAAATTAAAAATTAAAAATTAAAAATTAAAAATTAAAAATTAAAAATTAAAAATTAAAAATTAAAAATTAAAAATTAAAAATTAAAAATTAAAAATTAAAAATTAAAAATTAAAAATTAAAAATTAAAAATTAAAAATTAAAAATTAAAAATTAAAAATTAAAAATTAAAAATTAAAAATTAAAAATTAAAAATTAAAAATTAAAAATTAAAAATTAAAAATTAAAAATTAAAAATTAAAAATTAAAAATTAAAAATTAAAAATTAAAAATTAAAAATTAAAAATTAAAAATTAAAAATTAAAAATTAAAAATTAAAAATTAAAAATTAAAAATTAAAAATTAAAAATTAAAAATTAAAAATTAAAAATTAAAAATTAAAAATTAAAAATTAAAAATTAAAAATTAAAAATTAAAAATTAAAAATTAAAAATTAAAAATTAAAAATTAAAAATTAAAATTAAAAATTAAAAATTAAAAATTAAAAATTAAAAATTAAAAATTAAAAATTAAAAATTAAAAATTAAAAATTAAAAATTAAAAATTAAAAATTAAAAATTAAAAATTAAAAATTAAAAATTAAAAATTAAAAATTAAAAATTAAAAATTAAAAATTAAAAATTAAAAATTAAAAATTAAAAATTAAAAATTAAAAATTAAAAATTAAAAATTAAAAATTAAAAATTAAAAATTAAAAATTAAAAATTAAAAATTAAAAATTAAAAATTAAAAATTAAAAATTAAAAATTAAAAATTAAAAATTAAAAATTAAAAATTAAAAATTAAAAATTAAAAATTAAAAATTAAAAATTAAAAATTAAAAATTAAAAATTAAAAATTAAAAATTAAAAATTAAAAATTAAAAATTAAAAATTAAAAATTAAAAATTAAAAATTAAAAATTAAAAATTAAAAATTAAAAATTAAAAATTAAAAATTAAAAATTAAAAATTAAAAATTAAAAATTAAAAATTAAAAATTAAAAATTAAAATTAAAAATTAAAAATTAAAAATTAAAAATTAAAAATTAAAAATTAAAAATTAAAAATTAAAAATTAAAAATTAAAAATTAAAAATTAAAAATTATTATTAAAATTTAAAATTTAAAATTTAAAATTTAAAATTTAAAATTTAAAATTTAAAATTTAAAATTTAAAATTTAAAATTTAAAATTTAAAATTTAAAATTTAAAATTTAAAATTTAAAATTTAAAATTTAAAATTTAAAATTTAAAATTTAAAATTTAAAATTTAAAATTTAAAATTTAAAATTTAAAATTTAAAATTTAAAATTTAAAATTTAAAATAAAATTAAAAATTAAAATTTAAGGATTAAGAATAAAAATTTTAAAAATTAAAACTTTCGAAAAACTTACCAATTATGCTAAACGGAAACTTGCCCAATCCGCAAAACTTGCCAATTAGCGGTGAGTGCTCGTCACGTCCATCGTAAACAGCAAGCCAATCATAGGGACAATGTTCGTTACCCGATCCAATCGGTCTGATGGGACACGTCATGACATTTTCACACCTGCAAAGGAAATACACAAAAAGAAAGCATGATAATTTTATAAAGCAAAATGTTAAAATAAAGGAAAGGTAATAAGAAAGAAAAATATCAAGAGTGAAAATTGAGAGAGGCATGGAAAATTTCATCATAAAATGGTTTCCATTGTGGTATGTTGCTGACATTTCAATTTGCGAGCAATGTGACGATGTTCTTAACAGTGGCCCGCAAAATGCACAACAATAACAACAACGATATTTTACAAAACTCACTTAACTTTTATGACCACGTATCAGGCGCAATGAAGGCTGCGACGAAAGAAACATTTGATTCTCGTTTAATGGGCACAAAAGTCGTTTTGAAGTTTCATAAAATTTAATTTCGATAATACGAAAATTTATATAAAGTTGAATTAAAATTGAATAAAATGTCAATTGAGTTGAGTTCAATTATAATTGAAGTTGAATGGAAATTGAATTGAAAGTGTTTTAAAAAAGAATTGATATTGAATTGACATTAAATTTAAAGGAAATGAAATTGAAACCAAATTGTTTCAAAAATTAAAATTGAATGGAAATTGATATTGAAATTGAAATTGAAATTGAAATTGAAATTGAAATTGAAATTGAAATTGAAATTGAAATTGAAATTGAAATTGAAATTGAAATTGAAATTGAAATTGAAATTGAAATTGAAATTGAAATTGAAATTGAAATTGAAATTGAAATTGAAATTGAAATTGAAATTGAAATTGAAATTGAAATTGAAATTGAAATTGAAATTGAAATTGAAATTGAAATTGAAATTGAAATTGAAATTGAAATTGAAATTGAAATTGAAATTGAAATTGAAATTGAAATTGAAATTGAAATTGAAATTGAAATTGAAATTGAAATTGAAATTGAAATTGAAATTGAAATTGAAATTGAAATTGAAATTGAAATTGAAATTGAAATTGAAATTGAAATTGAAATTGAAATTGAAATTGAAATTGAAATTGAAATTGAAATTGAAATTGAAATTGAAATTGAAATTGAAATTGAAATTGAAATTGAAATTGAAATTGAAATTGAAATTGAAATTGAAATTGAAATTGAAATTGAAATTGAAATTGAAATTGAAATTGAAATTGAAATTGAAATTGAAATTGAAATTGAAATTGAAATTGAAATTGAAATTGAAATTGAAATTGAAATTGAAATTGAAATTGAAATTGAAATTGAAATTGAAATTGAAATTGAAATTGAAATTGAAATTGAAATTGAAATTGAAATTGAAATTGAAATTGAAATTGAAATTGAAATTGAAATTGAAATTGAAATTGAAATTGAAATTGAAATTGAAATTGAAATTGAAATTGAAATTGAAATTGAAATTGAAATTGAAATTGAAATTGAAATTGAAATTGAAATTGAAATTGAAATTGAAATTGAAATTGAAATTGAAATTGAAATTGAAATTGAAATTGAAATTGAAATTGAAATTGAAATTGAAATTGAAATTGAAATTGAAATTGAAATTGAAATTGAAATTGAAATTGAAATTGAAATTGAAATTGAAATTGAAATTGAAATTGAAATTGAAATTGAAATTGAAATTGAAATTGAAATTGAAATTGAAATTGAAATTGAAATTGAAATTGAAATTGAAATTGAAATTGAAATTGAAATTGAAATTGAAATTGAAATTGAAATTGAAATTGAAATTGAAATTGAAATTGAAATTGAAATTGAAATTGAAATTGAAATTGAAATTGAAATTGAAATTGAAATTGAAATTGAAATTGAAATTGAAATTGAAATTGAAATTGAAATTGAAATTGAAATTGAAATTGAAATTGAAATTGAAATTGAAATTGAAATTGAAATTGAAATTGAAATTGAAATTGAAATTGAAATTGAAATTGAAATTGAAATTGAAATTGAAATTGAAATTGAAATTGAAATTGAAATTGAAATTGAAATTGAAATTGAAATTGAAATTGAAATTGAAATTGAAATTGAAATTGAAATTGAAATTGAAATTGAAATTGAAATTGAAATTGAAATTGAAATTGAAATTGAAATTGAAATTGAAATTGAAATTGAAATTGAAATTGAAATTGAAATTGAAATTGAAATTGAAATTGAAATTGAAATTGAAATTGAAATTGAAATTGAAATTGAAATTGAAATTGAAATTGAAATTGAAATTGAAATTGTAATTGAAATTGAAATTGAAATTGAAATTGAAATTGAAATTGAAATTGAAATTGAAATTGAAATTGAAATTGAAATTGAAATTGAAATTGAAATTGAAATTGAAATTGAAATTGAAATTGAAATTGAAATTGAAATTGAAATTGAAATTGAAATTGAAATTGAAATTGAAATTGAAATTGAAATTGAAATTGAAATTGAAATTGAAATTGAAATTGAAATTGAAATTGAAATTGAAATTGAAATTGAAATTGAAATTGAAATTGAAATTGAAATTGAAATTGAAATTGAAATTGAAATTGAAATTGAAATTGAAATTGAAATTGAAATTGAAATTGAAATTGAAATTGAAATTGAAATTGAAATTGAAATTGAAATTGAAATTGAAATTGAATTGAAATTGAAATTGAAATTGAAATTGAAATTGAAATTGAAATTGAAAGTAAAATTGAAATTTAACGGAAATAGAATTGAAATTGTTTCAAAAATAAATATAAATTGAGTTGAAATTCTATGGATATTAAAATTGAAATTGAATTGACTTGAATTTCAAATAAAAATGAAATTTTTCTTCCATTCATAGAGATTTTGTTCCTTTGAGCTTAGAAAAAAATCTTCGAACAAAATCAAGTATTTCACTTCTGCAAAATATTGGTAGAAATTCAAAGCTACAGCGGTACCACGTCATTATTTGTTGACTCGACTTTGGCTGGCGCCAAAGTAAATCTGTGCAAGGAGCAAATTGCTTCTGGCAAATTAGACGAATGAAGTGCAAATTAAAGTCATGCCTCAAAGGCTTAAATAAGAATCGAGCTGAGCGACACATTTTTCATCCATTTGAGCTTTTTCACCACCCCTATACAGACGCTTTCAAGCTTTTGTGCACATTTTAATTTACTTTTACACTTCAATAATTATGGATTTTTTTTTTTTGTGCTCCCACGAACCCTTACGCCGACGAGACAGAGAAAGTAATCAAATGAAAAAATGTAAAGGACGCACAAAAGGATGCAAATTCTTCTTGTTGATGTTTATTTTTGTATAGGTTTCAGTGTGAAGTATAGGCAAAAATAAAGGGGAAAATAAAAAAGAAAAAAAAAAAAGACATGAAAACAAGCAAAGAGCACAAATTTATAAAGGAACTGACCCAAAGGTCGTGAGTAACTTTGATACACAGAGAAGGTTGAAAGGCAAAAAAAAAAGAAAAAAAAAAGCCAAGGCAAATTAGAGAAGCAATAAAATAAAGGATGCTATACAAGCAGAGGTAGAAGAGGGTGGAAAAAAAAGGATATAAAAATTCAAAGCAGAAAATATATATTAATAGAGAAAAGTTCAGCAATTATCTAAAGTTTTGTAGACTCAGAAATTAAAGCGCTAAGGTCAGGTTAAACATAATTTTTGATATTTTTGGCCAAAGTCTTAAAATAAGTTATTGTTCAAGTTTAGCAAAACTTTAGCGTTTAATCACGTTAGCCAATAACAAAAAGCACAACAATGCTTATCGTTAAGGTGTCGTTATGTTGAGCTTTTAATGTTTTTGATTTTTTATTTTCTGCTCTGTATCATTCTGGTTTTATCTGTAACATGTACTGCTCAACCTATGTTTAGAAGTTGTCTTATTTTTACCCTTATCTGTAGCTTGTTGTCTCGGCTTATGTCTGTTTTGTTTTTTGTTTTTTTGTTGTTGTACTGTGTGAGTGAAATTTTTACAAATTGAAAGTTTGTAGCTTTTAATTTGGACGCTACTGAAAACATCAACCGTACATCAATTAAATCCTTAGTTTATGTGAAGTTCTGTGTTTTTATGTTTGTATTTTGTTGGATTTTTTACCTTTTTTTTATGAAATTCTAGACTCGGGCAATGTTAGTATGTGTACGTGTGTTGTATTATTGCATGTGTCTGTTTGGTGCTATTTTACTTGGCCTGCTTTTTAATGCATGTTTTTATGTCTATCTTTGAGTATTCTTATAGCTGAATAAGCAGACACTCAGGTGTTTTTCCAACAATATTATTTGAAACCAGCCTTAGAAGTAGCTTTTAACGTTGTATGTGTGTATGTGTGCCGGAGTATGTGATGTGGCTTTATGGCAGCTTTACTTCAATGCGTGCCAAATAACACGAAATTGTGATAAAAACGCGCCTCAGCTAAACTTTTATCACTTTTGCCTTATTTCTGCCATCCTTCTGCCATTCCTCTCCATTTCCTTCCACCCACTTCCTCAAGCCACAAAAACAATAAGCTTCATTCACTTTATTTTTATATTTATTTTTTATATTTTTAATTTGAATTCTGTTGCTAGCTTAAAAAGTCCGATGGGCAGCATTAAAATAAACATGAAGGCAAGTCGAAAAGGCATATTCTGGCGGCATGTCGAAGAGATACACCCGCTCTGCTGAGGCTGAAAAAGGCGCACGCTATACCATCATTGTATGACAAGGTAAGCATGTATGAAAGTAAAACAAAAAAAAAAGCCAACAAAAAAATTAAGGCAATACCATGAGCAGCAGTTAAATTAAGAAAAATAAGAAAAAACCGCTGCGGAGCACAAAGGTGGCGAACGCTATATATCCCTAGGAGCTAGGGATGACCGCCTTCTATACGAGTAGATGGTTGTCTGTAAGCGTGCTACATTGCCACAATCCAAAAAAAGTATGCGTATTTAAAGTTCTTACGCCAAAATAAATGGCACCATAACGGCGAGCACATGAATAAAATTAATGTTTGCATTTGTTGTTTTTGGCAGAATATATATTTATATGTACCATGCAATGCATTTAAATAATAGTGTAATTTATTTTAATTTCAGCTGCTTGGAAACGAAAAAAACTAATTGTAATGAATTCTTTTATTAGTCGCTGCGAGGCTACAGCCGGAAGTTGAATTTTAATTAAATTAAACTGAAATGACTTAAGTTTGGTTGTGTTAGTTGGTAGTAATCAGCTAGTTGGTAGCTAGTCTTGGTCGAAATGATTTAAGACTTAAGTACACTAGAAAAATGATAGCAATCAAAATATGTAAATATAAGCAACACATAGCTTGGTAGCTATAATTTTAGGGCATGATTATGTCTTTAATCGGAAGTTTTTCGTTATTTAGTCTTCTTGGAATGATATTTTGATACTTTTTGACATAAATTAACGTGTTTCTGTACTTTAAAGATTGTTCTTAGAACTTTTTCGAAATAAGACACTATTAACTTTGAGTAAAATCGTCTAATCAACTTTCTTAGACTTAAAGATAAGAGGAAAAATGGAATTAGAGGAATGGAAATGCTTCATTGATGTCAACATGTGAGTTTTGGTAAAGACGTTTTAGAAGTTATGATTTTAATACCGATGTCAAAGAGCGCGAATGACGGCCTTGGAAGTTTTATGATGCCGAATCGGAGGCTTTATTGGATGAATACTAGTGCCAAATACAAGCAAAACTCACAAAAGCATTTAGAGTGACTCAATAAGCCATACCTGTTCGAATAAAAATCATGGGAATGACCACGGATTTTTGGATCGTTTTCGTAATGTGGGTTCAAATCCGGTAGAACACAATAACATTTTATAATTTTTTTGAAGTGAAACTTCTTTGGCGGCGAGTGTTATTCGTGACGCTAGGCTAACGTTTTCAATTCATATGAAAATTTAAAAAAATTATTGCCGCTGCCGAGAATTCAACCCCAAACATCGTTGCTTTAAAGTCGGAATCTATACCATTACACCATGTAGGCACATGAAACGATACCATGTAGCACGATACTTTAGAAATCGATGAGAGAAAATTAACGGGTTGAATCTAGACCACGCTGTTTCGATCTCAAAAGCCGATGTTAATGTCCCTAAACAAAAATTTTTTATATGCAATAATAATAAGGCCGTGTACAAAAAATTATGCAATGCGCAAAAATAAAGACCGTGTGCAAAATAACGGTCTGCTTCCAGAATTTTTCAGCTATAAAAATAAGAAACCAAGCCAGTGTGGTCTCTTTTGCTGGTGATATTTGTTCATGTTAATTAAAAAAAAGCGGAAAAATAATTGATGTTTTATAATTAAAAAGATAAAAACAAAGTTAATTAGTTCAGCACTAGTTAATGCACTTAATTTGAAACAGTTAACAAAAAAAACCAAAACAAAACTATAGAAAATGCGAAAAAATGCCTAAATTATGTTATAAAAACATATGTAATTCAAAAATTAACTTAAAACTGAACAAAATTAACTATTTCTCAAAACAACGTCAAAATACGAAAACATATATAAAAGTAATTAAAATAAATAAAAAACATAAAATAAACAAGAAACTACATCAAAAATAAGTTGTAATAACTTAAAGAAAATTTCCCCATAATTAAAGCATTAAATTATAAAAAAAGGAAAAACTCATAATTAGCGAATTTAAAAAAAAAAAAAAAAAATAAAAAAAAATGTAAGCATGGTGGTAGAAAATAACGAAAGAAAAAAACAACTTATAACTAAAATACACTAAAACAAAACTTTTTACACGACATTTTTGTTTCTCAATCTTCATATATAAAGACTGAGTGGCTGATTTTTTTTCCCCCCGTTCTTTTTTCTTTTTTTAATTAAATTTTTTACACAAAAATGTTTCATGCACTGAAAAAAAATATTTTAAGTTTTAATTAATTACTATAAATCTTTAGTATATTTTGTTTATAACTTGTTTCCCCTCTTCCAAGGAGCTAGTACGTAGGTATGCGCGCATACAGAATTAAAAATAATATACATATATTTAAAAATTTAAATTATGTTACAGTTTTGTGTTAGCTTAGTTTTTTTCTTTATAACTTTTTTTTGTAATGTTAATAAAAATATGAATTTTTATACCCTAAACCTGAAAGGTCAGGGTATATTAACTTTGTGCTAACGTTTGTAACGCATAGAACGAAGCGAGTCCGGTATAAAAAAGTATATATATTCTTGATCAGCGTCACCACGTGAATCGAGCTATCCATGTTCGTCCGTCCGTCCGTCCGTCCGTCCGTCTGTCCGTCTGTGTGTTGTCCGTATACACAGGATAAGAAGAAGGAGTCGAGATAATTGGATGAAACTTGGTCACAAGCACCCAAGGATCTGCACTATTGAATATTTTTGGAATCCGCCCACGGACACGCCTACCTCCCATACAACGCAAAAATTGAAAACTGCATAACTCAGCTCATAATAAGCCTACAACAATAAAATTTAGTATTTATGTGTTTTGTATCAACACAAAGATGTCATCGAAAAATGGGTGTCGTCCGCTCACGGACACGCCCACCTCCCATACAATCCAAAAATTGAAAACGCAATAAATAAGCCTGTAGTTAACCTAAAAGCTAAAATTTGGCACATATGTTTTTTATGACAAGACAAAGATGGTTTTGAAAAACGGACGTCATCCGCCTATGGACACGCCCACCTCCCATACAATCCAAAAATTGAAAACGCAATATATAAGCTTGTGTTTAACCTAAAGAGCTAAAACATGACACATATGTTTTTTATAACAAAACAAAGATGCTTTTGAAAAATGGATATCATCCACCCACGGACACGCCTACCTTCCATACAACGCGAAAATTGAAAACTGCATAACTCAGCTCATAGTTAACCTACAACAATAAAATTTGATATGTATGTGTTTTATACCAACACAAAGATGTCTTCGAAATGGGCGCCATCTGCTCACGGAAACGCCCACCGCCCATACAACCCAAAAATTGAAAACGCAAAAAATAAGCCTGTGTTTAACCTAAAGAGCTAAAATTTGGCACATATGTTTTCTATGACAAGACAAAGATGGTTTTGAAAAACGGACGTCATCCGCCTTTGGACACGCCTACCTCTCATATAACCCAAAAATTGAACACGCAATAAATAAGCCTGTGTTTAACTTACAGAGCTAAAATTTGGCAAATATGTTTTTTGTGACAAGAAAAAGACGTTTTTGAAAAATGGATGTCATCCGCCTACGGACACGCCTACCTCCCATACAACCCAAAAAGTTTAAATCTCAATAAATAAGATTATGTTTGTCATAGAGAAATTAAATTTGGTATGTATGTATTTTATACCAAAACTAAGGTGTGTTCAAAAATTGAGAGTAATCCGTCCATGAACACGCCCACCTCCCATAGCGAAAGCATAATAAAGGCATTAACTGTGAGCTACAGGAATAAAACTTGGTATGAGTAAATTTTTCTTCAACGTTTATATGCATATAAAATATAGGCCTTCATGCGCCCACGGACACGTCCATTTACAATAAAAATTTTTTTGTTTTTGAAAAGTGGGTTTAGGGTATTTCATAGTCGGCCTAGACCGACTTTAGACTTTCTTTCTTTTTCTTATTCCGTAAGTAACAGCTGGTAACCCTACTGACATGCCGAAAGAAGCACATCGTATTTTGTTTCCGGTTATTTTTTTTTTATAAGTTAGGGTTGGGTCGGGCATAGGTGGCAACCAGCCATCAACCCACTTAATCAAGAGACATTTTTTCCGATTTTTTTGAATTTTTGTATACTTCTGCTACTTATTTTCTTTTATAAATATATTCTTCTTGCTATTTTTTCTTCCTGGAATGTAAATACGCAGAAATGGGAAGGCCTTCTCCATCCGCCTATAGTCCAGGCATTGCCCCTTCCCACTGCTAATTGTTTTGTTCAATGACAAACGTTAACAGTTCATTAGAACTGCACCTGCATGCTTTATGCTGACTCCAAATTTCTAAAGTTCATGTTCTCAAGAAGCTTTAACATGGCATTATTTACTCTCTGAGGTTTGCCATTGTCTGCAGAGAGGTAGTCACCGATCAGAAAAATGTTTATTGAAAAAACTTTTCGCCGCGACTTGGGATCGATCTCGGGCTCCGGGCATGCTAAGCCACACACTTCAGCTGCATGCCACGGTCACCACAGAAAACGCTTTATCAAAGGTTTATTTAAGGTTTCTCATTAATGAAGCCTTGATAATAGGTTTTGTTCATTATGAGACTTTTATCAATACTGTTTTTGATATTTTTCTTATAAAGACTTTATAAGAGGCTAATGAGTTTTTATGAACACAGCGGTTAATGTCTTCGTAAAAAAAAAATTATATATAAAAAATTATGTGGTATTCTTGTTGGTGATTAATGAAAATGTGTGTCAGTCATATACACGACGCAAATTCCAGCACACTCGGCTAAACGTGAACTGCAATGATAAAATTTCATTAAGTTCGTTGTACATAACTATTTGTCGTTTCTGGTAAGATATATTCTTATGCTGAGACAACTGAATATTCGTTTGCGACAAATTTATGACAAATGGGGGTTTATTTCGATTCCCTGGGAAGGTGTAAGTTAATTTGTATTTTCAGGAGGTATTTTCTCTAAAAACACTCCTGCAACGAAACTTTTTGGTGTAGAAATTTTTGCAAAACAATTTTAGAAAGATAAGTTCGTGAATAAAATGTTTTGTAAATTCATGTTTAGCGAACTTACTATTCATGTTTAGCACTCGACTAACCTAGGTTCAATTCCCGGAAAAACCACCAAGATAATTTTTTTTTTTTAATTATAGAATTCCCTAAACCTCCCATAATATTTAAATATATATTAAAATACTAAAACAAATAGAAATGACTTCCTGATCAAATGATAAAATAAATTCTAACTACCTAAAGAAGTAAAACAGGATTAACTAATCTGGTTTATATGGTAGGTGAGCGTGTTGGTAGACAGATGACGCCCATTTTTTGCGCACGCCTCAGTTTTGATATAAAATTCTCCCATACGAATTTTCATCTCTCTAGGTCAAAAATGTACCTTTTAATAGAGTTTTTAATATTTCGGGTTGTATTGAAGGTGGGCGTGTTCATGGGCATGCTTTATGACTCCCATTTTGTGAACACATCTTATTTGTGACAAAATAATCTAACATACCAAGTTTTATCTTCGTAACTCATATATAAACCCTTTTATAGAGTTTTTGCCATAGTGGGTTGTATGGGAGGTGGGCGTGCCGGTGAGCAGATGGCGCTAATTTTTTGTTTACACCTCAGTTTTGATATGAAGTGCACCCAAACCAAGTTATATCGCTCTAGGTAAAATATGAACTTTTAAATAGTGTTTTTAATATTATGGGTTGTGTGGGAGGTGTGCATGATAATGGGCAAACCACGCCCATTTTTTGTGTACATCTGCGTTTTGTTATATTATATGCATGCGTCAAATTTTATTTGTGTATCCTATGTACAACGCTCTACACAGCGATTTATATTTTATGGTCGTATGGGAGGTGGGCGTATCTTTTACTAACAACCAATATGCTCAATTAACTTCATTAATAAAGAAAAAAAATTCCTTTTGTATGAGCCAGTTTTAACTAATTTAAATTGATATTTACTCGATAATAATGCCGTCAGTCAAAGAGGTTAACATTTTCAAATTTCAAATTTCAACATTTTTGCTTAATTATGAATAATCTCTTTAAAATAATCTTAGTGAAAATTAAAGAAAAAAAAAAACAAAAAACCTTAATTAATCAAAGATATTGAGTAGAAAAAAACTTCTGTATTAATTATTTTGAAGCACTGGTGCGTGGCCATCAATTATTTAAATGCGAAAAGTTTGCTGCATCATCGTAATCATTAGCCGCAAAAAATACAAAAAAAAAAAAAAATATAATATAACAGCAGAGACGCAAATGCTGCAAGACTTGCCAGACTACAAATACAACAATCACGATAACAACAACAACAACAACAACAACAACAACAACAACAACAACAACAACAACTTCAACATCATCATTAGCGCATGATTCTGGTAAAAATATTCGTCTGTTCGATAATGAGTTAAACTGTAGCGGCCCAGGAGGCGAAAACTAGCTTATCATTGCAACTGCGGCAAGCAAAATAAAAAAAAAAAAAATAAAGAAAATGGAGTGAGAACAAATTGAGTCCTGAATTGTAACTTTTTTTTTTTAAGCTCACCATAGTTGTTGTTGTCCAACAATTTAGTTCACAGAATTGTTTACTTGTATGCTTTTAATTAGTCATTGAACAACTGCTAGAATATTAGGTGGCAACTCTGCATACTCATCAACCTAAATTATTATTGGAGCTTGGTTTTTTCCCTTTGCCATGTTATTTTTATGTGGCAAAAAAGTTTGTGCCAGTTTAGTTAATTCAAAATTGATTACATTTGAATTAGCAGCGTTTTTGCTTATGTGCTGCAGGCAGCGAAGTAAAAAACAAAATTTTCGTTGCCACATAATCGCGTTTAATCTGATTTGAGGTCGAAAAACGATTAGAGAAACAATTAAGCTGAGTTAGATACTATTTTAAAAACTTTAAATTCAATTTAAATTATTTTGTGTATTTGAGTATTAATTTTATCATAAGCTGAAACATATCAAACTAGTTAGCAAAACTAAGTTAAACCTAATTTATATAACGACAGTAAAATGGAATACGAAAAAGCATAAATAAGGCAAAAAATATGAGACAAAGAAAATGGTGGGTGTAAATTGCAGTTGTGTTTTGGTTTTTTGTAACAATTTTAAATGATATAGTCAGTATATTTTATCAAAGTACATAAGAACATAATCATAAAAAGGAATAAACGCACATTCCAAGCGTAATACAAATTTTTTTTTGAAAAATTGATTTCATGCTACACTCAGGGAAAAAATGCTGTTATATCAAAAAAATCATGGGTTGAAATAACGGATTTCACTGTTCAATACCATCCAACAAATGAAACTTTCAAATCAACAGCCGGTTGACTGTTGGTCTATAGAACACGAAACCCATATAAAAACTTATTTATTGAAATTTTATCATGGTTTTGAAAGTTCATGTATGGCTGAGTGTGCTGACGTGTGCGTCCAGTACTCGAGTGTCCATGGTTCAAATCCAGCAAGGCCAACAAACATTTTTTTTTGTTTAAAATATATTTTTTTTTTTAAATAAAAAATGAAATTTGCAATGTTTTTTTTGCAAGATTGTAAACAACTTATTTTGAAGGTTATTTATGAAACAGAATTATTATTACTTCAATTATTAAATTAAAATTGTTGATACTTACACAGCTAGGGTTCGAACCCACGTCCCCCGCATGACAGTCTAGTGCACTTTCACTGAGCTATAGGCAACGATAATATAAACGAAGCAAAACAAATTTAAAAACTATTGCTTAGAAAAAAAAAAAAAAAACAGTTTCGATAGTATCGTAAGTGTAGACGTAGAATTCCGTTTAAGTTGTAACCTCTTCTACTTTGTCTCTTTGGTCCGATTGTTTTGTTCATTTTGCACGTATTTTTATTGATCTTCCAAAAATTAACAAATAAATGAATTACACTCAATTATGGACAAGCATAAAAAGAAATATGATCCAACTTGTTTTTTTCATAAGAGTTAAATCTAACGGATCACAGACCCATTTCGTTAAATTTGACAGATTGAGTTCATTGACTGAGTTGAAAAGAGGTTCATGAACTCTGATTTCAAAATAGTATACTATAACAGTAGTGCATACATAAACCCAATGCGAACTAATGCATACAATGCTGCCAAAGCGAACAGTTTGTGCAAAACCAAAGCATACAAGCATAAACAACGAAAGAAAAACAAAGAAAGCAGCAGACACATAAGCAGCTGATGATTGATTTTTTTATATAAAAACATAAATTTTTTCTTCTTATATTTTACTATTTTGTGACTTTGGTATAATAGTGCCAAAATCCAAAGTTAAATATTCATTCAGCGCAGGATATATCTGATATTTTAGTATATATATTATCTTTGAACGAAGAGTATTAAAGGCTGTAGGTATACCCTAAAGTATTCGCCACAAACGTTGCCTAATGACCTTGAAAAAATCTGTTAAAACGACCCCATACAAACCGCGCTGTAAGACGTACTTCTACGTCAAAAGACAATTCAACAAAAGCACAAAAATATTTCAACAGATGATTTTAACAGCACAAAAATACTTTGAAACGTTCATTCAACAAAGAAAATTGTTTACTTAAGCGCAAATCATTTGATCGAACAGTGTTTTGAAATAACAGTGGTCGACTGTTAATATTACAGTTGATATTTTTCTGAGGGTTTAGATTCCTTTTCCACTTATAAGACTATAAGTTATTTTTTTTTTTTTTACCGCCATTTTTTGAAAAATTATAGAGATGCCAATTTTTGATAAAAATTAGAATCTTAAAAATAGAGTCATTTCCAATAAATTATATCTCCGTCATCTTTTCCTTTTTTTTTTGTAAATTAAGTTCGAAAGCTATTGAAAAGCTATTTTTTAAAAAATTAAAAGTTTTTTATGCTAGAGTAGTCAACTTTTAAAAAAAAAAATTAATTTGCTCTCATCTCACAAAGTGCACTTGTTTGTTGTTTTTGTTTTGCAATTTTAAAAACAAAATACACGTTCTACAAAAAAAATATCGATGGCCAAATAATAAATTCTTTCAAAATATCAATCTGAATTTTTCATTTCAATCATGCGTGGGAGTGTTCTTGGCTGGATGAAATACATAATTTTCTCAGATTTATTGAACCACTTTATCTAAGTTTCAAATAACCTTAAAACTGAAGTGATACAGCTAAGCCAACCTCGGAAAAAATGAATGATCACAAATAATCATTAAATTTATCTTCAATCTTGTTGACAAAGTACACTGAGAAAAAAACACATACCTTGCTCAAGTAAAATATTTCTCTATTTTTGATAATAGCAATTTTCTCTTTTACAAATAAAATTTTCTTCAATTAGAATAAAATTTCACATTTTCGAAGAAATATTTCTTTACTTCTAGGAAATGGAAATATTTCAATGTCTCTAATAATGATAAGTATTTTTCTCGCACAAAAAATTTCTCATTTATATAGAAATTTTATTGAAAATGAAAAACTTTTCTTATATTTTGATAAAAAATTCACTATGAGAAGTATTTTCTTCAATAAAAACAAATATTTTCTCAAAAAAAAAAAGTATTTTTCTCTAAAAACGATATATTTTTCTATTTCATGGAAGCTTTTTATCATTTTTTGAGAATTTTTAGTATCGCAATTAGAGAATAGCATTCTCTGTAGCAAAGTCTATACCATTTTTCTCTAAATATGATGCCTTTTTTATAATATTCCGAGACACTTTTTTCTGAGTGTATTTAGATTATTCCAGTATTGGTCTTTTTGAGAATCAAACATTGATACATCCTACTTTAGGATAGAAATGCAAATACCAAATCCATGTAGGAACTTTAAAAAAGGAGACCCATAAAAACGGTAAAAAAAAATTTTTACTAAATGAAAGAAGACTAAAATCAGTTGAGATTCCACGAAAAAGAAGCAATTAGTATGGTACAAAAAGTATTAACAGGAATAATGTCCATCATTCAGCGCTGTATTATTAAAAATCTGAGAAACAACAATTTTTTTGTGAAATCCGCTATTATACATGGTGAGAAATTTGAGTTGAAAACAATGCCAAATCAATTAATTTTTGGGAGAGATTCTGAGCTAAGCCATAATGTTCTTGATGTCAAGTCCTAAATTGATTGTTTATCAAAAAATAAACTCGCCCATTTGTATGGATTTTGGATCATTTATCAAAAAATTAACATGCTCACTTGTGTGCAAACTGCTCACAGAATAGCTTGTTTTGAAATGGTTTTGAGCTCTATTGAGCTGATTTCGGTTACAAATGCTTTGAGCTTGATTTTAGCCCATTTTTTCTCCATGTAGTGTTTTCGTTTTTATGGGTTGTTTGTGAGGTAGGCGTGTTTATGGACGGGTAACACCCAATTTTTTAACACATCGTTGTTTTGGTATAAAATACATACATACCAAATTTTATCTCTGTAGGTTAAGCATAAATTTATTTACTTAGTTTTCCATTTTTAAGGTTGTATGGGAGCTGGGTTCGTCCGTGGGTGGATGACATTTTATTTTCGAAGACATCTTTGGATTGATATTTAATACAAATATACATAATTTTTTCTCTGTAGGTTAAACATAAGCTTATTTATTGAGTTTTCCATTTTAGCGTTGTATGGGAGGTGGACGTGTTCGTAAGGTATGTCTTCGACTTGGCCGAAGTTAAAATACCCTCACGGGCGATACAAAAATGGTACAAAATCTAAAATTGCTGCTCTTTTTATATGAGATCTCAAAAACAATTACTATTTTGATGACGTCTAAAATACATTCATATCAAATTGTTTTCCTGCAAAGTAAAGATAATCCTGCTTATAAAGCTTTCAACTAGTGGTTGTATGGGAGATGGGCGTGTTCTTGTGTGGTTGATGTCAATTGTTTTAACATGCCTCAGTTTTGATATCATATACACAAATATACAATTTCTGGTCTGTACACTGAGGAAACGAATTGGTTGGGGCAACAAAAAAAATGCCCAACCGCATTTTCGAAGTTGCTGCAACCTGAAATCTGAAGTTATTGCAGCATACATTTTGTCAGCGATGAATGCTTTTGATGTTATATGAACTAACTATTGAAAATCAGAACCAAATCATGCCCTACTCATAACTTAAAATCGAATCTTACAACTTACCATTCTCTTGATATGATAGATAGTTGATTGGTACAACATAAATCTGAATTTGCCACATACTGAACATAAATTTGAATTCGTCTGTCAAATTGTTCCGTTAGTTTTCCATCCGACTTTGTCGTCCAATATGTTAGACCATGCGAAAGCCCCTATTCAATTCTTCGTTTATATAGCGCAGTTCAATATGGTAGAAAAATAAAAGCAAGGTTTGCAGATATTTTGCATTGACATTTAATGAAGTTGAACTTGAATCAAATTTTTAATACTGATGGTATTTTTTATTAACAATTAGTTGTGCAAAAAATTATTCGGTTGTTAAATTCAATATTCAATTGAGGGAATCAATTATTTGGTCATTTATTTCCAGTATTTTCAAGGACGACTTGAAAAATGAGTCGATTCTGTTACATCAAACATATTCTTATATGGATGAACGAATATTTCTGGTTTCTACAAAATTTTGATTCTGAATAACGAATTCAGTTTATAACAACCGAAAAATGTTTATAGCAACTATTTTTCGAAACACCCAACCAAAAATTTTGGACCTACAGCTAATCTGTTTTGAGAGTGTAGCTTAAATATTAACCAATTTATAGAGTTTTCAATATAATGGGTTGTATGAGTGGTATGCGTGTTCGTAGGCGGATGACACCCACTTTTCTTACACAATTTAGTTTTGATATAAAATACAAACGTGGCAATTGTGGTGACCGTGGCATGCAAGTTAAGTGTGTGGCTTAGCATGCTCGGAGCCCGGGTTCGATCCCCAGCCGCGGCGAAAAGTTTTTTCAGTTTCAAAATTTTTCTGATCGGTCACCACCTCTCTGCAGACAATGGCAAACCTCAGAGAGTAAATAATGCCATGTTAAGCTTCTTGAGAACATGAACTTTAGCCGTTCGGAGTCGGCATAAAACATGTAGGTCCAGTTCTCGGTGAATTGTGTGCAAACATTTAATAACACACACAAAACAGTTGATCATAAGAAGCTCGGTCAAAGTCCTTTCAAGGGCTGAAATGGCCAATTTGTTTTGTTGTTTTTATAAAATACAAACGTATAAAATTGTTTTCCTGTATCTTAAAGAGGAGCCTTTTTATATAGTTTTAAATTTTGGAGTTGCATGGGAGGTGGGCGATTTCGTGGGTGGATGACGCCTATGTTTCTAACACGTTTTCATTTTTATATAAAATGAATAACTATCTAATTTTACTTTTGTAGCTTTGACAGAAGCCTATTTATTTAGTTTTCAATTTTGGGCTTGTATGGAAGGCGGTCGAGTTAATGGGTGGATGACGCCTATTTTTCTAAAACACTTCAGTTTTGACACAGATTACATAAATACCGAATTTTTTGCTAAAATATTTTCTTCTTTAATGGAGTTTTCATTATTTGGGTTGTATGGGAGGTGGGCGTGGCTTTTAGCTGATTTAGCCCATTTCCAAACGTAATTTTAGTTTTTTTGAAAAAAGTTTAAATATCCAATTTCAGCACGATAGCTTCAAGCGTTTGTAGCGCATAGAACGAAGCGAGTCCAGTAAGGAAAAATATATATATATTCTTGATCAGGGTCACCTTGTGAGTCGAGCTATCCATGTCCGTCCGTCGGTCTGTCCGTCTGTGTGTTGTCCGTATACACAGAATAAGAAGAAGGAGTTGAGATAATTAAATGAAACTTGGTACACATAATCACATGGACCCAAAAATCTGCACTATTGAATATTTTTGGAATCCGCTCACGGACACGCCTACCTCCCATACAACGCAAAAATTAAAAACTGCATAGCTCAGCTCATAATTAGTCTACAACAACAAAATTGGGTACGTATGTGTTTTGTATTGACACAAAGATGTTTTCGAAAAATGGAGACTATCCGCTCACGAACACGCCCACCTTTAATGCAACCCAAAAATTGAAACACAATTACTAAGCGGCTGCTTAACTCACAGCGATAAAATTTAGCACATATGTTTTAAAAAAAAAAACAAAAATTATTTTGAAAAATTGGGGATCATCCGTCTACGGACAAGCCTACCTCCCATACAACGCAAAAAATTGAAAACTGGATATATAAGCTAATAATTAACCTACAACAATAAAATTTGGTGTGTATGTGTTTTATATCAACACAAAGATGTCTTCGAAAAATTTGTGTCATCCGCTCACGGACACGCTCACCTCCCATACAACCCAAACATTGAAAACAAAATAAATAAGTCTCTGTTTAACCTTCAGAGATAAAATTTGGCAGGTATGTTTTTTATGACAAACCAAATATGGTTTTGAAAAATGGACATCATCCGCCTACGGACACGCCTACCTCCAATACAACCCAAAAAGTTTAAAATTCAATAATTAAGGTTATGTTTGTCATAGAGAGATGAAATTTGGTATGTATGTATCAGATTCCAAAACTAAGGTGTGTTCAAAAATTGGGACTTATTCGTCCATGAACACGCCCACCTCCCAAAGCGAAAGCACAATAAAAGCATTAACTGCGAGCTACAGGAATACAATTTCGTAAAATTTTTCATCAACATTTAAATGTATATAAAATATAGGCTTCATCCACCCACAGACACACCCATTTTCAATAATATTGTTTTTTTTTATTGGAAAAGTAGGTTTAGGGTATTTCATAGTCGGTCTAGACCGACTTTAGACTTTCTTTACTTGTTTAATTTCTATTTGTTGTATATTTAATTACTTTCAATATTAGTTTTTATTTTACATTGTTAGCATGTATTGTGCATAAGCTAAGTAGTTGATGTAAATTAATTTTTATCCGCAACCTTATCCATGAGCTTTGAATTAATTCATCATTTTAAAATTTCTCTCAAAGTTTTCTACGACTTTTATAACATTTGTCCAATCCCTATTAACTACTACGACATTCGCTTGTGTCAATCATCATTTTTCATATTTTATATTATTTGATATTTTTTTTTTTTCTTTCAAATCACATTCGCTGTGAAGGCAAAAGTTTCACTTGTTTTTCACTTTTCGCGCATTAAGCAAACAACGTTTTTTTTTTTTGTTGTCTGTAAAACTTCTCAAAACTTCTTCATAGTTACCTTGTGGCAGCAGCAGCACGCTCTACAATAGTACGCACACCCATCACCATTCAGGTTTACACCATTTGAACCTACAAAACCAAAACAAATTCGTTTAAATCGACGACTTGACTTTCTGAAGTGACAACAACTTTCCACCAATCAAACCATTTGCAATTTATCAGCTTTTCAAACACTCGCACACTCGCACACCAAAACACATACAAGCACACAGACACACAGTCACAGACACACTTTCTGAAGCCTCTTCACATTACCAAAGTTCACGTTAAGCTTTTGAGTTGCTTTCACCCCGCCATTGCTTTCATTTCTCTCCAGCTCCCTCTATCTCTTGTATGCAAAACTACGATTTCGTGTGCAAATGGAATGTGAATAATAATGAGATGCGAAATGGAATCATAAAAACTTTTTCAACCATTTATTTGTGAGTGTATGTATTTGTGTGTGCTTGAGTTGTTGTTGTTGGCCACATCTAGATAATAACTTCTCATTGATAATAAATGAAAGCAAAACTTTATTTATTTCGTGCAAACAAAACTTTCTCGTTGCAAACGAATTTTCGCATAAATTTGCTATCAGAGCGATTTTTTTTTTAAGTATTTTCCTGTTATTTATTTTGTTTTTTCAAATTTTTTTTTGTTTATTTTTGATTTTTGTGTTTGTTCATATATGGTTTAAGGAAATATTAAAAATAAACTTTTATGCTGCACAGTAGTTTTAAGGTCACTAAAATTTATTACAAAAATATTGAGTCAATACTGAAGAGAAAATTGCATGAATTTGAATAAAATTGAATTGCTTTTAAGTCCGCACTTCAGGAAAAAGCGAAAAAAAAAATTTCAGCAAACACAGACTGCTGAGCATTTGAGAGTGTTAAAGTTTTTGCATACTTTGAGGCGCATATACAATATTGAGTAGATCGTCATAGTGTTTGAAAAGCAAGTTCACATTTTACAACACATAATGCTGAAGGAAACTATCTACGGTGCAGTAAGCAGAAACATCAAATTTGAGTGCATGTGTTTTGAAGTTTCAAGGTCAAACACATTTAGAAGTAGAAGACTCGAAGACTCGTAGAAGTAATTATTTAAAGATAACTCAATCGAGCTTAATAATAAATATATATGAATGCTAAAAATTATTCCAAACTGCCTATTCGTTGTTTTATTAGAATTTAAGAAATAAAATACAATTTAAAATTTTTTAAATAAGTAAAGTCGAAAAAAGTAAACCAGTCGAAAACATAATAATTCAAAAGTTGGCCTTTTTAAAAAATTTTTTTTTTCAAATTGCTGAAGAAAAATTCAGCTCAAGCTGAAAAGTAACGGTTCGACTCAGTGCTCGTTGTTCATTGAGCATGTTTTAAAGTGACACAATACAAACTTAGAGAAAATTGCATGCACAAAGGAAACACCAGGACTAAAAAAAAATTAAACTAAATATTTGAAATTTAAACTCATAAGTTGATAAAAAGCAAACTAATGTATATTCCAGAGATCCAAAATAACAGTTATTTATTTTGTTTAGTTCGAAAAAGTTGTAGATATTTTGAAAAATATTTTATGCGTTGCTTCATAACAGTTATTTTCAATTATATATTTTTTACGTTGCCTCATAACAGTTATATACGAGAAAAATTTTTTTCCGTTGCTCATAACTT
The DNA here is from genome assembly GCA_958299015.1 of Tetanocera ferruginea. Lineage (NCBI taxonomy): Eukaryota > Metazoa > Arthropoda > Insecta > Diptera > Sciomyzidae > Tetanocera > Tetanocera ferruginea. The sequence continues at coordinate 139,314,966 of OY282640.1, forward strand.
TTATTTTGAAAAAAAATAGTAAGAGTTAATAGAGAATATTCAAGTTATTTTTAATATATAAAAATTTCGTTGCACGGTGCTTGTAGTCGAAATTTTTTGAAGTGAAAGTTCTTTAGCCGCGTATACAACATAGGGCGAACGAAACCGGAAGTAAAACCGATGAAACGAATGAGACGGCGGAGAATTAAGGTGATTTTAGGTGAATTGAATTGAAATTAAGTGTTCGAAACATCCTTTAAATTCGAAGAAAAAAATTAATAAACAATGGTTTGAGTCCGAACTTACAGACGAATTAATCAACAAAGTTTTAGACCGTACTTTTTAAAGGTGGAATTTTCAAGTAGATACGTTATACATACCGCAATTTCCAAAATACTTCAAGTTGAAAATGACACGTTGCGCTGGAATTTTCAACTTGTATGATACAATGGCCATTCGGATACCATAAGATTATCTGAGGTCTCAGACGGGTCATTGACAATGTCATGGATTCCATGAATCATTTAAACAAAAATGATTGAATCTATAGCCAATTGAATGCAATGGGAATATCAGAGGTCATAGGCGGGTCGTCATTCGCAGGTGATCATTGAAACTTTAATGGATTCCATTTTTAAGAACATTTTTTTACAAGGCGAACTTAATTTATATTGATGATGATGAGAAATGGGTTAATTACGATAACCCTTAGCACTTAAAACCATACGAGCTGGGCCGCCCGGTCATACGCAAAAATCGATGCCAAGGCCAATTCACAATGACAAGGGCCTTCTCTGTGTTTGGTCTCTGTATTTGGTGGGGCCGTGGTGTACTATAGGCAGCTACAACTAGGTGAAACTATCACAGGGCAACTCTACCTGTAAACACAACTCTCGACCTATAACTGACCTAGAACTGACTATTGAGTCGTGCTCTTCGACTGAAAAATTTTAGCAATATTTGGAAAGGGGCCATAGCACCACCCATTCAATTCAGGATAAGGATAAGGATAAGACTTTGCTTATCGTCACTTTCCAATAAAATGCTTTCATTTGCATCGTTTTGAGGAGTTTTTTTGCTGAAATTATGTTTTTTCTTAAAATGAGAAAATGGTTCTTCGTGTTTTAAAGTTTTATACAAAATTTGAATTTTTAACTTCTAAGGTTAAGAAAAACCAGAAAGAGAAGTACAACAACTGCAATACAACAACTACTGTTCGCCTAAACAAAAATTTTATTCTATTCAGGAGTCTAGTCCAAGTGCACTTGTACTTCTCTTTCTCTAACAAACAATTTAAATAAGTTTATACTAAATTGTGAAATCCGCGGTTACTCGCTGTAATGACATGTGAAATTACTGATATATTTTTCGAAATGAAATATCAATTTCTTCTATACGTTTTCAATTTCTTCTAAGTATAATTATGTAACTAATTTTTTTCCGAAAAATCACTTGTTCTGCTGATGTCCTAAAATATGATATTAGAATACTTACGTTGTATTCACAACTGCATTTTATGAATGTCTAATAAGTTCTATTGTACGAACCTGTATTCGAAATAAGGCTAATAATAGGGCTTACAATGACCACTTCTGGACTGTATCAAAACGGACCAATTTAGAAATATTCATTATGGAACTAACACAAATATAGGAAACAAGTAAAGAAAGTCTAAAGTCGGTCTAGGCCGACTATGAAATTCCCTAAACCTACTTATCAAAAACAAAAAATTTTTATTGAAAATGATCGTCTCCGTGGGTGGATGACTTTATATGCATTTAAATGTTGATGAAAAATTTACACATACCAAGTTTTATTCCTGTAGCTCACAGTTAATGCCTTCATTGTGCTTTCGCTATGGGACGTGTTCGTGTTCATACTCCCAATTTTGGAACACAGCTTAGTTTTGGTATAAAATACATACATACCAAATATAATTTCTCTATGACAAACATAACCTTATTTATTGAGTTTTAAACTTTTTGGGTTGTATGGGAGGTAGGCGTGTTCGTTGGCGGATGACATCCATTTTTCAAAACCATCTTTGTTTTGTCATAAAAAACATACGTGCCAATTTTTAGCTCTGTAGGTTCAACAGACGCTTATTTATTGCGTTTTCAATTTTTGGGTTGTATGGGAGGTGGGCGTGTCCGTGAGCGGATGACGTCCATTTTTCAAAGACATCTTTGTGTTGATATAAAACACACACCTACCAAATTTTATTGTTGTAGACTTATTATGAGCTGAGTTATGCAGTTTTAAATTTTTGCGTTGTATGAGAGGTAGGCGTGTCCGTGGGCGGATTCCAAAAATATTCAAAAGTGCAGATCCTTGGGTTCATGTGACTATGTGTACCAAGTTTCATCCAATTATCTCGACTCCTTCTTCTTATCCTGTGTTTACGGACAACACACAGACGGACGGACGGACGGACATATATAGCTCGACTCACGTGGTGACGCTGATCAAGAATATATATACTTTTCTATACCGAACTCGCTTCGTTCTATGCGTTACAAACGTTTGCACAAAGTTAATATACCCTGACCTTTCAGGTTTAGGGTATAAAAAGTAAACGTCACGCATGATTAAGATTTTGTTCTCAATATTTAAACCGAAAAATTGTTCGGTTTAACAGAAGATTTAAAAGAAGTTTAACAGTATTAATTTGGGTTATCCCATGAAAAAATTTTCAGATGGACGAATCGTCTGACGATGAACAGAACGAGATGATAGAAGTTATAGAGCCAGATAATGTCGTTGATGTCAACGAAGAAGACGAGGAAGATGATAGCTAGGATATTGGCAGCAACGGAAATCAAGTACGTGCTCGTCCAGTTAACAATTTTGGCTTAAAAGAGTTATAAAAAAGATACAATTGGCATCGGAGAAAGTGAATCAGGAATTACAAAAATATTTGAGCCATTAAGTCATTCTCAAATATTGAGAAAGCAAAAATTTTCAAGAAAGGCAAGAAAGGCTTCGTATTTTCAACTAATTTGATTGCTACCGATCCAGGAACCAGGACTGAGCGTGAAGATTATACTAAGAAGCGCAAGAAATGTTGCGTAATCTACACGTTGTCAACGACGCCACAAAAAGAGGCGTTATATTAGGAAAGAATCTTTTTGCATCAAGTCGTCGCCGAAAATCGAAAGAAATACATATCCATCCCATGAAAAAAATAAATTTATTTGATTCAAATTGTCTTACAATTATAGTTTAAAAAATTTCTTATTTCTTATTTACGGCAGGTTTGCTGTATGCTCGATACAAATTTGTAGAAGAAAAGTTAATTTGGATCAGTCTCTCATTTCAGCCTATTGGAATGCACCCTGGAAGCCAATTTTAGAAAAAAGTTTTTTAAAAAAACATGTATAGGTGTAGATAAAATGTTGGGAAAAAAAACCAGGAGATTGGGTCAGGTTTGTTCCTGAAAAAGTTCGGAGAAAAAAATTTCTTGGGGATGGCCGAACATTTCACCCCTCTAGGGACACTTTCCACCAACCTTTAACACCGATGCGGCACAACTTAACCCCACGCCACCCCGAATTTGTTTTTTTCAAAACTTAGTTTTTGTCGAACCTCACAAAATTTAAGGTTTCTGGGTATAAAAATCCCGTTACTTAAGATCTCCAAGTATTACTGTCCCACACCTAGTGCCTCAGCAACAAAACAAAAGCTAATTTGATAATACAAGTATCACCTGGGGTCAAAATTCGACCAATTTTTTGTTTGCCTTTTTATAATTATAGATACAAAATATTTGGTGCACTTCTACTCCGCACTCTGATTCATTTAAAAAACAATTATCAATATCGGTTGAGAAACACGAGAGAAAAATGTTCTTAACGCCTTTTTATATATAGATTAACAAAAGGTACTCTAATGTCCGAAAAAGTACTTTCAGAAGAGTAAAAAAACTCTCCTCCAAAATTATCAAATATCATCACTGTTGTAAATATGCTTCTAAAAATTCACAAAAAAGGCACTGAAAAATTTAAGAAATACAAAAAACGCAAAGAAAGTCGATATGACGAAGACCAAGTGTATGAATATGTACTAAAACTGTCATCGTGGTACTTACGTACTTTTTATTATGAAATTGTACTGAAAAAGTACAATTGTACTGAAAAACCCAACACTGGGCTAGAACGACATCAAATTTTCTTTACACAATTTTCTTTTCACATGCGTCCAATATAAGCAATTTTTGGATAGTTTATTAAAAAATTAATATATATGCTTATTTGAGCCCAACTTATGTCAAAATATGTCAACAAATAAATACAAATACAAAAATATATGAAAAAGCTGAATGCCCAATTAAGACATTTTATTAAAAAACAAGAGAAAGCTGACAAACAAGCATAAAAAAAAAATTATATTTTCACTGTCCAAATTAAGGCTCAACCAAGTTATGCGTAAGTATACAAAAGCTAGAGAGCAAAAGAACGTACTTGCTCAGCAATATATTGCGTCGCCCAAGTTGTGCGTAAGCAATTTTTCGTTCAGTTTCTCAATTTTCGTTTACTTTTCAAAACTTGAGTGTGAGCGCTCGACACCGTATATTGCTAAGCAGAAAAGGGTTGCAACCTGTTAAATAAATAATTTAAATTTTGATTTTAAGCACTTATGTATCAGATTTTATTAAAAATCAGTAAAAAATGTATGTTTTTGACAGGATTTATATATTAAGTGAGGTTTGTATTGAAATTGACCGCTATTTTCAATCATAAAGCTTGGATGAATTTACCAACTTAAAAAAAATATATTTTTATAAGTTTAGTTGGCAATCTTTTTCGACAAAAACACATTATTTTTTTTTTTGTCATTTCATTCGAATCGATTTATATTGAAATTTTTTTTCATGCTTACTTCGTTTTTAATTAAGTATGGAAAAGTGTGTTTTTGAACTTATGTATACTTTTCGTTGACTTCTCTCTGAAACTTAAGGCTCAAACAAGTTATGCGTAAGCATACAAAAGTTTCAGAGAGAAGTCAACGAAAAGTATACAAAAGTTCAAAAACACACTTTTCCAAAATTAATTAAAAACGAAGTAAGCATAAAAAAAAATTTCAATATAAATCGATTCGAATGAAATGACAAATAAAAAATAATTTGTTTTTGTCGAAAAAGATTGCCAACTAAAATTATAAAAAAATATTTTTTTTAAGTTGGTAAATTCATCCATGCTTTATGATTGAAAATAGCGGTCAATTTCAATACAAACCTCGCTTAATAAATAAATCCTGTCTAAAACATACATTTTTTACTGATTTTTAATAAAATTTCGATACATAAGTGTTTAAAATCAAAATATAAATTATTTATTAAACAGGTTGCAACCCTTTTCTGCTAAGCAATATACGGTGTCGAGCGCTCACACTCAAGTTTTGAAAAGTAAACGAAAATTGAGAAACTGAACGAAAAATTGCTTACGCACAACTTGGGCGACGCAATATATTGCTGAGCAAGTACGTTCTTTTGCTCTCTAGCTTTTGTATGCTTACGCATAACTTGGTTGGGCCTTTATGTATGCTTACGCATAACTTGTTTGAGCCTTTAGATATATCTGATCCAATGCGGGCAGAAAAATATAATTTTTGAATTTATTTTCTGCAATTTTATACACTTTTATATAAACAGGAACAAAAACCTTACGAGAACTACGTCGTTCAGTTGATAATTTTTTTTTTGTGAGCAAAAACAACAACAACAAAAAAAAATTTTTTTTGCAAACAAGCCCAACTTACACTTATTAAGCACAAATTGGCGTGCTTATTAAAAAAATTTTCAAGTCCAAATTCTGGCATAAATTGCGTACGTGAATAGCTTGTTATGAGATAGTTTTGTGCTCTATTGGCTGATTTCAGTAACGACGTTTGAGCTTGATTTTACTTTGTTCTAACTTTGTTCATTCCCATACTATAAACCCATCTCCTTTCGATTTAGTCACGAATGCAGCCCATTACCAACCTGGTTGCCCCACTTCTTTCATCGATCCTTTTCAACCACCAAAAGTCAAACTTACTTTGAATTCTTGTGCTGACAATGATATGCTTTGCAGATATGCTCTCTTTCGTCACAGTGTTTAAAAAAATCTGCATCTGTATCTTGCTTACATGCATTAGGCACCGGTCTTCACATGTATAGTTGGTAAAACCAAGACAAACCTCAAAGCCTTGTTACAGCAAGAAGGTTTACCTACTGATGTCGATGAATTACATAAGTTATTTACCAGTTTCCACGAGCAACTCGGTTTGACAATTCACCAAGTCAAAGAAGATCTTGACACATACGGTGCTCATGTAAAGTCAAAATATGTCTCTTATCTTCAAAAGTCCCGTTAAGAGCAGCAACAATATTATTTCTAGCCAATTTACTCATAATCAAAACTCTATTTCAAGCCCACTATTTGTATCTCTATACTACCAAAACGTTAGAGGATTACGCACCAAAATCTCTACAGTGTTTCTATGATATTTTCGCCCCAACTGAGACCAATCTTACCCAGGACTTCAAGGATACTGAGGAATTTGCGTCTGATTTGCCGACTACAAAGCTTTTATCATCATAAAAAAATAATATATTTATGATAAAAATAAAACAAATATAGAAAAATTAAAATAATAAGATTTCCAATATAATAATGTAGGTATACAAATAAATTATCAATTTTTACCACGATTAATAGGAAAAGTAATTTAAAATTATTTTTTACTTTGTAGTGATCTTGAAGTAGGTTTTTTTTTTTTGTTAAAAAGTTTTTATTGATCTTATTGACCCATCTGAAACAGTTATATTTCTGGGGGACTTTACTTTTCCTAGCCTTCACTGGGTTCTGTCAGATGACAAGTGCCATTATTTTCCTTCAAATGGTACTTTTGAAAAATAAATTATCTTTACTAGCTGTCTTTAAGACTCCGGCCTGTACCAGTTGAGCGGAGTTACTAACAATATGCGAGTAACCACCTACTTTCAACACTCGATCACTACCATTCGAACAAAAATAATATCATTAAACACACACTTTGAGCAAGCGTATAGCTTCAAATTTCGGAAAACTGATTTTGTAAAACTTGAGATCTTTATCAGTAGAATCGATTTCGAACATCTTTTCGATAATGCCTATGAAAATGTTGATAATGCTATTGCTCTCTTCTATGACAAAATTTTTGACTGCTTCACACAATCTGCTCCTTTTAAAAGGCAGAAGAACTTTTCGTCGTCTTCCCCCTGGAACAATAGTGAACTACGTTCACTTCGTAGTGAAAGGAACAAGCTTTGGCGCACTTATTTAACTTCTCGTTCTTCTATTGACCTAACAAATTATCTTCACGCCTATAACCTTTTTTCTCCACTCTGTGAAAATCTATGAGTCTTATCAGGCTCATATTCAAACAAAATTGTTGTCGGATTCTAAAAGCTTCAACAAGTTCATTAATATTAAAAAAAAATCTGACAATTACCCATCTATCCTTACTTTTTCAGATATCTCCTCAAACAACCCGGAAATAATTGCAAATTTCTTCAGTCAGTCATTGATAAGTCCTAAGGATGAATTAAAGTATGAATACTTTTCTTTACTAAGGAACTGTGCTCAAACCTCGCTGACTTCTGTTGATATTACACTAGCTGATGTCTTAGCGTGGTGACCGTGACATGCAGGTAAAGTGTGTGGCTTAGCATGCTCAGAGCCCTGGTTCGATCCCCAGCCGCGGCAAAAATTTTTTTCAATAAAGAAATTTTCTGATCGGTCACCACCTCTCTGCAGACAATGGCAAACCTCAGAGAGTATATAATGCCATGTAAAGCTTCTGGAGAACATGAACTTTAGCCATTCGGAGTTGGCATAAAACATGTAGGTCCAGTTCTTGGTCAATTGTGTGCAAACATTTAATAACACACACAACACAATTGATCATAAAGAAGCTCAGTCAAAGTCCTTTCAAGGACAAAAATGGCCAATTTGTTTTTTTTTGTTTTTATGTCTTAGCAAAGCTACATAATCTAAAAGATGATTTTTCTCCTGTACCCGATGGGCTGCCTGCTATTGTCATCAAAAAATTTGGAACTCAGTTTTTTTCAAAGTTATATAAGAATTTGTACATTATCCCTTCACATAAAAAATGACCTAAAATTATATTTCTAATTACAGACCAAAATAACTTTTCTAATTGCGAAACTGACATGTACTCCCAAAATTGTTGAAATTATTATCTACGACATTCTCTTCTTCCATTGCAAATCTATCTTTCCTCTAAATCAACATGGCTTCCTTATTAGTACATCTATTACCATCAACCTCACAGAATTTTTTCAAACACTTTATGCTCGTTACAAAATGGTTACGAAGTTGATGCAGTTTCCACCAACTTCAGTTAAGCGTTTGACAAAGTCTCCCACACTATTATCCTTTTTAAGCTTAAAGCCTTTGGTTTTTCACACATGTTTATAACATGGATTAAATCTTATCTCGAAGAACGCTGCTTTAATGTCATCTCTAGGTTTTCCAATCCAAAATCTTTTACAGCAACATCTGGTGTCCCACTAGGCAGTCACTTGGTCCTTTGCTATTCGTCTTAATAATTATCAAGCAATTATAATGGATGCAAAGAATCTATAACCAGAATGCTTAGGGTAACCAATAATTTAATCAGTGAATTCGATTTTCACCTCAGCCGACCACTACTACGAAATATCCTTCTCAACTCCAACATAACTTCTTCCCCCTCTCTAATGTATTCTTTCAATTAAGATATTGTACCATTGCAAATTAAGCTACTCTCTGTTATTATAAAATTTAGTTTTTAAGTTATTATTTTTAAGTATTCACTATGCTTGTATTAAGCTTATAAATAAATAAAACTGAAACCATTGCCTTCAAATTATCTTCATTTCTGAAAGAAAGAAAATTGCTGTTTTTGGAGTCAGTAAAGCTCCCACAAGACTCTCAGACCCAAGTAGAAACGAAAAGTACCTTTTTTACGAATCTGAAAATGCAGAAATTCTGATAATTCTATCAATAGTTACTCTTAACAAATATGTTACACTCAACTACACTGCAAAACCAAGCCTGAGCTACCTCAGATTGTTTAAAACAAGATTTTTAAAAAAAATGATTCACTCTTTAAGAAAATTAAATTATCTTGTTGCTTTTTAAATCAACATTTGTTGAAAAAAAAGCCAAAGTGTAAAAATTGCCAATTTTTCTTGAACTGTCAAATTGCTGTTGTCAAAATGCCAAATGCAAGCCTAATGCTTTCACACTCTTCAAGCTTAATTTTCTTCTCTATGTCATTTTCCGATGCTCTTTTCGGATTTATTTGCTTTTCTTTTAATATTTTTTTTTTGCTAAAATCTCTCTCTTTTTGGCACCAAATAACAGTTTCAGAGCAAAGCACGAGTTGTTAGCAATGACAAATTGCTAACTGTTTTTTTTTACTCACTGCATTTCTAGTGCCTTAAATTAGGCTTTAAAATATATATCTTTTTTAAATTTTTTTTTTATAAGCTTACCTCTGCCCATCAACGGCAAACTGTTCATTCTGTAAATATAGCTTGATGTACGGCTGACGCGTGTGCAGCTTGTAACGACAATTTAATGCACGTGGATAGAGTCCTGGGTAGGCAGGCGATTGAACATAGCATGTTTGTAGGCGACAGTCACGATATTCGCGTTCACAATAGGACCTTAAAAAATGAAAATATGGTTAGCAAAAATATTTATCTCGCATAAAGTGTGTAAAAAACTTGTTAAAGCAAAGGTAAAGTAATTGAAATTTTTTACAAACAGCCAAAATGTATGCAACATAAAATGAAAAGATGTCAAAAACAGCATGAAGTTCACAGAAAATGAATGAGATTTCATTTAAACTATGTGTGTGTGTGTGTGTGTGTGTGTGCGTGATTTTTAAATTGTTTTCACATTCTTTTTTTGTTTTTTTTTTGTTGTTGTTGTTACTTGTGTTAGCCATAAACAAGACTGTTTTATGACCACAAAAACAAGAAAACCAATAGAAGCAATATCAACAGTCAAGAGATGTCGACGTTTTATTGCTCATTGATTTTAAAACAACAATACACAAGCAACTAAATTGTTGTTCTCAACAATATAAATTGCATAAATTTGGCTTAAATAAAAACAGCCTTTTTTACATAATTTGTTTGTTTCCAATTTTTAATACAAAATCTAATCAAACAAAAAGAATATTGCTAAAGCACGATACATGGCACATTATTTTTTAAGGCGCTCATAAAAAATTGGTTAAGCAACTTTTTACTGGCAATACGATACGATTTCATGTTCGACAATAATTGAATTGGTTGTTGCTGTTGTTGGGCCACAAACTTTGCTTTTGCAAGCTCAGCCAATGCTTGAGAAAGCTCGTCATGCTTTCTTGTTGCCAATTTCCATTACCTTTGAAGTGCTTAAATCATAATAATATTAAATTATTATAATTCAATAGCGCAGAGCTCTAGACCTAGCCTTTTAAAGCAGTCGGTGTTAGTGCCGGAAAATGCGGCTTGTTTTGGGCGCACAAAGCCTGACAATGAGAACATCAACAGCAGCAGCAAAAACCACAACAACATTGTGCTCAACTAAGTGATTCTATCTTGTGAGCCTTGCTGCCAACTCTATCTGCCGTCAGCTGGCTTTATACCTACCCTTGAACAATTTCGCCACGTCGATTGGGATATAATTCCGGATGTTGGCCATAACGTAAATAGACTTCCGTTTGCTGTTCCGCACGCGAGTCGAAGGCGAAATAGGTCTGTAAGCAAAAAGAAAAGCAGATGAAGCTATTGCAGAAGTAACGGTTTATTTATAAATAAGATGGCTGAATATGTCATGAGCAAATAAAAATAAAAACAAAAATTGTTTCCTTGAATTGCACATAAAAGTGCAAAATACGAATTCAGTCAATTTAGAAAATAGAATTTAGAAGCGAAATGAAATCATCAGTATGCAAGAGTAGATAGGAAAAATGAAATAATAATAAAATTTTATACATTTGTGCTACATGTATAACAAATATTATAGAATTAAATTGCTTCATATATTCAGGAACTACATTGGTAATTCTTGACATACAATGGTTTAATGCAAAGCCAATTGAGGCGTGGCTTTAAGTTACATTTAAAATCTGCTTACAGAGTTTATATAAAAAGAGATGCCGTATAAGGGTTAAATATATAATTTGTTTAATTAAATGCAAATATATAATTTTTATTTGTTTCTTCTAAGGGTTAGTTTAAAATTCATAATTAATTAAAAAAAAAAAATTATAACAAATCTAAACGAAGAGAAAACCATTTTCTCACTTTGGTTTAAGCCTTTTTCCAAGCGGAAGGGTTCGGTATAATTTCTAAAAATCTGCTTGCTGTAAAAAATTTTCTTGATTTCCTTTTTAAACATATGAAACCAGTTATAAGAAATCAAAAATTAAAAAAACCAAATATGTCGAATGTCAATTCGAAAAAATTAAAATTTCAAAATACAATTAATTGAGTAAAAATCCTGAGTAAAAAATTCTTTATATCTGTACTTTAATAAAGATGTTCCAAAAAGGATCGATGGGCACTGATTAGTATTTTAAAGTCACACTTATAGAATTCATGATCAGTTAGGAAAGAGAAATCTAAAAATAAAACACCAGCGGCCGGTTTGCTGGCGGAGTTATAGGTATAAAACTTATTCTGTAACTATTTATGTGACTAAATTGGTTTGTTCGCCATCTAGAACTGGTTATATATCAAATTGAAACGAACTTTAAACCTCGTTATAAATAAAAATTCAGTTGAGCTAAACAGCCACAAAATATGTTTTAAATTTGTAACGAGTTTTATAGCCTGGTTATGAATTAAACGTCAGTTCTACAAAAACGCTAGAAAACGAATACATATTTGATGCTTTGACAAGACCATGGTTTCCTATGCTCGGTTTGGTCTGCTCGGTTTGTTCAGCAATTAATTTTGTTGTTGTAGCAACCTGTTGCTTTATGAATTATTTGGTATAAAGCTCAAAAAATAATTCTTAAAAATTATGTTTTAAAGAATTATAAATTAAAATTAACAAATTGAAATGCCACAATTTGTTAACTCATTTAAAATAAATGTTTTTGTGGAACACCAGTTTATTTTCAACGAATTTATTTAATAAAAAAAAAGAAACAGTTTCGATAGTATCGTAAGTTTAGACGTAGAATTCTGTTTAAGTTATAACCTCTTCTACTTTGTCTCTTTGGTCCGACTGTTTTGTCGGATAATTAACAAATTAATTAACAACACTCAAAGAGAACGTTAAAAGTTAGCATGATAAAATGGGCAAACAAAAAAAAAAAACAAGCAAAATGTCAAATTTTTTCGATCATTTCGTTCAGTTTGACAGGTTGAGTTCATTGACTTAGCTGAAAAGAAGACGAAGCAAGTGCACTTTCCATTGGTGCCACTTTCGTCTCTACCCGATATATAACATGTGAGCTACAGTCAGTTTAACTACTAATTTCAATATAAAATTAAGACCCCGATTTTTAAAAAAAAATTAGTGCCACTTTCGTCTCTGTGCAATGTTTTGTTTGCGAGCTACACTTTCGTCTCTGTCCGATGTATAGTTTGCGATCTTCACTGTCTAGTGCTAGTGAGATTTGGGTTCCAAATTAATTTGGAAATTAAAATTTTCAAATTTTAAGCCATCTATTGGGTAAAAGCATAAAATGATATATGATCCAACTCGTATTTTCATTAGAGTTAAATCTAACCGGATCACAGACCCATTTCGTTAAGTTTGACGGTTTGAATGCATTGACTGAGTTGAAAAGAGGTTATGATTGACGTCTTGTGTGAAAATAGAGCAATCTAAGTAGTACAAACAAGAACCGAATAAAGAAGTAGTACATACAGGAACCCAATGAAGAAGCCTATGAATCAGTTCGTATAAAACAAAAACAATACAAGCAAAAACAACAAAACAAAAACAAAGAAAGCAGCAGGCACAGCATAAGCAGCTGGTGATTGATTTTCTTATATAAACACATGCATCTTATATTTTACTATTTTGTGACTTTAATATAATAGTGATAAAATCCAAAAATAGATATTCATTCAGCGCGGGATATATTATATTACTAGTGTAAAAGCCCGTCCTACGACGGGAAGGAACCATTTAGAGTACAAAATGCGACAAAAAATTTATTGGATTTATATACAAAGGTTTTTATTTGAAAACATGTTTATTAAATTATTTTTATAAAACTTCCGTACATACAACATTTCTAGTAAAAAAATTCTTATGCTTGGTTTTCACTTAGGGCCAGTTTTTCAGTGCGGGTGTAAACTCTAGTTAAAATTAAACCAAGGTTAACTCACCAAAATTGGACGTTTAAGCTCGGTTTAAGCAAAAAACAACACATCATATGATAATTTAAGTCAATTCAACTTAAACGAATGCTACAATATCTAGTTAAACAGATTTTCACATCTCTTTTTGGTGAATTAATCTCAGTTTAATTTGACTCGAGTTTAAACCCGCACTGAAAAACTGGCCCTTAGTCATTTTTGTTTGACAGGAAATTTAAAAGTTTAAAAAATCACATAAATAACATTTTTGTTTTTTGCAATTTTTGCTATAAACATGTGAAGGGATCAGTTTTTCCTATTTTTCTCCATTGTCAAACAGAAAAAAATGACAACGTGTTGGCATTTTTCATGTGACTGACAACAACTGACCATTGAAATTGACATAGTGAAAATCATGCTTTAGAATTTTAACCAATTAACCTTGTACCTTGCCATCTATAATGCTTAGTTTTACATCATATCAGCCCGCTAAAACTGCCCATGACTAAATACCAGTTCTTTTAGAACAACTCCTACTTTTTGCAATATTTAACCTTGCAATTTATTTATGGTTATTGAAAATGTCAGTTTAACTGGAAATTGACGGCTTCGGAGAGTGAAAGGCAAATCTGTGTTTGTCGGGGCCAAATCAATTCTAGGTATGAAAACTATTTAATGTTCGCCAGTGCACCTGTCAATACTTGTGCGGTGATAAATTAAGTTTTTAGGTTTTTCAAAACTAACCACCTTCCGTTACAGATATCTCTTTTGGTATGGAAATTTCGAAGAAGTATTATAATACTTCCAATTTTGAGGTTTAACTTATGCAGTGGCATTCCTGAAGGATAAAATTTATTCAAAAACTCGGCAGGGCAATTTTGTTTATCGCTATCATCACTGTCTTCAATTTAATCCGTGCTCAAATCTCTCACTGTGTCACCAACTAAAATATTTAGAACTTGCTCGTTGACTTCGTTCACTTCGTAATTTTTTGGGTACAGGATAGCAATTTTGGAATAATGGTTGATGATATTCAGACTCAAAGTATCGCTAAAAATCTATTTAACCCTTTCAATGGACTTGTCCATTATATTGGACACTTCGGAAAATTTTTTTTTTTTATTTTCCAACGTCTTTTCTAAAATCAAATAGGTTGGTACTATGAAATGAAGTTGCAAAAATTACAAAAATAATTTTAGGGAGATATACAACGTTTAACTTAGTTAGATTTTCGATTTTATGCCCAACAGTAGCCTTCAATTTTTTTATATCGCATGTTAATAAATTTTGCAAATAAAGTGAGTATTGTGATTGGTGTGCAAAGTATAATTTTTTTTTTATAATAAAACAAAAAAAAAACAAATTGGCCATTTCAGCCCTTGAAAGGACTTTGACCGAGCTTCTTATCATCAATTGTGTTATGTGTGTTATTAAATGTTTGCACACAATTAAGCGAGAACTGGACCTACACGTTTTATGCCGACTCCGAACGGCTGAAGTTCATGTTCTCAAGAAGCTTTACATGGCATTATTTATTCTCTGAGGTTTGCCATTGTCTGCATTGAGGTGGTGACCGATCTGGAAAATTTTTTATTGAAAAAACTTTTCGCCGCGACTGGGGATCGAACTCGGGCTCCGAGCGTACTAAGCCAGACACTTAACCTGCACGCCACGATTACCATAATTTTTTTTTTTTATAATAACATTTGCATAAATAACGTATTTGCATTTGTCTCCGGTTGTTTTAGTTGAACTAAAATATTATAATACAACGTTATTGTGGTTTTTCCATTATATAAGACAGCCTGCCAAAAGCGAAGCAGCTCATGTAAAAATCAGAGGGATGGTTTTTAATCTTTTTATTGCTTAAATGATGGGAATATAAGCTCAAAAAAATTGTCCACGATTATTCTAGGCAAGCCATTGAAAGGGTTAATAAGCGAACCTTTACAAACAAAATAATCTGGAATTTCTATGATATCTTCATCTCCATTTCCTAACTTGAGTAGCCAATCGCTAAAACTTGGATCAGAAGACCGAACATTGTGATTTAATTCTAGCAATTCCAATTGACACCAACGTCACTGAATGTAATAATTGCTGTTCAGTTTATGCAGACCGAATAGGTTGCGGTTCTGTTAATTAAGAAGCACTGTAATAGCAAGACATGATGTTTGATGTATAGTAGTTGAGGAAAATGACGATAGTCTTAAAGTACAAAGATTTCCAATACATAATTTAATAACAGGTTCTGGTCCATTGTGAACAGGTCTTAAAATGTTTAGTAAGTACAAACATTTCAAATGGATAATTTTACAACAGGTTCTGGTCCAGCCTAAACATGTTTTACGATATAGAGCAAAAGGTTTAGTAAGTACAAACATTTCATATGGATAATTTTTTAACAGGTTCTGGTACAGGCTGAACAGGTTTTACGATATAGGTTCTGGTCCAGGCTTAACATGTTTTACGATATAGGGCACGGAGCAGGACGCTTGTCTTTTATATATTAAGATTACTATAACATAATTCCGTAAAATGTGAGTGCGGAACGCTTGATTTTTTTGAAAAATTTCATTGCATATTTTTAGGCATTTTTTGTTTTATAGTTTATTGAAACTTCAAAAACTTTATATTTTTTTTCATTTTGAAAGTTTCTGTTTTACAAAAAATTTTTAAACATATTTCTTCGCACCTACTATGGTGTCCGTTTTTATTTAGAGGTATTTTATAAGTATTTGGAACGAAAAATTATTATTTGAATAATTTAAAATCGAATAAATGGAAACGGACCCGTCATTTTTGACGGGAAAGAACTAGTATCTGATATTTTAGATATATTTAGATATATTTGAACGATGGGTATTAGAGTCTGTAGGCATACCCTTAAGTTTTCGTTAAATATGTTTCCTGGCGTTGAAAATTCTAATTCTAATTCTACGCCAAAACACACAAATTGGCTATTTTAGTGGTAGTAAGGCCTTTGATTTCTTCCCAGCAAACATTATGACTCTTAAAAGACTCTTTCAAGACTCATATAAATGAGGGTATATCATCATAATACGCTCAAAAAAGAGTCTTTTATGAGTACATTTTCGTATGTTGTGGGCCCCAAAATATGATTCATAATAAAGACTGTTTTATGAGTATTTTTAGATTCATATTTTATACTCTTTTAAAACTCTTATAAAGGACTCTTGAAAAACTCATAGTTAAAACTCTTTTAAAACTCATATATTTTACTCTTTGAATACTAATAATAAGTACTCTTTTAAGACTCCTATAAAAGACTATTAAAAGACTCCTATAAAAGACTCTTAAAAGACTCATAATGAAGACTCTTTTATAAATAAACGACGCATATATATTATTCTTTTAAGTGTCTTACTTAAGACTCTTTTAAGACTCATGTATCTTACTCTTTTAAGAGTTTTTTTTAATACTCTTTTTAGACTCATATTAGGTACTCTTTTAATACTCATATAATAATGTATTGATTTCTGCAATGGATTTCTATAATAGACTATTTTTTAAAGACTCATAAGACTCATGATCTTAAGGAACACTTAAGTGTTCATGTAAGGACTCTTTAAATTATGAAAAAATATTCTTTTAAAAAACACAAATTTTAGTCTTGAATATGATGTTACTGAAATCCTAGTAAATTTGTACTGAATCACAAACTAAAGGTTATAACAGAGTCAGGCATATGACTGTTTTATGATTTTAGGCATAAGACTGTTTTATGGTTTCACTGGTTTATTAAACTTTAAAAATATACTCCTGAATTGTGGAGTATATTTTTCCGAAACACAGTAAAAAAAGTAGTTTTTTATATATTAAATTCATTTTAAGTATTTTATTTCAATCAGATTTATAAAACAAATTTTATAAAAATTCATCCAATTAACAAATATGTACATTTTATGAAAAAATGAAAGAAATTTATTGAAAGAAAGATGATTATATTATTGTTTATTCTTATAATTTACTCTATCCTTTGCAGTTTGCAACCACCGTGCACAAGTAAATGAACACTCTTTTTCGGTGAAGCGCTGCGTTTTTCGCTTTAAAAATATTTTTTACATTATTTCCAACACAAATTTTATTTTAAATTTTATTTTGAACGACAAATTTAAAAAAGCAAACTTTTTGAAGTTGAATTACTTCATAGAAAAATCAATATATTTTTAAAGTATCCAGCAAATATTGACTCTTAAAAGACTCTTTCAAGACTCATAAAAATTAGGTTTTATCATCATAATGCGCTCAAAAAAGAGTCTTTTATGAGTACATTTTCGTTATTGTGGGACCCAAAATATGATTCATAATAATGACTGTTTTATGAGTCTTATTGGACTCATAGTAATGATGGTTTTAAGACTCATATTTAAAACTTTTTTAAGACTCATATTTAGTACTCTTTTAGGACTCTTATTCAATACTCTTTTAATACTCATATTTAATACTCTTTACGACTCATATAAGTTCTTATTGTCTTTTTGCAACGAACATTGGTTGTAGTTCAATTTCAAAGCATTTATATCGCGACAAACAAACAATTCTCCGAAAAGCGAAGTCAGACTAGCATGTGTCCATTAAGGACAGTTACAAAGTATTATGCAATAAATAAAAATATGCTCAATCAAGTTCTTATTTATTTATAAGATATGGTGCTTTTGCAATAATCCAATTCTAATCTCTCATAAAACACTCGCATATAAGACTCTTTTGAGTCTTTTTTATGAAAACGCATATATCAATCAATATATGATACTTTTATGAGTCTTTTTTATGAACCATCATATCACCGTCTTATTTAGGCCTCTTTAATGAGTCTCTTTTATGAGTACTCATAAATCAGATACAAAATTACTCTTTTATGAGTCTTATTTTTGAGCAATCATTTAACAATCATATTAAAGACTCTTTCATGAGTCAATTTAATGAGTCATCATAAAACACGCATAAAAAAACACTCTTTTTAGAGTCAGTTTTTGGAGAGCCTCATAAAAAGTTTACAGGGTTATGTTCACTTCTGTAGTGTGTGTGTGTTATTAAATGTTTGCACACAATTGACAGAAAACTGGACCTAGATGTTTTATGACGAGTCCGAACGGCTAATGTTCATGTTCTCAAGAAGTTTTACATAGCATTATTTACTTTCTGAGGCTTACCATTGTCTGCAGAGACGTGACGGCCAAACAGAAAAGTTTATTTGAATTGACAAAAATTTTTGGCCGAGGTGATGTTTAAACTCGGGATTCATTGGTTCGCACGCAGGCGCAGATACAAGAGGGGGTAAAGGGGGTAATTACCCCCCAAGAACTTTTAAAAACTTAAATTTTTAATACTTTATTTGGAAAAAATAATTGTGCCCACAGCTTAAAGGTACTTGTATGTATACATAAGCGATTCTGAAGGCGTTTTTTGAAAGAATACTACAAAAGATGGTCAGAGACATCGTTAAACTGTTGTTTTTTTGTTTGTTTTGTAGGTGCCGTTTTTATGAAGCGATGTTTGTAGAATAACATGATCTGTAGTCATCTGCAAAAAACAAAATATAATTATATGTAAAGCAAACACTAACGTCGAGGTAGTACCTTTGCTTTTTTTAAAAATGATCCTGAAAATAAAGTTACAGCTCGTTATGTACTCAAATTTACAGCCATTTTTTAAACAATCAACTTTTAAGACGCGTTATTGTCTTACAAATAAAAATAAAGTCACTACCTCAGCGCAATTAAGATTTTGGCAATGAAGACCATAGTTGCCACATAAAATATTTTATTCTTCTAAATTTTTAGTGAAAAACTGCCAAACTTTTTTGCCACCTATGTGCCAACAAGTTTTACGATAAAAAAACAATACGTGCATTGTTACTTTCAGTTTTCACTTTATTAATTTCCAAAACAAAAAAATTCAAACAATGTAAAATCCAATAGTTTGTTTTTACTTCAATTATTTCATCATCAGTTAAATTATTTTTTACAAATATTTCAGCAATAATCTTTATATGAAAATATTATATACATCTTTAATACTTTTTTTCATATATGATATATAACAGGGTTGTTTTGAAGTGAATTAACGTTATGTTAAAGTTGCTAAAATTATATCAACTGTGCAAATAGTTTATAGCACACAATTATTTTTGTTTGAGTTAATTCTAAATTGTTTGAAATTCTGAAATTTTTCAAGACTACCTTCACTTCATCTTTATATAAATAGGCGTAGGGAAAACAGTTAAGAACCATTTTCTACCGTGTTTTTCAACCGATTTTGATGATTATTTTTTTAAATGAATAAGAGTGCGGAGAAGGAGTGCGCAGACTATTTTATACAACTATAAAAAAAAAAAAAATTGGTCGTTTTTTTTTTTAGGACCCCAGGTGGTACTATCTTAATATATAAAAGACAAGCGTCCTGCTCCGTGCCCTATATCGTAAAACATGTTAAGCCTGGACCAGAACCTATATCGTAAAACCTGTTCAGCCTGTACCAGAACCTGTTAAAAAATTATCCATATGAAATGTTTGTACTTACTAAACCTTTTGCTCTATATCGTAAAACATGTTTAGGCTGGACCAGAACCTGTTGTAAAATTATCCATTTGAAATGTTTGTACTTACTAAACATTTTAAGACCTGTTCACAATGGACCAGAACCTGTTATTAAATTATGTATTGGAAATCTTTGTACTTTAAGACTATCGTCATTTTCCTCAACTACTATACATCAAACATCATGTCTTGCTATTACAGTGCTTCTTAATTAACAGAACCGCAACCTATTCGGTCTGCATAAACTGAACAGCAATTATTACATTCAGTGACGTTGGTGTCAATTGGAATTGCTAGAATTAAATCACAATGTTCGGTCTTCTGATCCAAGTTTTAGCGATTGGCTACTCAAGTTAGGAAATGGAGATGAAGATATCATAGAAATTCCAGATTATTTTGTTTGTAAAGGTTCGCTTATTAACCCTTTCAATGGCTTGCCTAGAATAATCGTGGACAATTTTTTTGAGCTTATATTCCCATCATTTAAGCAATAAAAAGATTAAAAACCATCCCTCTGATTTTTACATGAGCTGCTTCGCTTTTGGCAGGCTGTCTTATATAATGGAAAAACCACAATAACGTTGTATTATAATATTTTAGTTCAACTAAAACAACCGGAGACAAATGCAAATACGTTATTTATGCAAATGTTATTATAAAAAAAAAAAATTATGGTAATCGTGGCGTGCAGGTTAAGTGTCTGGCTTAGTACGCTCGGAGCCCGAGTTCGATCCCCAGTCGCGGCGAAAAGTTTTTTCAATAAAAAATTTTCCAGATCGGTCACCACCTCAATGCAGACAATGGCAAACCTCAGAGAATAAATAATGCCATGTAAAGCTTCTTGAGAACATGAACTTCAGCCGTTCGGAGTCGGCATAAAACGTGTAGGTCCAGTTCTCGCTTAATTGTGTGCAAACATTTAATAACACACATAACACAATTGATGATAAGAAGCTCGGTCAAAGTCCTTTCAAGGGCTGAAATGGCCAATTTGTTTTTTTTTTGTTTTATTATAAAAAAAAAATTATACTTTGCACACCAATCACAATACTCACTTTATTTGCAAAATTTATTAACATGCGATATAAAAAAATTGAAGGCTACTGTTGGGCATAAAATCGAAAATCTAACTAAGTTAAACGTTGTATATCTCCCTAAAATTATTTTTGTAATTTTTGCAACTTCATTTCATAGTACCAACCTATTTGATTTTAGAAAAGACGTTGGAAAATAAAAAAAAAAAATTTTCCGAAGTGTCCAATATAATGGACAAGTCCATTGAAAGGGTTAAATAGATTTTTAGCGATACTTTGAGTCTGAATATCATCAACCATTATTCCAAAATTGCTATCCTGTACCCAAAAAATTACGAAGTGAACGAAGTCAACGAGCAAGTTCTAAATATTTTAGTTGGTGACACAGTGAGAGATTTGAGCACGGATTAAATTGAAGACAGTGATGATAGCGATAAACAAAATTGCCCTGCCGAGTTTTTGAATAAATTTTATCCTTCAGGAATGCCACTGCATAAGTTAAACCTCAAAATTGGAAGTATTATAATACTTCTTCGAAATTTCCATACCAAAAGAGATATCTGTAACGGAAGGTGGTTAGTTTTGAAAAACCTAAAAACTTAATTTATCACCGCACAAGTATTGACAGGTGCACTGGCGAACATTAAATAGTTTTCATACCTAGAATTGATTTGGCCCCGACAAACACAGATTTGCCTTTCACTCTCCGAAGCCGTCAATTTCCAGTTAAACTGACATTTTCAATAACCATAAATAAATTGCAAGGTTAAATATTGCAAAAAGTAGGAGTTGTTCTAAAAGAACTGGTATTTAGTCATGGGCAGTTTTAGCGGGCTGATATGATGTAAAACTAAGCATTATAGATGGCAAGGTACAAGGTTAATTGGTTAAAATTCTAAAGCATGATTTTCACTATGTCAATTTCAATGGTCAGTTGTTGTCAGTCACATGAAAAATGCCAACACGTTGTCATTTTTTTCTGTTTGACAATGGAGAAAAATAGGAAAAACTGATCCCTTCACATGTTTATAGCAAAAATTGCAAAAAACAAAAATGTTATTTATGTGATTTTTTAAACTTTTAAATTTCCTGTCAAACAAAAATGACTAAGGGCCAGTTTTTCAGTGCGGGTTTAAACTCGAGTCAAATTAAACTGAGATTAATTCACCAAAAAGAGATGTGAAAATCTGTTTAACTAGATATTGTAGCATTCGTTTAAGTTGAATTGACTTAAATTATCATATGATGTGTTGTTTTTTGCTTAAACCGAGCTTAAACGTCCAATTTTGGTGAGTTAACCTTGGTTTAATTTTAACTAGAGTTTACACCCGCACTGAAAAACTGGCCCTAAGTGAAAACCAAGCATAAGAATTTTTTTACTAGAAATGTTGTATGTACGGAAGTTTTATAAAAATAATTTAATAAACATGTTTTCAAATAAAAACCTTTGTATATAAATCCAATAAATTTTTTGTCGCATTTTGTACTCTAAATGGTTCCTTCCCGTCGTAGGACGGGCTTTTACACTAGTTAATTATAATTGCAACAAACCAATCAAATTACCACAACCGACTTTCATGAAATAAAACTGCCACTTTAAGTCCACTAATACTTTAGTAAGGTACTAATTCAAATTGAGCGGATGACATCCATTTTCGAAGACCTCTTTGTATTGATATAAAACGCATGCGTACCAAATTTTATTGTTGAAGGTTAATTATGATCTCATTTATGCAGTTTTGAATTCTTGCATTGTATGGGAGGTAGGCATGTCCGTGGGCGGATTACATAAATATTCAATAGCACAGATCCTTGGCTTCATGTGACCATGTGAATCGAGTTTCATGCAATTATCTCAACTCCTTTTTCAATTATCTTAACTCCTTTTTCAATTATCTCAACTCCTTTTACAGTTTACGAACAGCACACAGACGCAAGGAGACGTTTTATTTCAAAACTAAGGTGCGCACACAAAATAAGAGTCATCCGCCCACGAGCACGCCAAACTCACATACAAACCACATTAGTGTAACCTGCTAAAAACTGTAAAGGAATACATGAATTTTGAAAAATTTAGAAGTTATTTAAATTTGTTTAAGTATATAATCATATATTTAAATATGATAGCAGGTTTAGGGTATTCTATAGTCGGGCTGGACCGACTTTAGAGTTTCCTTACTTGATTTAAGTCCTCCTGTTACAAAATTATTTTAAGTTTTGATGCGTTTTTATATTGTTTTTTTTTTGCAACTTAACTAAACGAACTTCAAATTGAAAAAATGCAAATATTTTGTTAAGATTAAACACGTAAGAAACACCCAGGAAACACATTAAAAATAATTTACGAGTATTAAAAAAAATGAGATTGTTATATAAGAACAGTTTTATTGAAGAATTGGTTACTGCTTTAACAAAGTACAAAATATTAAAAGTGTGTGTGTTTACTTTTTTACTCTCGTCTCAAAAAATGCAAAAGTTTCCCTCAGAAATTGGGTATCTGATAAAATGTTGTACATAAATTTGTAAATTTTTTTTCAAATTATTCCTTCTATTTCAAATTTTTGTTACTTGAAGTTTGTTCCACTCGACACGAATTTTAAAATTTTATTTAATAATGCAACTGTTGTCTAGTTTTTTTGAAAAATACATTGGTTGTAACTGCTTTTGTTGTAAAACATGCACGGAAATCATTATACCCTAAACCTGAAAGGTCAGGGTATATTAACTTTGTGCAAACGTTTGTAACGCATAGAACGAAGCGAGTCCGGTATAGAAAAGTATATATATTCTTGATCAGCGTCACCTCGTGAGTCGAGCTATTTATGTCCGTCCGTCCGTCCGTCCGTCTGTCCGTCTGTGTGTTGTCCGTATACACAGGATAAGAAGAAGGAGTCGAGATAATTGGATGAAACTTGATATACACTGTTACATACACCCAAGGATCTGCACTATTGAATATTTTTGGAATCCGCCCACGGACACGCCTACCTCCCATACAACGCAAAAATTGAAAACTGCATAATTCAGCTAATAATAAGCCTACAACAATAAAATTTGATGTGTATGTATTTTATATCAACACAAAGATGTCTTTGAAAAATGGACGTCATTCGTTCACGGACACGCTCACCTCCCATGCAACTCAAAAATTGAAAACGCAATAAATAAGCCTCTTTTTAACTTAAAGAGCTCAAATTTGCCACATATGTTTTTTATAACAACACAAAGATGGTTTTGAAAAATGGACATCATCCGCTCACGGACACGCCTACCTCCCATACAACGCAAAAATTTAAAACTGCATAACTCAGCTCATAATAAGACTACAACAATAAAATTTAATGTGTATGTATTTTATATCAACACAAAGATGTCTTCAAAAAATGGACGTCATCCGCTCACGGACACGCTCACCTTCCATACAACGCAAAAATTTAAAACGCAATAAATAAGCCTGTGTTGAACCTAAAGAGCTAAAATTTGCCACATATGTTTTTTATAACAACACAAAGATGTTTTCGAAAAATGGAAGTCATCCGCTCACGGACACGCCTACCTCCCATACAACCCAACAATTGAAAACGCAGTAAATACGCCTGTGTTTTGAAGTGTTCGCGATTTATTTTTATTTTTGTTTGATTTTTGTTTAAAAATGTTTTGCGAGAAATTTTTATCGCTTGTTTAAATATTCGGTTTTAAACGCGGGGTGTATTTTTATTAGTTTGTTATAAAGCCCTGCCTAATAATTTGCCGGCGCTTAAAAACGCCACTGGCCTATTTATTTATATTATTTAGCCTGAGCAGTTGAATGCTCAAAAGGCCTTAGAATTAATAATAAGCAGATGAATGATTGAAACTGAATTTATTTTTGAGGATTGCACCTCCTTAAAAAGCAAAATAACAGTATTTTGATAATGGTCAAATTGAGTTAAAAATGCTTAATATATAATAACTTAAAATAAATAAATAGAGCCTTAATTTTTACATAAACAAAAGTGTTATACTTTTTGAGTATAATCATAAAATAGTGATGTGCTTAAAATTAGTGTGATAGTGCAGGCGGTTATAGGGTATTCTACACCCCCATCCTCAAGATAAAAATTATTTGATTTTAAGATAATAATTTTTTCAAAATTTCTCTTATATTATACAATTCCAAAGATAAATGTGAGTTTAAAACTTACTTACAACTAGTTATACAATTCAATAATAGTATTATGTACTATATATGTGATACTTTCACTTTGATTATTAAATTCATTAAATCCATTTTTTTAATAAATTATTATGATATTCTTTAATTTTTCCATTTACATCTATAATTGAATTTACTCCATTTTTATCGACTATTCTATATGGACCATGATAAGGTGGTTGATTTTTCTTTCTATTCATCTTTTTTATTATTACATTATCACCGATCTTTAAATTTAACGGGTTAAAATTCTTATTATTTCTTATTCGATTTTCTTTTGATATTTTTATTAATTCTTCAGTCTTTTTTAATGAATATGCCAATCTTGCTTTTAGTTCTTGCGCATAGTTATCTGTATTGTAATATTTTGAATTTACTGAATTATCATTTGGAAGGTTCGCTAACCTGCCAAAAATGAGTTCAAATGGCGTGTAATTTGTATCGACATGAGGTGTAGTGTTGTAAGCAAATGTGAAGTATGGTATCCATTGATCCCATTCGTCACCTTTACAAAAATTTAATAAGTATTCATTTAATACTCTATGATTACGTTCTATCGAACCAAGTGTTTCATGATGGTATGGAGTACTGAAAATTTGTTTTATCTCTAATAAGTTGCATATCTCTGATAGTAATTCGTTGGTAAACTCTGTACCTCTATCTGACTTTAAAATTTTAAAATGACCATATATTAGAATTAAGTTTTCGATAATAGTTTTTGCGACTGTTTTCGCGTCTTTTGTCTCCATTGGACAAGCAATTATATACTTTGTTAATTCACATTGCATTGTGAGTATGTATCTGTAATTAATTGTTAAACGTAAAGGGCCTACTGTATCTATCGATACGACTTCGAAACTAGTTCCTGGCGTGTTTGTTATTGTAAGTTTTTCTTTTGTATGTTTTGTTTGTTTATTTATTTTGCATTTTTCGCAATTATTTATGAACTTCTTTATCATTTTACACATATTTTTCCATATGTATCTTTGCTTTATTTTTAAAATTGTTTTTCTAATCCCCATATGACCTCCGTGGGTCGAATTATGATATTCCTCTATTATACTTTTCTGTTTTTCTATATCTTTTACTTTTTCCGGTTCTCTATAAATCAATATCTTTAAATTTTCTTTATCTCTTTTCAAACTATTATAAATCTTTTTGAATTTTTCTTTCTCTACCGTTTTAAATATTATATCATTCGCATTTAATGCTAATTCTTCTATTCCTAAACTATGCATTTTTGACGACAGTTTCTCCAGAGTCAGCTGTGTGAACAAAGGATTATCGCTGCATCTTGCAATGACTTCATTATCTTCTATATATATTTGGGTTCCCTTAAAATCTTTTTCTGTTATAAATTTAAGCTTTCTTATTTTGTTTACATCCGATATTGATGTGCATTCCCAAGCAATTAGTTGATCAGACGTTTTGCTGGAAAGACATTTTTTGTTTTTAATATCCGAGTTTTTTGTATGGTTATTTTTATCCATACTCCTTGTTATGGCTAGTATTTGTTTACTTGCATGTTCCAATCTGGGTGGAATCATTTCTTTTTGTGTACATCTATTTAATGTTATTCGCGATAATGCGCTTTTATTGGCAGTGGTTTGATCTGCTTTATATTTATTTAAATTATTTGATTCTTTGACAATAATGGGTAAAATGAATTCTTTTTCATTTATTATTAAAGTGAGTGTAAATGTTTCAAAATCTATTTTTGACATGAATTTTTCTAGAATATCTCGCCCTACGATTCCATCTGTTGCGATTGGAAAATCGTCTTCAACTATATGAAAATTATGCCGAATTTGCTCTGTTTCTACTTTCAAATCTAAATTGGTTGTACCAATGCATTCAATTTCCTCACTCGTTATACCTGTTAGTGTTGAAATATTTTTTGTATTAATATTATTTATATTATTGAATTTACAAATGGAGATATCAGCTCCTGTATCTACTAAAAATTTTAGATCTTTGATCTTTGTTCGTATTTTTACATTTTAAAATGATGTAATTTGATAAATTTTTTGAAATTTTGTATACAAATTTTGGCCTCTGCGGGTACAATTCTCTGCTACCCGGCCTTAAATTTTTTCCCTGGTATTTTAAATTATTTTCAGTGTTTGAATATCTGTTTGAGTTACAATTCTGATTTTTGTTATTGTGATAATTGTTTTGATAATTATTATTTGGAAAATTATTGTTTCTATAAAAATTCCTTTTTGTATTATTGTTGTTATTAAAATTAGTATTTCTATTGTTATTATAGCGATTATTATTATTGTTGTAATTATTGCTTAAAAAATTATTGCTTTGAACGCCATAATTTTCATTCCTTTTTTTATTATAAGTATTATTATAACAATACTTATTATTATTATAGCAGTTATTATAATCATTATTGTAATTATTATTATAATAGTTATTATTATTATATTGATTTTGGTCATCATGGTACCTTCGATTATGTATACCAAATCGATTTCCTTTTCGAATATGAAAAATTACGTTGCTGTCTGTCTCTAGACTTCTTTCAACAGTCATGCATCTTTCTACTGCTTCGTTGAAAGTTTTTGGCGGATTTGCCAATAAAATATTCTGATATTCTCTATTTACGCCTTTTACAAAAATATTCAGAGACATACTCTCATTAACTTTATAAATTACATCTTTTTCTAATTGTTTTGGATTATTTAATGTTTTTATTTCGAAATAGCTTAACTGATCGGAAAGTTCCACTATTTTCTCTCTAAATTCTGATATAGTCAATCTATTTTGTTTAAGTGCACTGAATTCACTTAAAACTTGCTGTAAATTCTTTGGATTAGGGTAAGCTTTTTCCAACGAATTCTTCAGCTCTAAAAATGTTGCAGGCTTATTTGAGCGTCCAAGTATACCGCGAACTTGGGCTGATAATTTAAAATTATAGACATATTTTACAAAAATAGGTCTATCTTCATCTTTTACAAGATCATGCAATAACTCTGATTGCGTAATAAAATCCTCTAGTTGATTAAAATTACCCTTGAAAATTTGTAGGTTTTTACCTACCATATTAATGTCAAAATTAGACATTTTTGGCAAATTTTCTTCTTCCCAAATGTTGGATAAATCTAAATTTTCAATATTTTTTTTCGACAAATTTTTTTTTTTTCTTTAATAGTTAAACTATTTATTATTAAAATTATTTCTTTATAACAATTGTGGAATTTTTCTTTTAAAATTCGACAATTTTCTTTATTTTCAATTTTCTGTATTTTAATTTTTTAATTCTAAAAATTTTTTAGTATATTTTTATGTGTTCATCACTGTATTTTCTATTTTTATATATGTTTTTATTAAATTTAAATTTTTCCAAAAATAAAATATTCGTTTATTGTAAATTTACCATTTTAATATTTTACTTGACCGTGTTATGCATATTTTAGTATGTATGAAACACCCTCTGATTCTAGTACTAATCTATTACAAATATATATGCGAAAGATGCATAAAGCAACAGGTGATTGACTGACGTTTCAGTTAATGAATGAAAACAAATGCCGGTATGCGTACATTTTTCGCGAGTGCTTTTAATTATTTAATATAGCTTTAATTGTTTTAATAAAAGTGAAAATATAAAAAAATTATTAATAAAAATGGTTCTAATGAATTGAATATAACATAGATTTTTATTTTGATAAAATATTTGTTTTATTTTTAATTATAATAAAAATATGACTTCATGTGGCGTGTATGTGTGTATGTTTAATATTGCTGCTCCAGCAGCTTCTCGAGCTCTAGCTCGTATTCAATTTCTTCCCAGAATCTGGAAGGAATTTGGAAATCTTGCGGCTTCTCCGCATTTATTTTTGCTTTCATTGTAGCCAATTTATGCTCTAATTTATAAATTCGGTCACTATGCCCGGACGTTTGTGTTAATGTTACGTCTCGCTTGTGCCGCTGGTACCGCCACGGTGTCAGTTTTCTCGGACCCGGGTATGTCTGTATGTGGTGACGTTTTCTGGTGCCGCCGCCTGGTTGGACGCAATCTGCTATCGCGTACAAAATTGGGTCCGTATTGAGCAGGATCGCCATGAAGTGTTCGCGATTTATTTTTATTTTTGTTTGATTTTTGTTTAAAAATGTTTTGCGAGAAATTTTTATCGCTTGTTTAAATATTCGGTTTTAAACGCGGGGTGTATTTTTATTAGTTTGTTATAAAGCCCTGCCTAATAATTTGCCGGCGCTTAAAAACGCCACTGGCCTATTTATTTATATTATTTAGCCTGAGCAGTTGAATGCTCAAAAGGCCTTAGAATTAATAATAAGCAGATGAATGATTGAAACTGAATTTATTTTTGAGGATTGCACCTCCTTAAAAAGCAAAATAACAGTATTTTGATAATGGTCAAATTGAGTTAAAAATGCTTAATATATAATAACTTAAAATAAATAAATAGAGCCTTAATTTTTACATAAACAAAAGTGTTATACTTTTTGAGTATAATCATAAAATAGTGATGTGCTTAAAATTAGTGTGATAGTGCAGGCGGTTATAGGGTATTCTACACCTATAAGATAAAATTTGGCACGTATGTTTTTGATGACAAGACAAAGATGGTTTTGAAAAATGGACGTCATCCGCCTACGAACACGCCTACCTCCCATACAACCCAAAAAGTTTAAAACTCAATAAATAAGGTTATGTTTGTCATAGACAAATTAAATTCGGTATGTATGTATTTTATACCAAAACTAAGGTGTGTTCAAAAATTGGGAGTAATCCGTCCGTGAACTCGCCCACCTCCCATAGCGAAAGCACAATAAAGGCATTAACTGTGAGCTACAGGAATAAAACTTGGTATGTGTAAATTTTCCATCAACATTTATATGCATATAAAATATAGGTTCATCCGCCCACGGAGACGCCCATTTACAATAAATATTTTTTTGTTTTTGAAAAGTAGGTTTAGGGTATTTCATAGTCGGCCTAGACCGACTTTAGACTTTCTTTACTTGTTTTTTGTTAATCCTGGAAGTACATGCATCGTTAAATCAACGACGCTTGGTTACATTAAATTATTTTTCTTCCTTGTTTTATTTTGTTTTCTTCTGATTTTTCCTATAGCACCAGCAAAGTTTAGCTTGAATGTATGAGCAGACGTAGAACCGAAAAAATAGTTTAGAAGTATGATTTTTAAGAATTATCGTCGTCGAAACGACGAAGCATGGCTTTTGAGTAACTTTTTCACTTTTTTCAGGTTTTTTTGTAGTTTTTTTTAATTATAAAAAATCTGCAACCAAAAACATGTATAAATATTAAGAAATAGGAAAAAATGTTATCGATCTACAACGAATCCAATGATGAACTTGATTGTTTCAGTGCTTGCTTTGGTGCAGTGGGGGCTAAAAAAAGCTAACCGCCTATCGCCTATAGCATTACCTCATCCATTTAAAAACTTCATCTGAATACAATTTAGAACTTTTTGTTTTAAGATAAAAATTAATTTTATATTCAATGTATGCTTAAAGTAGTTAATATTTAATTTGGTTTTATGTACCTCTTTAAAAAAAAAACCAAATGAACTCAAACAGAAAAGATATATTTTTTTATTAAAAACTATTTTACATAAAATTGTTTGGTATTTCCTCTTATTCTAAATTATCTGAATAATCAAAAACAAGTGATTTCTAAAGATTTTTCCGTAAAGAACATCGGCAGGGGCCTTTTAAAAAATGGTGTCGTCGATTCGACAAAGCATAACCTTTATGTATAAAAAATAAGCATGTCATTCTAGGGTTAATATATTTTTGTTCAAGAACACATACAAAAAAATAATTTGTATTCAAGTACAGTAACTTACAGATAAGGTCTTAGAGAAGGTTTTCTTTTTTGAAGCAACATATATTTAACTGGCATAAATCCGAAATATTTTAATTTCAATTCAAAATTTCGCATAACAGGTGCAGATTAAGCACAACCTGCCTTAAAATTTTTATTGTTTTTACTCCACACATCCACATCCACACATTACCATTACCACGGAACGCCCAAAATTAAATAATAAAACGTGCCCAACATTATGCCTGCAATTTTATTTATTCAAATAAACAATTTAATTTTAAACATACATATGTCAACGTCAGAATATTTATTAGTGTAAATGTGTGAGAGTTTTTTGTATGTGTTTTGCTTCTTCTCCACACACCTTTTATGTGCCTTTATTGCTTCATCAGCGCATAAAATTCACATTTTCAGCTTTCAGACACATAATAACCACGTCCTCTTATATATAAGCGCATCCTGCAATCTATATTTTTTCTGACTCTTCATATTTTCACCTACAAATATATGCATAGGGTGAACTTTTTTTCTTGTTGTTGTTTGGTTTTTGTCTACACCCTTTTTATTGTTTGCACACACTCACTCACACAAACACAGAGTGAGAGAAAGCAGAGTGCTTTTGTTTTAGCTAGATTTTTGTTCACGCGACTCAGAACATCCTTCGGCAGCATTGACGCTGGTATTATAATGCATTATTTAAGGATCCTTTCATGTCTGGTACGATGGCGACGCAACTTTGGCGCAGTTTATGCGTTGTATAGAGCGCCCTCAACTGCTTGCGTCGTTTTCAACATTTTCGCCATTTCGTTGTTTTTCGATGTATTATGCAACTTAATAGAGTCATAAATATTTATGAAATCTTCCAGGACTGCGACTTCTTTGCACGGTTTCAGTGCACCTTTGTCTAAGTTGTTGTTGTTATTATTTATAAAGATAATATTTCGCTGGTATATTGTAATGAGAACGCCGGATGTACGCCTTGTAGAAAAATTATGTATATGACTGACTTCCTGTTTATGCCAAGAAGAATTTAGAGTTGGTGTTTTTGGTGTTAGTTGTTGTTGTTGTTGTGGTTATTGTGACTTTTGGAGTACTTGCTGTATGTATTGCTTTGACTGTGACGGTTAAAAAAGTAGGGAAGGATTTTATTAAAAATATTTTAACTACTGCGAAAAAGTTATTGAACTGGTGTTAGTGTTGTGTATGTTAATTAAATCCAACACCTAAAGGTAGGCAATACATTTTGAATTGCTTCAAATAGGCTTGACTGCTAAAATATGCTGTATAAACTCTATTTTGTTAGCAAAGTAAGTCGCAATTTGGTATGTGGCGCCATACCAGCTAGTTATATGTTGTCGAAATATACTTAAGATGCCTTGAAACTGACATATATCCGACTTACCATCAGTTTTACATTCAAAAAGCACATAGTTGAGGTTTTGACATATTCATTTTAGAACTAATTTCATGGAATTTTCAGCATCAATGTTCTTTAAAAATAAATAGTTCTGCAACGTATAAAGTTTTTTTCAATAAATAATACCAAAATCATATTTCATACCGCCAAAAGGAAACCAAAAATACCAAGAACAACAACAAGAATGTTGTTTGCTTACCACGAAGTGATTTATTGCTTACGCCTAAGAGTATGCAAATAAATTTTGGCATATCTACTTAAGTGGTTTTGCAATAATACAAAATCAGCCCTCTTAAGCGTTGCAAAGGCGATATGAAAAGTTGTCAGACATTTTTTAAAAATAATGCATACTTTTAGGAATATAATTAAAATATATGATTTAATTGAATAAAATAATTACAACGAAAATTGGTTTTCATTCTAAGAAATTGGAATAATTAAGGTTTTAATGCAAAATTTTACATTTTAGCAGATAACATAGTTAAATTTATAATTCCATTCAAATTAAATCTTTAGTGAGCATAAATAACACATAAATTCTGCTATGAAATTTATTAGCGTTGCATAGCTTCGGGCACAATGCTATTAAATAAACAGAAACGTTGTGGTAATCATATAAAAATAGCCAGAGGCAAACAAAATCAATATGCAAAGATAGACTTCGAAAGTTTTGAGAACGATAAAGTTTGCTTAATCGAAATAAAAAAAAAATTGCTCTTAAAATTGTACACATAAACAAGATAAAATAAGTAAAGAAAGTCTAAAGTTGGTCTAGGCCGACTATGAAATACCCTTAACCTACTCTTCCAAAAAAAAAATAATATTATTGAAAATGGGTGTGTCCGTGGGTGAATAAAGCCTATATTTCATATGCATTTAAATGTTGATGAAAAATTTACACATACCTACCAAGTTTTATTCCTGTAGCTCACAGTTAATGCCTTTATAGTGCTTTCGCTAAGGGAGGTGTGCGTATTAAGAGACAGACTACTCCCAATTTTTGAGCACACCTTAGATTTGGTATAAAATACATACATACCAAATTTTAATCTCTCTATGACAAACATAATCTTATTTATTGAGCTTTAAACTTTTTGGGTTGTATGGGAGGTAGGCGTATCTGTGGGCGGATGACGTTCATTTTGCAAACCCATCTTTTTTTTGTCATAAAAAACATACGTGCCAAATTTTATCTCTATAGGTTAAACAAAGGCGTATTTACTGCGTTTTCAATTGTTGGGTTGTATGGGAGGTGGGCGTGTTCTTGAGCGGATGAAACCCATTTTTCGAAAACATCTTTGTGTTAATACAAAACACATATGCACCAAAATTTATTGTTTTAGGTTAATTATGAGCTGAGTTATGCAGTTTTCAATTTTTGCGTTGTATGGGGGGTAGACGTGTCCGAGGGTGGATTCCAAAAATAATCAATAGTGCAGATTCTTGTGTCCATATGACCATGTGTACCAAGTTTTATCCAATTATCTCAACTCCTTCTTCGGACAGACGGACGGACGGACGGATGGACGGACGGACGGACATGAATAGCTCGACTCACGTGGTGACGCTGATCAAGAATATATATACTTTTCTATACCGGACTCGCTTCGTTCTAAGCGTTACAAACGTTTGCACAAAGTTAATATACCCTGACCTTTCAGGTTTAGGGTATAATAAAGTAATTGAAAAGTTAGTAAAAAAAATATATTGGCTTCATGTGACCTCTGAAGGAGCTAATAAATGTAGTTTAAATGTATTATCGATGCAAAGACTCATGGCATGATGCCGAAGTAATGTACCTCTGATCTTATTGATACCCAAAATACAAAAATAAAAAAGAAAGGGTACAAAAATTCGAACGAGGACTAGAACAATGACAAGGATTAATATGAAGAGTTGCGCAAGAATTCGGACAGAGTTTAGAACAGGACCAAAATACAAATTTTTGCTAGCATAAGCAAAGAATTTGACGCAGATTTGGATTTGGATAAAACAAAGATACGAACAAGAATTTAGGCAAGAAATTGAACAAGGTTTGAGATAAGGATTACGACAAGAAGTATTTCAACAATGATCTTAATAAAGATAAGAAAAAAGACAAAGGTTTATAAAAGAATTAGAAAATTATAATCACAGTATTCGAACAAATACCAAGAAAATAAGTTGTACAAAAATTGAATAAAATTAAGTCAAAAGATATGACAAAAGGCTAAAACAAGAGCAATGACTATGAGTTATATACACGGAGAGAAATTTGAGCTGAAAACAATCATAAACCAATTACCAAAAACCAAAATTTTGGCACTGATTCTGTGCTAAGCAATAATATTCTTGATAACAAGCCCTTATGAGATTGTTAATCAAAAAATTAACATGCCCATTCGAGCATAATGTATGTAATTTTTGGATCATTTATCAACAAAATTAATAAGCCCAAATGCGTTCAATATAAGAAATTTTTGGAGTGTTTTTTTAAAAAATTAATTTGTTCACTTCCACCAAATTTATGTCATTTTGATGTTGCCCAATTTCTGGTATAAACTGCGAACGTCATTAGCATGTTTTGAAATGTTTTTGAGCTCTATTGAACTGCATTCAATTACGAATGCTTTGAGCTTGATTTTTGCCCATTTTTTTCTCTTCGTGTAGTCAGCGCCGGATTAAAACATGGCGGGGCCTGGGGCTAAAATCGACACGGGGCCTACCCAAGGTCAGAGCATTGAGCTTGGATCTTTTAATAATCAAAATATTCATTTTTACTCATTTACATATGTCTTAAAATGAAACAATTTATTTAACAAATTATTAATTATTATTAATAATTAAAAAATTAATTATTATCTAACATTAATTATTATTTAATATTTTCTTTCCCGATTAAACTGTGGCAAAACTTTTTGTCAACTCGGCAAAGTTAATCGTTTGCAACAAATAATTTTCAATACAAAGTTGTGTTCTTTTGAATACTAAAAACTACCTTTCAGCTACACAATTTGCCATCGGTACTGTTGCAAGCAATCGGAAATGGAATAAACATTTGGAAAAATGTCGACCATGCCTGAGACTTTATTCTTTCTGTTTTTAATAGTTTGATATCTATAAAACAAAACATCTCTCAGAGAGATCCTTCAGGTGGAAGTTTCATAGGCGAAATTAGGTTATTTAATTCACAGAGCAATTCTATTTGAAAATCATTCGGTAATACTTCAACAAGGATTTTTACTTTCACTTCTAATTTTTCGTTTTCAATATCCATTAATTCGCACAAGAATCCAAATAGTTTTTGTCGATATGCTTCAATACTTTTTCTCAATTCTATGGCTACGCTCAGAAAAAACACCTAAAAAATTATTTAAAAAAAAATGCTAATCGAAAATAAAGAAATTTTTTATAAAGATATGTATATGTATATGTATATGTAAAAATTCTCATTTAAGGTCTCTTTCCAGCTCTTAAGTAATTACTCAAGAAAAAGTTTCTTATATTTCTTAAGTGTGTAAAAGTATAAATTCCTAGTGACGACGTTTTTACTTTTTAATAAAAAAAGTAGCAGAGCAGAAAAAATTTTTCTTACGAGCTGGATTCTCTTTAAATGAATTTTGACAAAAAAAATACTTTTTGATTACTTTTCAGTTTTTTGTATGAAAATATGATTTGCTTGGGAGCTGGAAACAGGCTTTTATAGAGAAAAATTTATTGAAAATGAAAAACTTTTCCTATTTTTTGAAAAAAAAAATTAACTTTGGGAAGTATTGTTTTCAAGAAAAACAAATCTCTTCTCAAAAATAAAAGTATTGTTCTCTTAAACCGATATATTTGGATATAGTTTTCCTTTTCAAGGAATCTTTTTATCATTTTAAGAGATTTTGGGACTGGAGACTTCTGCATTATCATCATCCACTAAAAATATTGCGACCATTACCAGATTAATTCTGGCCCTATCCTTAAAAGAAATTTTAAACATAACCATGATTTCTTACACATATACTTTTTTTTTTTAAATTTTAAGGTCGATTACTTCCAAATATTTTTTTTATAGCTTGTCATGCTTTTACAATAAGCACTTCTTATATAAGCGCCTGCGGGGTCCCTACCTGCTCGGGGCCGGGGCTGCAGACCCTCCTGGCCCCCACCTAAGTCCACGCCTGCGTGTAGTTGGTTTTGACATTACTTCATATTCCCAACGACATAACACTGAATCCAGAGAATGTGATTGAACCATTTTCAAAAAAAGGAAAACTGAAAAAAATCTAAAATATGGTAAAAAAAACACAAAACTTTTGATATTTTACTTAGTTTTAAGTGACAAAATTACTTCATGTGTAAATTTTTGTATAAAATATCAACATTAAATTAAAACAATATATAGTTTTAACAAAAGGATATGAAAAAAATAAAAAATTTTCCCTCCCTAAAAAAAAAAAACAAAAATCAAGCTCTATGGTTTTCTAACTGTAATCAACATTCGATGGTGAGAAGTTTGCTTCTTCTAAGAAGAACATAACTTATTTCTTAAAATAAATACCTTAAAAATTTCTGCTGTATCATAATAACATATTTTTTTTTTCATGTATTGTGGTTGAGTTATATTGCTAGTCATGTTTGCATTAAAAACTATACTATTAAAAGCAGTAACGGTAAAAAAATTACTTTTAACGGTCTAAAAATTATATGAAAGCATGCAACTAATAACATTTTGAATATGTTTCCATGGTGCAATAAAAGATGAAAAAGACAAAATATCGGATATGTGGTTGTTTTAAGCAATCAAAAATCTAAGGACGAAATCATTTTTTTTCTTCTCGGAATCATTGATTATCATATTATACAGTAAATTCTAAGAGATAGTCTTCTGAGAAACATATGCATTCTCCATAATTTTATTTAAAGATTTGTTTTGATATTGAAGTGCTACATGGCGTATGAGTGACATTAATTCTAATTAGATGCATTGAATTAAATTTCTTTAAAGCTTAAGAAGAAAATTTGTAAATTATGTGAACATAGCCGAATAATAAATAATTTTTTGGTAAAATCAACAAATTTGTTTGCTGACGCTTCTTGCTTCTAGTTCTTTTCGGTAGCTATCGATAAATCGATTCAAGTTTGTACAAATAATTTTCATATCGTTAATTTCTTTCCGTTCAAAATAAATCAAAATAACTTTATTAACAACTTCAGCAGTAAATGAATTATTTGTACACAGCTTGTTTAAAATTTTAAAAAAAATCTTGTTCTGGAATATGTACTCCTCACTAGCTATTCTCAAAAATGTAGTTGGTTTAAATTCACGGGCTCGCTTAAGGTGGATAACATCAGACCTTTTTTAAAAATTCATAACTCAGTTAAAAACAAACATTTTTCCATTTTTTGTTATTGTAGAGAATTCAACAAATTATAAGAAAAAAATTTAAAAAATATATATATATTTTTCACTAAAACATGGTTTTATAGAGCTCCAAACTGGCGGCAGAGAAAAAATGAGGCCTCGTGGTTGCAGCGCTGGGAGTCGCAAAAATGTCCGATCTGGAAAAAAACGACTTTTTTTAATGTTGTTCAATTTTTGGTGATGTTCCAAACTTGAAAGTGTGCTTATTCAAAAAAAATGTTGACTTTAAAAATTCATAAGAAATCGAAAAAATATTAAAAAAAGGCTCGTGTCATACGAAAGCGAATCAAGTGTAAAAAACTACAAAAAAAAAAAAATTTCGTCAAAAAATGAACCCGCTATAGCTTGGTTTTTGGGGGCAAACGTAAACTTGCAATTAAATGGTCTGACGTGATAAGCAACCTATGCAATAAATCTATGTTGGTGTCAACTCGGGACGTTTTTCTTGTGAACAGTTTGCGATACTGTCTCGACTCTTTATTGCGTGCTTCTTGCGCTTCTTCAGAAAAGTTTCCTATGGGAAGAATGCATGAAAAAATGATAGCTCCTCCATGAAACAATATTTTGTGGACAGTTAAACTCAAATAAAGCTCTCTTGTTTCTGACGTAAAATTTCGGAACGCATCTATATTGATAGAATAGCCGCTGTTTATGCAAAAAAGTATTACTTGAAACCGCTTGATCAGATCGACATTTATGCCTGTAATATCCGATGTCTTTTCGGCTTCTTTGAAAAATCTTCTGGCCGTATTCCAATCATTTGTGTTTCCTGTTTTCTGTTTCGTATGCAATCGTATTCCACGGTATTGCTCAGTTGATAAATTTTCGTCTACGATCATGGCCAGTGCTAGATCTCGTGTAAGACTTTTCTTTTCAGTAATGCTTACTGTTGCTCTTTTTATAGCTGTATCTCGTGAAGGGGATGCAGCCGACAACTCTTTGACAATGTTTGCTGAGTCTCTTTTTCCATTGGATCTCAGATGCATTGCGGTAGCCATAGTTAATTTTTCCGAAGCTGCATTTGATATTAACTCTTTGCATTTCCGTTTTTGTGTACTCGAAGCACTTTCAGCAAACTCTTTTTCTCACCTTCCGGTTGCGGTATTTGTTTTGTAGTTGATGGTGCGAGATCAAAAGCAGAATCAACAGCAGAACTTTTTGAACTTAGCCAAATAGCATTGTCATGCATAAATCTTGCTTTATCACGGTGAGATTTGCTCCATCGCGATTCAAGTTGGAAGCAAAGCTTTTTTATACGATCTTTAATTTTGGTAACGT
This sequence comes from Tetanocera ferruginea, assembly GCA_958299015.1. Taxonomy (NCBI): domain Eukaryota; kingdom Metazoa; phylum Arthropoda; class Insecta; order Diptera; family Sciomyzidae; genus Tetanocera; species Tetanocera ferruginea. Next base: position 139,353,990 of record OY282640.1, read on the forward strand.
CAACATCTGGTCCTAAAATTGATATAACGTGCTTTTCGACCGCTTTTTTTTAGCTTCTCACCTTGCTCAACCAAATCTAAAATAGCTCCTCTCGCTATATTTCACTCATACTAAAAAAAGGCAAAAAATGGGCAGGATTTAATTTTTGAAATTTGTTTTGGGAACATTAACAAAGATTCTGCTGGCATTCCCATCACGGAACTCCGTGGGACTTGGAAGTTCTAGTCTATCAAAGATTTGAAAGCTTTAAAATTTGTCTTACCTTTTAGCTGGTTATAAAAGAATTTTTTTAAAATACTTGAGTGCAAGAATAAATATTGTATAAAGCAAAAATTTTAAGTTTAAGTAATAACCTTCAATACAAAAAATATTTTAGGCCAAAAAAAAACCACTCACAACTTCGACCTGATCACTCAAAGTTTTGTGATCAATGCAAGCTTGCAAATCAATTTTTGCATGCTATGCAATTGCACGTGTTTGATAGCTGTTATCGCGCCAATAACATTTTTTTATTCTCTTTTGTGTTTGTTTTCGTAACAATTGCGGTCTCTTCTCACGTAACAAAAAATATGAGCGAGTTACGAAAACATTTTTTTTTTTTAATTTCGAGATGCTAGATTGATTAAATCTCACACTGTGCGCTAGTGCCGCAACCAGTACGAAAAAATATGGTTTTGAGAAAAACGCGTTCAAAGTTTGTGAACAAAGAAGGATAAATAAAAATGCGCTCTCACTTATCCGGCTGTAACTTTTGAACCCGTAATAATTTTTCCATGAATTTTTGTTTTTAGAATTTTAAGAATATTTACTTAAAGTATAAAATTATAAAGAAAAGTCTATCTCAAAAAACGCCCATTGTCATATCTCTCGTCAAGCGGTGTTGAAAATTCCATTCTTTGGTGGTGGCGCCAAAATATTTTGGCAAGCCCCGTTGTTTATCTGATAGACTTTTTTAAATCACTTCAGTCACTTTTTTTTATTTTTCTTTATCAATCATGAATATTTCAGCTTACAATCTTAAGTCATAGTTATAAAATTAAAACGCGTTTTTATAACAACAAAATCCATTTCGATTTTCAGAGGAAAACTATGCCAGCTTTTTGCAAAATTACTTTTGTGAAAGTATGTAGGTTTTCAATGTTAAAAATATTGAATTTTGTACATTTTTTAATTCAAAAATATTGTAATTAACAAACTCCCATTTTGTTTTTTTTTTTTTTTGGTACAATAGCAACATTCTATATTGTCATGTTTTTGACATTATTCTGCCATTCAGTCGTTTGTTATTATAGTACCTTGATAAATATACCTTGGAACATTTATGTTCTTCCAATCAGTTCAGATCAGTGAAATGTGGTTTAATCAATTTTAAACAAACAAGCTTAAAGCAAAGTATTTTTTTTTACTATTCTTAATCTTTAAATGAACTTTTTGATACTTTAAATGTCACTCATACGCCACATTGTTCTTCAATTTCACATCAAATTTTTTAAACTAATTTTTGGGGATAGATTATTGACTTAGAATTGAACGAAGAAAACAGAAAACTAATGATTCCAGAAAAACAAATTTAATTTTCAACAAATTGATTCGCTCTAAAGCATAGCGACTTTAGTTCAACGTTCAAATAACAACAATTAAGCAAGCAATGATTTCAGACATTTTGAAAATCCGAACTAATTGTGTTTCTGAATGATTAACTGCTGCACTTATATACCCAAAAAATCTATGATCAAAGGTCAAACTTTGTTACCGTTAATACATAATATTTAATTTTTCATACATGTATTTTAATCCCAATTTTATATTTCGTTTTGGTTAACGTTTATGAAATTCTTCACCAAAAGAAACAATAATGAAATTAGTAACGATGATGGCAATTCACTTCCTTAAAATACATTCTTTCGCTGCAATGCATCGCTTTTTGAATTATCTGTTAATTCGATTGTGTTCAAAGTTAAGCACCTTAAATGCGCCTGGTTTTTGTTTTACGGTGGAATAACATTTTTTCTCTGCTCTCAGTGCTCCCGCTCATCAACACTAATGACATGTGTCACATCATGTCACGTGTCAATATTTAATAAGTGTTGGTAGCTGCTCGCTACGCAAGTGACGTTTATGCTTAACAACGTTGAATTATCGCGTCCTTCTGTGATGCGGTGGCGCCAAAACATTCTGTGTCTGCATGCAAGCAAGCAAGCAAGCATGGACATCGATAATATTGTGGCAGCACCAGCAGCAGCAGCAGCTTTAAACGTAGTAATGTCATGGCTGCAGCGCCATGAATGGCGCCATGAATTGTTAATTTCCGTCACTGTTTGTCGCCGACTGCTTTGCTTGGCAGTGTCGATGTATTTTGCGAATCTGATCTGATAAATTAAATGCGTCTGCTATGGCCGCAATGCGTTTGTTGTCCTTTGCTAGTTTGTTGGCTTGGCATGCCAACGTCCGGATTTATTTCATTTATTTATGAATATCATTTTATGGCTACCTTTATTGATTTACGGCGTGTTTGTTGTATGTCAACAAAATCAAATCTGTTTATTTGATTTTGCGTCATATCAAAATCTGCGTATGTTTACGCAAGTGCCTAAGGCCGCGTTCATAGTGGAAGCTGAAGCTGGCTAAGCTTTTTCAAGCGATATCATGACGCTTTTTCTTGCTGTTTTTGTTCATAGTGCGCGCTTTTTTTCGCGCTTTTAGATACTTTTTCTTGATGTTGCTGTTCATAGTGCGCGCTTTTTTTCGCGCTTTTAGATACTTTTTCTTGCTGTTGCTGTTCATAGTGCGCGCTTTTTGCATGCGCTTGGCTTATGTTTTGTTTTAATTATTTCTTGTAATTTGGAAAGTTAATGCATATTTTGAAGTTCATCGCAAAAATATTCAAAGGATAGATAAAGAACAACAAAGATAACGGCGAAATAGCTCAAAAGCAACAAGTGCAGAAAAAAGTTGGAAACCTATCCTCCACAAAGCAACAAATAAAATATTTTGTCTATATTTTACGCACAAAATAAAGATCAATAACATAAGATCATAACAACAAAACATGCATTCAAAGGAAATTGAAAACGTGCAACTCACACACATAGCAAGAAATGATACAAGAAAGAAGTAAGCATCTGAAGAAGAAAAAGCGTCGAAAATAAGCGATGCCCACAAAAAATTACCAACAACAAAACGAATCTAAACAACAACACGCATTGAGACAAAGTCGAAATAGCGCACGATTTCACATATTGCGTATCGCATATGTTGAATTTACTAACAACAAAAGGACATACAAACAACGACATGTAATGCTGCGATCATGTTGACATCGTTAAATAGACAAAAAGAACAACACGTATCAACCGATAATGCGAAAATAAAACTAAAGCGCTGGGCATTGCTGCCAAAAAGTACAAAAACAAAATCAGTGCGGCAAAACATAAACAAGAAATAAATAAAAACAGCCAAGAAAAGTGTTCAAAAGTATGAAAATAACCTACATCACAAAGCGTACGTTCGAAATGAAACAAAAAACCAAAACTGTGTACACAAACGAGATGGAAGAAAAAGTGCCAAAAAGTATGTTAAAATAAGCTGAAACCCAAAGCATAAGTACGACATGAAACAAAAAATCAACACCGTGTGCCAAAGTGAGATAGAAGAAAAAAGTATCAAAAAGCCTCAAAACTGGCGTAACCTTGAATTTAAGCTGGCACTATGAACACTTCGCGCTTTTTCCATATGATTGTACACAAAGCGTTTTCAGCAGCTGTAAAAAGTTTCAGCTTCAGCTTCCACTATGAACGCAGCCTAAGAGTAGGCAGCGAAATAAAAAAAAAATTAAAAAATATTTGTGGCAATGAAGTTAAGCAAGAGTTGGCACAAGTAAACTGGCACGATTACGATTTCCGGGGCGCCGCGATTTGAAGATGTTTTCTGGTAGAGAACAACAAAAAAACATGATTCGCCGAACAAAAAATCGATAACTCTATTAGTTATCGAGTTATCGATTTCTTAAAAAAAAATTTTGTTAAAAAATCTGTTCAAAAAAACATCTATATCTTTGCCGTTACTAAATGGATCCTTAAGATTGATATGTCATTTTAAAGGTCATTAAATGACCTTGCAAATATATATCTTATAAATATCATTGCTACAATATTTTTAATTTTATAAGCGAATTTATTCCAAAGTTGAATTTTTTAATAAAAAGAACCGTTATTTTCTAAAAAATTTACGTTATTAAGTTACTAAAAATATATTTTTTTTGAAAAGCTAACAGTTCAACCTTTTGTTTGACATATAAAAATATACATTTTTTATTTAATTTCACACTATATTACATAAAATTAAAATTTTCCAAGTGTTTTCTTTGTTAAAAAATCTGTTCACATAATTTTCTATATCTTTGCCAATATCCAATGGATCTTAAAGATTGACATGCTATTCGAAAGGTAATTAAATGCCTTTTCAACAATATATAATACAAATAAAATTTCAAAAATGTTTTTTAATTTATAAGCGAATATATATCAGATTTGAATTTTTTAATTAAAAAAAACCGTTTTTTTCTGCAGTATTTTTGTTTTTAAGGTACTAAAAATATATACTTTTTGATAAGCTGAAAGTTTTACCTTTTTTTCGATAGATAAAAAATTTATATTTTTTTATTAACTGGTCGACCAAAAAATACAAATTTTTTTAACTGACTCGAAAATCCCGTTAATTCATATAAATATTATATTGAATTGGCGATATTCGTAAATATGGAGTAAGAAAGCAAAACATCTAAGGTAAATATGAGTGAAATAAGCAATTTTCCGTACAAGGGCAAATCATTGTATCATAAAAAACACGACAAAAAGTCAAATAAATTATATATATTATATACCAAATGAAAGATAAATTTTCAAGCTTTAATAATTTACTCTTTATAATTCATAGTAATAAAGGTAATTTTTGAGAAAATAACGGTTTTATGTAAGAAAATATTCTTTTATTGCATAAAAATACCTATAAAATACAAAGTACTCAACAGATTTCATTAATTTTTTCTAAAAGCCTTATATATAACCTTTTAAATTTTACCTTAATCATTAATATCGGTTATATATTAAGAATAATACAGCCGATTTTCTTCATAGACCTTATAGAAAAAAAAATTTTTTAAAAATCGATAACTCGGAAACAAATCGATAACAATACATTTCCTTTGGCTATTCTTATTTTTATTAAGAGTAGTCTTCGAATCCATCGTCAAAACGCGGCGCCCCGGAAATCGTAATCTCCCCAAATTTTTTTCACTGACTTGAAAATCCCGTTAATTCATATAAATATTGTAGCTACAATGTTGCCTTAAAAACAATTATTTATTGTAATGGCAATATTCGTCAATATGGAGTAAGAAAGCAAAACATCTAAGGTACAAATGAGTGAAATAAGCAATTTCCCGTACAAGGGCAAATCATTGTATCATTAAAAAACACCACAAAAAGTCAAATAAATTATATATATTATATATCAAATGAAAGATAAATTTTCAAGCTTTAATAATTTACTTTTTATAATTCATAGTAATAACGGTAATTTTTGAGAAAATAACGGTTTTGTGTAAGAAAATATTTTTTTATTGAACAAAAATGCCTATAAAATACAAAATACTCAACAGATTTCATTAATTTAAAATTTTTCTAAAAGCCTTATATATAACCTTTTATATAACATCTTATTCATTAATATCGGTTATATATTAAGAATAATATAGCCGATTTACTTCATAGACTTTATAGCAAAAAATAAAATTTAAAAAATCGATAACTCGTAAACAAATCGATAACAAAACATTTCCTTTGGCTATTCTTATTTTTATTAAGAGTACTCTTCGAATCCATCGTCAAATCGCGGCGCCCCGGAAATCGTAATCTCCCCAGTAAACTTATAAGTAGATATCCAGCGTTAGTTATAAGCTTAATATTGCGTGTTAATTTCAAGCAATATTACGGCATATTTTCACGTAATTAATTTTTATGCAGAATGGCCTGCTTCTCCTTCAAAGTCCTTCAAAGTAGGGTCCGTGAAATTCGTAGTCAGTTTGCCTGCCCACGGTGTATTTGAAATTACGATGGGCCGTCCGATATGGAACCAATCGGGCCAGATGTAAAATGCGGTCGTACACGCAGAAAAATGACATTTTCGACTATGATTATAGCAAGCATATTTCTGTTTACTGTAAATTTATCTTACAATTCTGACCATACTTTGTTTGTTATTCATGTCGCTAATTTTGTGACAATCATTTTAATGTTTACTTCTTATTCCAGGAAGTATATTTTGATAGATGTGATAAGAAAATAGTTTGGTTTTTAACCAATATGTTCGCAATATGTTTGCAACAAAAACAGTAAATTTTTTGCCAATTATCGTATTTGTCAGAAACATACAACATGATAGAATACAACATTATATGTTCATGCAATATTCGTGTTCGGTTTGCTTCTTTTGTTTGAATTTTTTTCGCTCACACGCCATCAGGCGACTGGCTTAATGGTTAGAGTGTAGGACTATGATGAGCGACGGCTCGCGTTCAAATCCCGTTGATGTCAAATTGGTCAATTGTAATGAAATGCAAATTATTTGCTTGTATAAACTTTAATATAAAAAAAATAAAACGAGTAAAGAAAGTCTAAAGTTGGTCTAGGCCTACTACGAAATACCCTAAACCCACTTTTCAAAATCAAAAAAATTTTTATTGTAAATGGGCGTCTTCGTGGGCGGATGAAGCCTATATTTTATATGCATTTAAATGTTGATGAAAAATTTACACATACCAAGTTTTATTCCTGTTGCTCACAGTTAATGCCTTTATTGTGCTTTCGCTATGGGAGGTGGGCGTGTTCATGGACGACGGATTACTTCCAATTTTTGAACACACCTTAGTTTTGGTATAAAATACATGCATACCAAATTTAATTTCTCTATGACAAACATAACCTTATTTATTGAGTTTAAAACTTTTTGGATTGTATGGGAAATAGGCGTGTCCGTAGGCGGATGATGTCCATTTTTCAAAACCATCTTTGTTTTGTCATAAAAAACATACGTGCCAAATTTTAGCTCTGTAGGTTAAACAGTGGCTTATTTATTGCGTTTTCAATTTTTGGGTTGTATGGGAGGTGGGCGTGTCCGTGAGCGGATGACGTCCATTTTTCGAAGACATCTTTGCGTTTGTATAAAACACATACATATCAAATTTTATTGTTATAGGCTAAGTATGAGCTGAGTTATGCAGTTTTCAATTTTCGCGTTGTATGGGAGGTAGGCGTGTCCGTGGGCGGATGATGTCCACTTTTCAAAACTATCTTTTTTTGTTACAAAAAACATATGTGCCAAATTTCAGCTCTGTAGATTAAACAGAGGCTTATTTATTGCGTTTTCAATTTTTGGGTTGTATGGGAGGTGGGCGTGTCTGTAAGCGGATGACGTCCATTTTTCAGAGACATCTTTGTGTTGATATAAAACACATACATACCAAATTTTATTGTTGTAGGCTTATTATGAGCTGAGTTATGCAGTTTTACATTTTTGCGTTGTATGGAAGGTAGGCGTGTTCGTGGGCGGATTCCAAAAATATTCAATAGTGCAGATCCTGGGGTGCATGTGACCATGTTTACCAAGTTTCATCCAATTATCTCAACTCCTTCTTCTTATCCTGTGTATACGGACAACACACAGACGGACGGACGAACGGACGGACGGACGGACGGACGGACGGACGGACGGACATGGATAGCTCGACTCACGTGGTGACGCTGATCAAGAATATATATACTTTTCTATACCGGACTCGCTTCGTTCTATGCGTTACAAACGTTTGCACAAAGTTAATATACCCTGACCTTTCAGGTTTAGGGTATAATTAGAGCTCGGTTTGGCTTGGGAATTGAACCTTGGATATCAAAATTCAAATCAAATTAACAAGCGCTTAACCAACTCAGCCACGAAATAAAAATTTTGCTCATGCTCTAATTGTATACTTAGCTTACTATGAACTTAGTTGCCTCAAAACTAGTCACCGTAAACATAATTTATTTATTGCATCAAATTATCATAAATAGTTGCTAGTGAACACAATATATTTATCGTAACAAAGTAACTTGGTTACGCAAACTATTTATGGTAATCGTAAAATAGGAACATGATTCTATTAATAATATTAGGATCAGTGCATGCTTGCTTATACTTCGAAAAGTAACCTACATAATCAATTCCAAATTGAAGGATATAAGCTTTACCGAAACTCCAAAATTAAGAACTAAAAATTTTTCTGATTTATGTTTCATATTATATTTTATAATATATATTTCATAACCTTACTTAATCTGAATTTTAAAGATAAATGTTTTAATGTAATTATATTTTAATAATTAAAAATTTCCCAAAACTGTTCTAATGGATTATAAGGATTTTGTGACTTAAACAAAAAAAAAAAAAGACATTTTTAACACTAGACCACAAAGTTGTTCACTCTAACAGACTAAAGTGTTAGAAAAAACCCTTTAATAACTGTTCTAATGGATTCATGGGATTCGAACCACCCGTAATCTACCGCATGCCAGGGTAATCCATTGACCTATTTCTATTTTTTTTTTTTTTTTTTTTTTTTTTGATTATAATTAGAAACAATAATACAATTATTATAACTAAAAAAAAAATATAGAGCACTAGCTACCAGGGCTTTCGACTCGAAAATAATGATAAAATGTTGAACTTATTGTATGGTAGAATATATATACATATGTTGGTGTAAGTTTATAATATAAGTAAATTATAATTATATAGAACTAAGAAGATTGCAAGATATAAAGAAATCTTCAATCAAAGAGATGTTATTTTCTGATGGATATGAAAGAAGTTGACTAGGTGTGATGTTTCCAAATATTCTTTTTCTGTGGGTAGCTAGAACTTGGCATTCGTTTAGGATATGTTCCACGGATAACTGGCCATTACAGAGATGACAAATAGGTGTAGTGCTTTTACACAAAAGATGTTCATGTGTGAGCTTTGTGTGACCAAGTCGTTGACGGACGAATAGGCTAGATTGCTTTCGGGTACAGGAAGCAGGATATATTGTTTTAAGTCCATTAGCATTGTACATATTGTATCGGTGGTTATATTGAGACCATTCCAGATCGCGTTGTTTTAAATGGTAACTATAAAGAAATCTTGAAATATCTTTGTTTTCCGCAGTGTAAAAGGTTAGTGCCGGTGATTTACTTACAGCTGCAGCCACTTGATCGGCGTATTCGTTACCTAGAATACCAGCGTGCCCGGGTACCCACATTATTTTTAATTTATTGGTATTTTTAATACAGGTTGTCCTTAAGCTTACAATTAGCTGATGATTTTGGCTAGCATTTCGTGCAAGCTTCCACACAGGAGTAGCTATCCGTGCATATAATAAATTTACCTTTATTTTTGTTAGCGAAATCTGCAGCATGCTTCAAAGCAAAGGCTTCAGCTGTAAAAACTGAGCTATGTGATGGAAGGAAGCCAGCAGAAATTGTTGAACCATTGTTACAGACGACTGCAAAAGTAGTAAAGTTTTTTGATTTGGACCCATAAGTGTATAGAAAATTCCAGTTAGGAAAGTTGTTGCAAAACTCAAAGAAAAATTGCTGATACATCTGCGGTGATGTTTTGGATTTAGGAAAATTATGTAGATTATCAATTATAGACGTATCTTTTAATAACCAATGGGGTTCACCGGGTTGCTTTATAAGTTGAGGTCTGAAATCAATATTTAATTCTTTTGCTGTCTCAATGCACCGATGGATAATTGATTTAACATTACAAGCACGTTTGCGTTTAATGGCATCTGCGACATCTTTTCGTAAGGTGGGATTGTGGCAGTTAAACAGTTTCGGCAGAAGTTTGAAAGTAGCGGTTTTAAGTCTATCATTGAGACTAGGTAATCCAGCTTCAGCTAAGGCATTTTGGATCGTTGATGTTGGAAAAGTATTGTAGGGAACGCAGATTTGTTTTAAGTGGCTTTGGGCGCAGTAGCCGTAGATAGGAAGTCCGTAATCTATCTTAGAAATTACTAGCGATTGCGTTATGTAAATAAGCGTATTGATATGGATATTACATTTTTTTGAAGAGAGATACTTAATAATGTTGACCCTGGTAGCTAGTTTTTCTTAATTCAAGACAGTTGTTTTTATAAGTGAATTTAAAATCTTCAAATTAGTGACAGTTTCAATATAAATGTTGTTAAAATTAATAGATAAGTTAGTACAGTTTTTCTTTTTACATATATGAAGTATTTTGCACTTTTCAATTGATAGAGTAGCGCCAGAAGATTTTCCCCATTCATGTATGTCTCTTAAGACTTGATTTAAAGATGACGATACTGTGGAGATGTCGCAAGTTTTGGAAAATATTATGGCGTCATCTGCGTAAATTGAATGTTCAAATATATTGTATTTAGTTATTATTTTACTGAGTTGTTCAAAAGCTATTATAAAGAGAACCACTGATAATGGGGACCCTTGAGGTATTCCATTATGAAGTGGATAAATATTGGAAAGTGTTGATTCAATTTTGACACAAAACTTGTGATTTGTCAAAAAAGCTTTGAGTGCATTAAAGATATTTTGACCAATCTTCCAAGCTACAAGCTGGCCGAGAACGACATGTATTCCTATGCGATCGAATGCTCTCTCGAAGTCAGTCGCCAAAATGGTGACGTGATTTTTATTTGATAAGGCAGTTGACGCATTATGTTGAAAGTGGGCAAGCACATCAATCGTACTATGGTTACTTTTAAAGGAGACTTGATTCGGGCTGATAAGTTCTTTAAGCATTACAAACCACATAAGTCTTTTGGCAATGATTCTTTCAAAAATTTTCCCCATACAGGGTAGCAAGGATATAGGACGATATCCACCAACTTCGGACCTGGATTTATTTGGCTTTGGTATAGGCACAATTACAGCCGTTCGCCATACTTGTGGGTAGGTACCTTTAATAAGAATGTGGTTGTCTTCTATTTTATTTTATTTACTAAGAGCTGAAACTGAATGACTTCATGCTTATGGAAACTCAGAGAAACTCATCGTGTGTACTCTGTAAACACGAATATGCTTCAGTTTCCACTAGAAACCTTATCAAAACTTATTAGAAATAGTAGCTTCAAAAGGCAACTGTCAAATTTTTGAATAAATAAATTATTTGGTTTTACTGAAATTATAGCTTCTTTATGATACATACGAGAGGCTTTAGTTTCAATAAAATACCTTATCAAAACTTATTGGAAAGAGAAGCTTCAGTTTTATCAGAAAAGAATAATCGAATAATCATAATCGATATAATGCAGTTTGGCACTTTAAATTTAATCGATGTTATAACTTTCCATTCAAGCTCATGATAGAATAATTTTACCAGGTAGTGTTGACAAATGTTGATTCTCTCAGCTACAAGTAAACGAACACTTGTCAAAAACAGCTGTTCGTTGTTATATTCGTTGGCCACATTCAGCTGTGTCAACTGTTGTGACAGCAACACATTGGGGAGCGCTATTATTGGTATTGAAGTTTCAGAAAAATTGTCAAATTTATGAAATATCAATCTTTGTATCAAATACGAATGGTAATTTTACCGACAAATTAAAAATTTTCTATTTTAAAACGCATTTTGCATCAAGTTTTGACTTAGCAGTTGGCAACTATTGGTACGCTGAATCTGACCAGTGAAAATAATTGTATGCTATGACGGATTGTGAGCGCTCTCTTTCTTGTTATACTTTTTGACAAACGTCCGAAACGTCAATACTGCCTTGGAGTAATTATATCATAATTCAAGCTCTAACTGATGTAGAAACCTCTTAATATATTTCTATTCAGTATATACAAGGCTGCCACCTCTTTTAGAAAATCAATTTCTGATAGGTTTTACGATTTTCAAAACAATTCTAATGTTTTCGGTAATTTTTTCGATGTCAACCAACAGTTTAATAAATAATTTAATATTTTTCAATACAAAATTTTACGTTTTTTTTTAGTTTCAATGTAGTTTTTTTTTAGTTTCAATGTAAGCATTTCATTATTTTCAGTTTCAAAAAGAATTAAATTAAGTTTCAAAACATAATTTTCTTGTCATTTCATTAATCGGTTTGCAAAGATCTAAAGCTAGTTTGTTTTGGTTCTGTTTCGGTATTGAATGAATTGGTAGCTTGCATTTTTATTTTTTCTATCGCATAACGCTTGTGGTCTTATCTTAACATTGTGCATTTTTTCAATATTTCTCTGTTCTTTTAACTTTTTAATTTATTTGAATTTTGATTGTTGTTGTTTTTTCGATCCGAGAGGTTTTAACTTCGGTTCATATGATTTCGAAGGCTTTAAAGAGCTGCTCATACAAAATTTGAGGTAATTTCGATAATGATTCTATTTAAGATTTATATAAATCTTCTTCAGACTAAGAGGCCGCAATTTCGTTTGTTCTTTTAACCGAAGCTCTTTCGAAATTAAAACTTCCCAAGCTTCCGTAAACAAACATTTTTAAGTTTATTAGAAACTTTGAATTAAACCTTTATTCAACTTCTTAAATTAACTTCAGGAATACTTAACAACAGCTATTATGTCAATTTTATCTTCGTTAACAAGTAATCTTCTAGTTGCAAGCTTAAGGCAAGAGCAAACCAAGCTTCAACTATCGAACATTCAAATTTCCTACCCTTATCGAAGTTTATGTGCTAGTTGGGTAACTACCAAAGATATGATTTTTTACGGTGATTCGGTACTGCCACGTTTTTTTATTTAAAATACTTGTTTACAAATTTTATTTTATTATTTATTATTACAATTGTACAAACTTCAATCATTTTCCATTCCATTAGATGAAATTGTTGTAATTTGCAGAGGAATTTCAAAAACAAATTTAAAGTTCAATTTTCGATTACATTTTATGCGCTAATGATAATGCTGCATTATGATGAAAGCTACATTTTGATTAAACAACGTTGAAGATTGCAATTAGAATCGAAACGTATAACATTTCTTGATAACATACAAAATATAAATACGTTATGTTGGTAAAATAAAAAAAAAGCCGATTAAAATAATTATATTTGGCATCACTTAATAATGATGCTCATGGTTTTTCATTGCAGAAAAATGATGCAGCAGCTTCAACTACTAAAACTCGATAGGTTAGGTTGAGCCTGATTTTCTTAGCCAAAGTTTTTTTCGTAATAAACTAGTTCAATACATTAAAAAAGGACGATAATTTTAATACATTTTTGAAAGTAATGTATCCAAACAGTTCATATTTTAAGTTTTTGCAAAATTTTCATTAAAAAATCATTGGTTTTCACTGCAAAAGTTTACCAAAACTAAACTTAATTTCACACCAAAAAAAAATTTACCAGTTTTGGTTAATTTTTCACATTCTGGCAACGCTGCTCTCGACCTTGAATCTCACTAGCCTAAAACTAGGGGCAACCTTTTGCCCTGCATGTTATTGTTGTCATTAGTGTCCGACCGAATGTGAATTTAGAGCCGAAGCCGAAGCCGATTCTTCGGCAAAATGTAAATAATCGGCCGAAGGCCGAAGCCGAAGCCGAATAACATACAAATGATTTAAAGTTAAAAAAATTATAAAAATTTATTCTTTGCTTTTGTTAAATATTCATTTACAATTTCAGTACAAAAAAACGTAATGAAATCATTAAATTCGATTTAAATGTAAAAGTTTTTCTACAAAATTCGGATGTTTCTGTACTTGATTTATTGACGTCAGGATAACGTAGAAAAATATGTTATCAATTTTTGACCCAATCGAAAAAAGCTACTAACTGATACTAACTGGGTCATTCCGCCGTGATTGATCTCAATATAGCAAATTCGGTCCGTCAAAAATTTTAAATAATTTTTTTTTTTCCATTAATTTCGTTATGTTTCGGCACCTTAGAACTTCTTAAAAAAAATTTTTGTTGTATTAACAAAATGGCGACCATGTTTTTTATACAACCACGAGCGATTTTCGTATTTTATAGAGTTTGCGGTAATGATCATATCTCAGCACCTGTTAAACAAAGAGTAATAAATGAATAAACATAATATTAATTATACCTTAGGCTATTATCTTGCATATCAGAAAAATTAATTGGGATGTTACTTAATTTAAAAAAAAAACGTTAAAGTTTCCGAATATAATCGTCATTTTTGGTAACTTTGAAAAAAAATTTTAATATAAAGAAGTTAGTGGCAGACCTATTTTTTGGTATTATGTACGTCTTAGTAAGAACTTAAATTATAAATTTTTAAAAGTGACTAGATCATAAACTTTTTGGATTACATCGCTTTAAAACATAAGAAATCTCAAATTTGCCTCAACTTTGGGGTCAAATATCTGCAATGGGCACGGGTGAAAAAATTTGAAATGAATGTAAAATAGACAACGTAAATGAGGATTCTGATGATATAAAAATTAAAGTGATTTTTATGGTTCATTTAAAAGATATAGCATTTTAAAATTCGTGCATTTTATTACATGAGGTATGAGTATTAAGGTGGGTCACCCCATATGGGGAAAAAAGTTTGCATTTACCGCCCCTACTATGAAAGCTTATGTTGAGAGGATTTCAGAACAATACAAATTTTTTTTTGTGAACCCGAAATCTGCCCCATATTGTCTTTTTTGTATAACTTCACCAGTTTTAACCCGATCGTGAAAAGAAGTATATCTTTGTATAGGTCTCAATTAGTACACAAGCACGCCCAAAACTTTAAATTGTTTTTAATATAACAAAAGTTCATAAAAAATCATTAAACTTTTGTGAAGAAACAATTATATTTCATTCGTAGGAAAAAAAGTTACAGCGAATCAAAATTTCAGTGAAGTTCGTTTTCGCTTTTGGACTTTAGCCTTAGGTTCATCTTCGTTTGGGTTCGTTTTTCATACCAAATTTCTTTACATTCGGGCCAGTCGTTCAGGCGTTATTTAGCCATATATATTTTATTACTTTAAGCGCCCTCTATCGAAAGTTTTTATAACTTCTTCAAGTCTATCTTGTATTACTAGGTCAGAAGAATCTTCGTACAATTTTATCAAAATCGCTCCAGTCGTTTAGCCAGTCGACCGTTTAGCCAAATTATTAAAAAAAAAAAATGATCTTACCAGCAAAGCAACAACTTAAGGAAAAGACACACAACCTCACAATACTATTTTCAATACTAAAAACAAACTATCTGCTATTCATAAAAAATGCGCTTCGTGAAAATTAACACAAGCTTAAAGCTACCGTCTAATCGCGATGTTATTGAGTATCTTCTGTTTCTTCAGCATGAAGGTACCGAAAGTGTCGCCAAGCATAGAAAACTTTCATATTATAAACTTTCGATAGAGGGCGCTTAAAGTAATAAAATATATATGGCTCAATAACGCCCGAACGACTGGACCGAATGTAATGAAATTTGGTATGAAAAACGAACCAATTCATAAGAAATGATTTATCATTTGAATAAAATTTTCAACGAGTGAACACCAACTCATGAGAGAACAGAAAAGGAGAGAAAAAAAAAACAAACAATGGAAAATGTTCCAAATGTGAAATTATGAACGGAGTTCACTAAATAATTCAAAAAAATTCTAAAAACTTATAAAAAAAACTGTTTAGCAAAGCAAAAACATTCGGCAAAAATAATCGGCTATCCCGGCCGAAGCCATAGCCGATGCCGAAGGTCCAAATATCGGCCGATTATGCCGATTACCGAAGCCGAATAATCGGTCGGACACTAGTTGTCATAGTCGCTGTTTATTGACCCCTATGTATTTTGTTATTGCCACTTGTGGATGCATAAGATGTATGTTGTTGGTATGTTTTGCTGGTTTTGCTTTGTGCGACTTCGTTATGTTGTTTTGTTGTTGTGCTACTGTGATCATGCCACTGGCTTGCCGTATGTTTTGTTATTGTTTGATTGCGGGTCGCACAGCTGTGTGTTTATGAGCAGGGGCGGTTTGCGGTATGACCGGGTTTTTGTCCAGGTGCGGTTCATATGTTGCAGGGAACCGCAACTTGGCTACTGCCTGAGTTTTTTAATGTTGAACTTTTCGAACTCAACATTTTGAATGTACATATATTGAACGCAACAAAACAGGGATTCGTGTGTGGTGGGGAACTTCTTGCCGTCAAACAAATGCATTGCTTCTCTATAAAGCTCTTGTCCTACTTTACGGCATATTTAATAAATCCCTGTCGGAAGGTAATTTTTCCAACTATGAGAACATGACCTCTATTCCCCTTATTTTTAATCTGGCAATAAAAGTAATGTTGTTAACTACAGGCCAGGCTAATCTGTGAAATATCTAATGCCTCGAAAATCTTTGAAAGTGTCATGAAAGTTAAATTTAGTTTCTTGATAAAACGACATATTTGCCCAACAGGGTTATGTAGCTTGTCGGTCAACAGTATTAAATTTAATCCTTTTCTGTGCTGTTTCTCTCTTTTGGACTGGGCCATAAAGTCGATGTCATTTATACTGATTTGTTCAAAGCGTTTGAAAAAGATTCGAATAAATTGTTACTCTTAAAAATATCACATTTTGGGATATTATTTGTCCTGTTGGACTTGGATTAAGTCTTATTTCGATGACAGAACATGTTTTGTCAGTATAAATAACATCGTCTTTTGAATTTATAGTTTCTTAAGGTGTTCCTCAAGAAAGTATCCTACGATCTTTAGTTTTTATTAATTATAGATGCATCCAAGTTTTTGACTCTCAATTTTTGCATCATTCAGATGACGTAGTAAATACTTTTTAGGAAATTTTCTAGCTCTACTCACTTTACTAATGTGCAAGCAAATATTTCAAGAGTTTTGACTTGGAGTCAAACTGATGGCCACACATTTAACTTTGTAATAGATTATTATGGGACCTTCTCTAAACTCAATAAAATGAAGTTAACTTAACTTAACTAATTGTTGGCTATTTTTTTTACTAACATACATTGTTTTTGACCTAGTTTGAAAAACTTCCAAGAACAAGACAATTAAAATGAAGTTTTGGGCATAAAACTGATCGAATGATTTAATATCAAACACTTTTTTCGATTGTAAATGATGTAATAAACATTAAAGCAAGTTACTTTCATCATTTCAGCACCGAAAGAAATAACAAAAAAATAGGCAAACATTAAAAATACTCATACCAAACTCAACTCACCTGGTCCGTAAAATTGTCCGTGTGGAAAAGCACCTTGACATAGCTCGTCTCACTAATGAACGTTTGTGGCTGCTCCGCTTCGCCACAGAACATGCCCGGTTCGCGGCGATTGGAAACATCAGTTTTCGCATTACCATCGACAATCTGCAAGGCAAGCAAAATCAGCAAAAAGCAAGGCACAGCATTTATATGAAGTTAGAAAAAACTAGAGCTTTAATAAAATATAAAATAAAATAAATACAACTTAAAGTGTTACAGCTTTACCGGCAACCTTTAAGTTAAACGTTTGTGTTGTGTTTTATTTTTTAAGCTGAATTGAATGCTTTTCAACGGTATCTTTAAAGATGTCATCTTATTCCCCAAACATTATTCAACTTAATCCTTGAGGTGGCACAAAAAACATTAGGCTAATCTAAGGCAATGCAGACGAGAAGAACAACTTCAGAACTATAGTAGCTACACACACACTACTAACACACATATAGAGTCAGACTGTGAAGTGTCACCCACAAATAAACAATAAAAGCAAAAACAGTGAGAGAGAGAGAGAGAAAACAAAAAATATCAGCATAACTGTGAAAAGGGACATGCACGCAAAGTACACTCCCAGGACAGTGTGTGGCAATATGTTTATCTATTGTTGCTGTTATTGTTGTTGTTGTTGTACTTGCTATAGTTTAACGTGTTATTGTTGTAGTATGTCTGAAGAATGTGCCCGGAATAAAGAGCAATAAATTTCATTTGATTTCTGTGAAGCCATAAATCAGATTCCACTGTGAATACTGTGAATTGGTGCGGGTGGGTGGCTGTGTGGTTGGTTGGGTGTGATATTTCTGTAGTCACATAGTATGCAGCAGCAGCATATGACTGCCAGTCAAAGGACTAACGACAAACAACTAGAGCATTGCATATTTTAAAGCACTTAAGCAGCTCTACTATAGCGTTGTCCTGCCGCAAAGGAATTTTTAAATTAATGCCAGGGAATTTCATATAAAAATGCCATGTATATATATGTATATATCAAGCTGTGGCTGAAAATATTGTCATACCTGTATGTTGGTATGCTAAAAATTTTAAATTTATTACCTGTAAATAACCGCCATCACAGTACGTAGCATTGAGCAGCGTGCCTACTTTGAATTTCTTAAAACGCAGGCGCAGCACAAAGTCACGCGGCGAACCTTTTAGACTGCGAAAACGATACCAACAGGTCAGAGGACGTCCCACATTTTGATTGCTGACCTCCGGTGAGGTGACATCATCAAATATATCGACAGTTTTATTGCAATGATCCTTTGAAATATCCATGGAGTTGCCACCTAAACGGAAGAGATAAAGAGAGAAAAAAAATGTTTTTAACTACTTGACAGCAAATAAAAAAAGTCCCTATAAAGCACTTTCGTGCAACTCTGACAAGTTTGTACGCTAAATTATGCGCAAACTTTTACTTTTGCGACAGTTGAACAACTTTTTTAAGCTACACGTTGTTGTTGTAGTTGTTGCTTTTTTGTGGCCGCAATAGTGCCTGTTTATGGCCACCCATAAGTTGCGGCCCCTGCGTTCTTCACAGCCGCCTGTCTAGTCATGCTTTTTTGATGGACTCGACTGTTCTTAATTTATTTTGTGGACTTACCAACAAACAAAACATGCAAACAGAACGCGTTTCACTTGCCTCAAAATGCGCTGTATATGGCTATCTCTTTCTCTATTTTTTTTTAATTTTACTTTTCTCTTCAACTCTGCTTTTTGTCAATTCGTTCTACTTTCCTTCTACTTACACCGCTCTTCATTGACAACAAATGACATCGCGTTTTTTTTTATACATATAAATATAAATATATAATAACGGTTTTTTTTTCTTTTTATATAGTACATCTATATCCTTTGAATTCTTTTGTTAGTGCAAAATTATATGAAAATATAATGCAGGCAAACAGCAAAGAAATGAAAGCAAAAAAAAAAAAAAATGAAAACAGCAACGAGAAATGAAAAAATCTCTTGCATACTTTTGGTCAGAATTTTTTAATAATAGTCGAACAATGGCAAAATGAACGTGACAGTCATTCTTCTTGGCTCACAAAAAGGACTTCTTCGTTCGTTCATGTTCTCTCTGCAATTGTGACAAACTTGATAAAGAAACTGCGTGACAATCATGACTAGCAA
Organism: Tetanocera ferruginea; assembly: GCA_958299015.1. Taxonomy (NCBI): domain Eukaryota; kingdom Metazoa; phylum Arthropoda; class Insecta; order Diptera; family Sciomyzidae; genus Tetanocera; species Tetanocera ferruginea. The sequence goes on from OY282640.1 coordinate 139,373,366, forward strand.
TTTTTTAATATAAAAAAGATTTCTCTTTTATTTGTAAGCCCAAAAGTTTACTTCGTTTTTTTGTGTTTAGCACAAAAACACAAAAAAACTTTTTTAAAATTCTATTAAGGCAGAAAAGGCTATTTAAAATGAGATAAGCACATTTTTTTCACGAGCTATTCATGCAAAAATATTACTCAGAGATTAAATATATTGCTACTTGCTAGACCCTTAAATCATCAAAGTCTGACACGTTTTACGTATCTTCAAAAGATTTACGAAGTTATAAGATTTATTACATTTTTGTCTCATCACGTGTCTATTTCAAAATTTTTGGTAAAGGATTAAAGCGAACTGCTTTGTTTTTGGTGGTGACATTTATTTTCTCTGTAAAATTTTATTTATTTTTTTGCTATTAAATTTATGAGCAACATTATTCAGTGCAAAAAACCAGCTATAAATCTTGCATATTTTTTGTCGCAATTTTTTATTCATAGTCGGCAAATAGAAGTATCAACATCAATTCTATTCGATTAAGAAACTGTATGACAAACATGACTATTGGAATTGTTTTTTTTTTTAAGCAAAACAAATTTATGACTAATCAAAATAAGTAAGAAAATATATTGGTTTTTTTTTTGTTCTTAAGTGACCTGTTAAGCAATATTTCTTTTTTCGAAACAAAGATTTATAGTTTTTGTAATATTTATTAAAAAATATAAAATTATGCGTTACATTTATGAGCACATAAAATATACTTGTTTTTCTTGCCTTCAATTCGAAAATAACTACGTATTAGAATTGAACATGGGCAAAAATATCGTTTCTTTAGTTTACTTTCCCCAGCCGCGGCGAAAAGTTTTTTTCAATAAAAAATTTTTCTGATCGGTCACCACCTCTCTGCAGACAATGGCAAACCTCAGAGAGTAAATAATGCCATGTAAAACTTCTTGAGAACATGAGCCGTTCGGAGTCGGCATAAAACATGTAGGTCCAGTTCTCGGTCAATTGTGTGCAAACATTTAATAACACACACAACACAATTGATCGGTCAAAGTCCTTTCAAGGGCTGTAATGGCCAATTTGTTTTTTTTTAGTTTACTTCAGCTCCAAAGCCATTGAAAAACTTATCTCTTGCTTATAACTATGTACGAATGGTGTCTTCCATCACATTTTGAAGGATATTAATCAGGGACCGAAAATAACTGTTATTTTACAATTTCTAAATGAAAAAGACACAATGAAAAAATTGTCGCAGGACTTTTTCAAATATACCATTATGATACAAATGGCCTCAGCTTCATGAATATTAAGTGCCTTTTAAATTTCCGACTGATTCTATAAAATTTAAAAATTAACTGTTATTTTTGGCCTTTTATTTTTTCGGACAAAATAATGGTTACTTTTGACTTTTATTTTATCGGTCAAAAATAACAGTTATTTTGTGATTTTTACTTTTTCGGTCAAAAATATCAGGCACTTTGTATTTTTTTAAAGGCCGCTTGACCAATTAATATATATGATACATATAATACCATATGTAAATTGTGCACACCGATGAGACCCAAATAATGGTACCATTAGTTTTTAGTCGGTAAAACAGCCTTTGAAAAAACACAAATTGCCTGATATTATTGACCGAAAAAATAAAAGGCAGAAAATAACTGTTATTTCTGACCGATAAAATAAAAGTCAAAAGCAACTGTTATGTTTGCTCGAAAAAATAAAAGGCACAAAATAACTTTTATTTTGTCGGAAAAAATGAAAGTTAAAAAATAACAGTTAATATGTGACTTTTTCGATAAAAACCATAACCGCTACGGTCCCTGATATTAATTATATAAAATTTATCTCATATTTTTGGTAAGAATTTAAGCTACATGAAATGAATTAAAAGAACCAAGAAATCGCATCTAATTGTCCACTTCTAATCATGTTTTTGGCGTGCCTTAACATAGTTCTGATAAAAGCACCACTGACCCCAATTTGAAGAGTTCTGTTGATTAGATGTGAAATCTGTGGAGGTTCAACTAGAAACCACAAAACGGGTCACAGGCTTCTAGATAAGCCACGCCCAAGCGATGCCGAATAATCAGCGGTTGACCGGCTATGGTGTGGGATGGCATGTTGGACAGCGCTGTTCCTTGAACGCAAAACCCGCATAGTCCACAGCTGGCACTGCTAACGCCTATCGATGCCGCCTTAACTTATGGCGTTTTCGTTTCTAACAAAAAATGTTGCCCTGTCGCAGTGCAAAATGTTTTCAATGTTGCCCGCAACCCTGTAAAAGTGCATGTTTTTGCCTACTCGAAAAATGTCAACTTAAATAAACGAGTATAACCATCCTTGTCTAACGCACGCATGTCATAATATTGTCGTTTTAAAAACAGCTGATATGCAGGGCAATCATCTACCCTGAGAAAGTTTGCAGGGTAGAAAATGCGCCTTTTTTGCCCTCTCTGAGTGTGACATTTTAAGAAACGAACACAAAATTTACTCACCCGTTTGCACTTATTTTAGAATCGAACACGAAAAAAGGCAAGGGCAATGAAAAGGCAACATTTTTTGGTAGAAACGAAAACGCCATTAGAAACACCTCGTCTTAAACTCCATTTCTCCTCTGGACTCTAAGCTTTAGAGGTCTCACCAAGACACTAAAAGCGGGGCAAAGTTCGAATCTGTGTTCGAATTTTTTGTATTCGATATTTTGATTTTTATTAAATTTTGAGGTCAATCCGTGCAAAATTGACGAATTTATGATAGTTTGAATGACCGTTGCTCCAAAGCTTACCAAGCAGGTTTATTTTAAAGTTGGTGACCACAATTCCTAAAAAACAATTTCACCAGGGGTGCGCAAACTAATACATACAAAGTTCTGTTTTTGTATTGCAAAGCTTTTGTTTTTCAAGTTAACACTGAACGAAAAGCATGAGTTTGTTCATTGTTACAATCACATCCAGTGTTGCCAAATTTTCGGAGAGCTCATTCTCGTTTTTTCCATGCTTTTCCAAAAATTTTTCCCGTTTTTCGCTTTCTTTAAAAAGTATGTTTAAATATAGAAAATGAGAGAAAAATTTAAATTTTCTTTTTATTCTTAAGTGTTTTATTTAATATAATTTAACAACACGTCAACAAATTAATACTATATAAAAAAATTAAATTAAGTAGTTAAAAATATGACTTAAAATATATCCAGCCGCGTACCGTGGGAGGGACGGGGGGTACACATAAATATGTGTACAATATCATTTTAAGGTGTACAAACAAAAGAAAGAACTAAACTTAATGAATAAATTTGGCCACCACTGTAAATGTAACTATATTTTTGAGCTTCGTACTGAGCACAACCAAAATATAAAATCGTTTTTCGAGTCTCGAAATTAGTTGCCAAAGAAATAAAAAAAAAAACATAATATTTAGGCATGTGCGAGAAGTTGAATTTTCGAGTAACTCGGCTGCGACTTGAAACTCGTATTGAATAACTGGTGTTTTCGAGTAACTCAAAGTTTTTTGAGTTTTTTAGTGCTTTAACTTATCAGTGGAAATGCCCAGTAGAAAAGTGGTTTCACAGAATAACGTTTTTCAACTTAGGTAAATTTGGTAAAAATAGCTGTTTTGTGTTTTGATGTGTTGAGTGTGGGAGAAAGGCGGAATTTTCGTTTGATTATGGTGAATTGTAAGTTCAGAGTACATAATAAGAAATAAGACTTATGCGTATAATTTTAAGGGATTTCACTGTTTTAATAAAATCACTTTGGAGCGGAGTTAGGCATGGTCTAAACTGATTTAGGTCATTTTCTAATTTAATAATTTAATAATTAATTTTGAAGAACTGACACGCAATTCTTACTCCTTTGATTCTCCTGAATGATAAGTTGGAATGTAAACTGAATGAATTCTGTTACAAAGAAATTGACAAGGTAGAGTTTCTGATTGAGAGAAAAATACTTCAGAATATTGTTTCTATTGCTCACAAAGAAACTGATTCTTGTTTGAAAGGTCCACTTGAACTTTTAAAATTTATTTTTAAATTGAGTCTACAAAACGCAGTTCCAAACATTGTTATACTGTTACGAAAGATGCGTACTAACCATACTAACCATTGCTGTTAGTATTGCCACTTGTGAGAGAAGCTTTTCTAAGCTTTATTCTAAGCTTTTATTCATAAAAACCTACATTAGAACTACAATGAGTACGTCTCGCCAACAAAATCTTGCCATATTATCTATAGAATACAAGTTAAGTTATGAAATAAACTTTGACAATGTTATTAACGATTTTGCTATTAAAAAAAAAATAAGAAAAATAATAATTTAATAAAATATTAAATAAAAAAAAATTGTATTTGTATAAATTTTTTTTTCGGTGTCATTTAGGAATAAACTTTTTTATCGTTGGCCTAATTCTAATATGACGTAAGTCAACATTTGGAAAAAATCGATTATTTACGTTTAAGGGGACTTGACGCCTTCAAAATGTGTGAAATGTGTATAAGTTCAATAATAATAAGATATAATTTTGAAAAATTACAAATATATATTTCGGAAAAATATTACTATTATTATTAAAAAGATTAAAATATTATTATTAGTATTTTTGAACACTTTATTCTTTCCTGTTTTTTCAAAATCAAGTAAATTTAAAGTTGCTTGGTTTTGTTGTATAATTTCAAATAAAACACAATTGTTTAGAAAATAAGTTGAACATTTGTTACAATTTTAATTTCCAAGTTATTAAGGGAAAATTTAAAAAAAAATTCACAAGTATCTTAGTAAGTAAATTATGTATTCATCTATTAATTAAACTCAATAAAAAATCGTTTGTTACTATTTTTAACAAAATTAATAGAACATATAAATAAATGCATGAATTTTGGTATTAAGTCATGTCTTGGAAAACCAATAGAAAAATCCTTAGAATCTGCACATTCCTTAAAATCTTCCCAAAAATTAATTTTTGTGTTATCATGTATTAAAGGAATTAATTTATCTATAATATTCTTCTATTTAGATGGATTTTTCACGATTCCCTTTAATTATATTTGAAAATTTCAGAAGATCTTTTTGATGAACTAATGAGCATTCAAAAAGCTTTGCATCGGTTTCGAAGGAAGTTTTATAAAAATTACAATAATCCTTTTTGAGTTCTTCTGAAAATTTTGCATTACATTTTTTTCGGCAATTGCTGTATGCTGGATGCAATAATCTTTTCTTTGTAGCACGATTGAAAACGAATGTTTGAGAATCCTTTGTAGTAAGATTGGAAACGATTGTTTGAGAATCAGATCGAGTATCCACGAAATGATTGTCCATGAGCTCCTCTTCGTCACTTTTTTTCATTTTGTGGATCAAAATCAGGATCAAGGTACGACGATGCAGGACTAAAATCAATTTTACTTCCTCCGTTATTATCGCAAAATCACTGGAGCGATTTACTAATATTTTTGTAATAATTTCCAAAAAAAAAAAATTCAAGGAACTTATAAAGATACTTGGTTTTGATAGATAATTACTTACAAATTTTCAATTTAATCGAAATTTTTTTGAACACTGTGTGTTTTATATCAACATACAGATGTCTTTAAAAAATGGACGTCACCCGCTTACGGACACGCCCACCTCCCATACAACCCAAAAATTGAAAACGCAATAAATAAGCCTTTGTTTAACCTACAGAGCTAAAATTTGGCACATATGTTTTTTATAACAAACTAAAGATGGTTTTGAAATATGGACATCATCCGCCTACGGACACCTATACAACGCAAAAATTGAAAATTGCATAACTCAGCTTATAATAAGCCTACAAAAATAAAATTTGATATGTATGTGTTTTCTACAAACACAAAGATGTCTTCGAAAAATAGATGTCATCTGCTCACGGAAACGCCCACCTCCCATACAACCCAAAAATTGAAAACGCAATAAATAAGCGTCTGTTTAACCTACAAAGCTAAAATTTGCCAAAATGGGCGTCATCTGCCAATGAACACGCCTACCTCCCATACAATCCAAAAAGTTTCAAACTCTATAAATAAGGTTATGTTTGTCATAGAGAAATTATATTTGGTATGTATGTATTTTATACCAAAACTAAGGTGTGTTCCAAAATTGGGAGTAATCTGTACATGAACACGCCCACCTCCCATAGCGAAAGCACAATGAAGGCATTAACTGTGAGCTACAGGAATAAAACTTGGTATGTGTAAATTTTTCATCAACATTTAAATGCACATAAAGTAAAGGCTTCATCCGCCCATGGAGACGATCATTTACAATAAAAATTTTTTGTTTTTGAAAAGTAGTTTTAGGGTAATTCATAGTCGGCCTAGACCGACTTTAGACTTTCTTTACTTGTTCTAGTTGTTGTTGCTGGCTTTATTGTTTGAAGTTTATAGCACTCACAGCTTGGTTAGTGTAAAATAAGACGTTTGAGCAGCCGTAAGAATATGAGCCTACCTTATTATTCTGTCATGCCCTGGTTTAAAGAGAACATATTTAAGCAAAATATTTCTCAGTATGAGAGTGAGAGGTTCAATATATAACATGCTACAGCACGATTTCTTAAAATATAAAAACTGTGCTATAGTTTATGAACGCAGTGTGCATACATTGGCTCAATGAATCATTCATTAACTTTTTGCGTTGAATGTACGGTTCTTATGTACGTTGTTCCAATGAGCGAGTACTTTGACGCAAAATTAATGATTTAATCAATGGGACAATGCATTTATTCATTGAGTTCATGTTCATTTTTTTGTTGAGTGTATGTCATATACCAATACTGTAAGAAATCGGAATCGAAGGTCAATTCCTCATACTGTAAGAAATCGAAATCTTGTTTATAAAGTTGTTCGAGAAAATGTGTTTAAAATCTTGATATCTTATAAGAAACGTTGAGTTCGTAACATATTTTAGAATATCTTTTGTAACTTAGGCGGTCATATAAGATTGTATTTAACCCTGCTGTTAGGTTGTGATAATTTTGGTCCATTTTTTTTTTTTTACTTTCTTTTTTAACTTTACAACGGTAAAACATATCGACTTGAAAAGTCAGCTCATGTGGTTTTTTTTCAAATCAATGTTAATATTCAAATAATTAAGTTTCTAACATAAATTGGAATGGAGAAAATTAAACAGTTACAAATTTTGTGTTAAGGACCATTTTGGTTCATTGTACATTTTTTTATTCACTTATTATACAGGATGTACAAACTATTTCTCGGTTTAGTTTGCAAATAAATTTGCTGCAGATAACACATTTACTATAGCTTTAGGATTTGCAGCAGCCACAAATTCCACGTTTTCTAGCAGGTGGGTCTCTTGTATCACTTGTAGTAGGTACGGGACCTGTGCAAGATGCTCTTACCTCAGCCAATACCTCTGCTGAGAATTTTTGTTTGGGTATGTTGGTTCGTTTCATCATGTGTTCTTTAGCCAAAGAAAGTGCTAATAGTCGTATATATTCTGGTCTCATACGATTTTGATCACTTGGTGCCGACGAATCATCGATTTCAGAAAACAATTTAAGCGCATTCAATGCTGATATATCTATCATTTTTGCAAAAGCAACTTTAGCCATCGATTTGTTTTGCGTTTAGTACTGTAGTAGCCAATCTTTTGTTGGACAGTATCTACGCCTCCTTAAAGAAAAAAAAAATTTTTTTTTTACTAAAAACTATGAACACTGGCAAAAAAAATACACACCTTTTGTTGAATTATAATAGGACACAATTTCAGGCTTCTTTTTGGTCCATTGAAAATCAACTTTTGTTGTTTTGTGCATCGTACTCATCGTACAGTACCTTTGTTTTTATGGCCGATATATGAAACTAATGTTGCGACTTCATTGAAAGCAAATGTTGAAGTAAATACAGGAACTTTTTTGATTATGAGCAACTTCGGTGGAATAGAGTTTTATTTTTTCGAACTGTGCCTATTACTGTACCATTTAAACCTTGAGTCAAGTCAAGTACGACCCGCTCTCCTTGGTTTTTATCAGGCTGTTCATTTCTTTGTTTTCCTAGATATGGCTGTATCTTCCACACATTACCTGTATTAGAGTCAACAGACAAACAAAATTTTAAGCCAAATTTGGCAGGATTTAAAGGCATATATTGTCTAAAAGAGCATCGTCCTCTGAAAGATGCCAGTTGTTCATCAATAGTCACATTTTCGTGGCAATTGAAACTCATTAAAAGAATGCCTTCCCAACGGTTTCACAAATTGCGAATAGGAGCAAACTTATCGGTGCTTTCCATTTGTCTTCGGCTCATAACAGCATCGAACCGGAGCGCTCTTGTTATCATTTGAAAAGTATCCTCAGACATAATTGAACGGAAAATAGGACGACCAAAACATGCATCAAACAAACCATGTACGTCTTCGTTTTTGCCACTACCATATAACAAATAAATTTGCCTTCTATTTATTGAACCAAAACAAAAAATCTGTATAAATATACATACCGACACCAGCAAGAATAAGTACTGCAATATAAGCACGCAAAGTGGCTTCATCAATGTCTTTCCATTTACCCTCGAATTTTACTCTACCATACATATTGGTATTTTCAATAATTATTTTTTCTAATGGTGGTGGAAAAAACATTAAAAAAGATTAAAGCATATATTGGCACCTGGATACTGCAAATCGAGTTGGTCCTGGCTGTATTGAAATACAGCCAGGAACGAGTTCCAATAGAACAGGTTAAGGGAGCAGCACTCCATTGCATTTTATTTTTTGCTATTTAGAATGGATCTACAGCGCTGGCAGTAGGCACATATTCTTCACTTTCTGTTTCGGAATCACTTGATTCGTTATTTTCTTATTCAGTATCTTCTTCTAAAATACTTGAATTTGAAATATCCGAGGCACTGTCATTTAGGATTTCAGCAATAGCATCGGTGTCCAAAAAACGTTGATTATATATTCTAACAAGAAGAAATTCAACAAAACACAAGCAAGCCACAAACAAAATTGAAACGATTGCAACAATTTACACGACTGCATGACAAAATGCAATCAGGGGAATCCCAAAAAATCAAATAAAAAACACATACACATTTCTATACGATAAAATGCAGAAGGGGACTCACACAAAAAACACAACTTGTTCAATATCAACATCATTTTGAATAGCTTATTTGATGGCGTAACAAAACGAATTACGGGAATCACAAAAATAATTATGAGGTTTGCAATGGTTTCACTATTGGCTTTAAAATTTAATTTGTATGAAATATAATAACAAACATTAAAAATAAAGTGAATTTCTCAAACGATTTGTTAAGCTTTTCTTTATCTTTAACTTTTAGTGGAAATATTTTTTGCCAAATACTTAATTGAAATAAGTATACAAAATAGTCTTACGCCAATTGTTTTCAAAAAAATTTGGTATGGACCAAAATGGTCCGTTAACCTAGAATTCGTAAGTTTTTTTTAACCTAACAGCAGGGTTTTAACTTATCGACGCCCCTTACCCACACTTCTATTGGGGAAATTCAGCATTTTTTTCAGACTAATTTATACGAATATCAAATCTCTTAAAGCAATAATTATATATTTTTTTTTAATTAAAGCTTTCCATGCAGTACATTTTTTAAAAAATTTTAAATAACTTAATCATTCTAGGATTCAGCAGGTCGTTTTATTACTTTTACCCTAATAAAACACTAAACTTAACTCGATGATTAAGTATCTCACATTCTTTATACTTACAACATTTTCTACTTCCAATACCTACCATTTCCAATTTTATTTGTAGAAAAACTTAAAGTCCTTAGCTTTAACTCATGATTTGTTTTCTCTGTCTTTCAATTTATTCAGCTTAGAAACAAAAACTATTTTTTGTGGGCTATTATTTTGAAATTTATTTTTTAACTCGTTTTTGAACTAGTGTTTCCATGTACATATCTAATATTTTTTTTTAAAGCTTTTGCTTTGATTGTAATTTTATTACACTAAAATCACACAAAAAAAAATAGCACATGACAAAATTGCATGAAAACAACAGCAAAAACAACAACAAATGAAAAGCAGTCGTGCCAACTGTCACTCGTTTACAATAAGCGTCCCTAAAGTCATTTTCTATCCCGTTGCAGTTTTCAAAGTCCAGGATTTGATTTTTTTTTTGCTTTTTGTTGTTTATTAACTTTTTGTTTTGTGTTTTTGGGACTCGTCGAGTGCAAGCTAAAACACCGCTACGAACAAACAGCTGTGGTCCTGCTAGTATCCCTGTAATGCGGCTTAATAACCATACGTTGGTACTCGTTTGGTCGTGGGTTAGATTCAGTTGCTGTTACCCACAGCAGCAGCAGCCGCTATGCTGATGCTGACGTTAGCTGCAACAGCACTAACACGCTTCGCTACGTGGGCTGTAATCCTTTTCGAATCCCTAGAGAAGTTGGAGTTATGGTTTAAGTATCGCTGCTGCTGAGTGCGCAAAAAACCAGTTGAATTTAATTTAAATCTCTTTAAATAGGATTTGCCAATTTTTGTGAAAGCATATTTTAATTTTATGAACTGCGGTTACAGCTTTTATGTTTTTTCAATGTTATTTTATGTGAGTTGAAGGGTAGAAAAAAGCAATTGTTTAGAGTAGAGAGTAGCTAGTTGAATCTTCTCAGATTGAGATACTTAAGTTGATAATTTTTTTTTATAAAACTCATTTCTTCAAAAACCAAGTATATGATAGCCGAACTTCAACGCAACATAAAAATATAAACTATATTTCAATCTTATTCTTTATTAGGTTTGGGGTGTTTGAAATAATTAACTTTCTTCAATTTAACGTAAATGTTCTTAGAGTAAAAAAAGAACAAAAATTCTAATTAAATAAAAATAAACACACAACGATGAAATCCAATTTGACCCTGTTACTGCTCTCTTTACTAAGACCAACTCTTACCCATGCCCTAGGCAACCTTTCGCCATAATCACTATTCGAACATAAAATAAAAATAAATGGCAACATCCTTCAATAATGTTGAATCGTCAGGATATTTTCTTATAAGCTTATTTTCACCATTTTTATTATTTATGCAATAGCCTACTTAGTTTTTCCCTCTGACTCTGTCACTCCCTTCCGACGATAAATTTATGTTGTGCTTTTGTGTTTTTGTTTTTTTTTGTGCATGCCTTATTTCCGGTTTGCTGCTGTGTTGTGGTGACAAATGTTGCTGATAGATTTACTGTAACCGTGATGGATCATTTGCTTGAACAATTTAAGGTGCTTAGTCAGCATGACAAGACCTATGAATGGGCAGTGGTGGTGCTTTGGTGATGGTCTCAAGACCAGAGTGCGTAAAAGCATTAGACCTTAAATAGGCTTTACCGCCATAAACAAATACACGCGGGTTGGGGGTGGCTTGGTTGAAAAACTTTGCACATTCTTTTGTTTATTTTCTCTGGGTTTTTTATTTTGTTCATATCCGTTGTGAGGCGATTTATAATTTTATCAACATGAAAATCCATTTAAAAGTTTTTGTGCGTTCCAACCGGTATTGAGTGGTGGCTGATGTTGTGTCATTGTGCGTAAACTTGAAATCACTTTTGGCAAATTTGAATTTCTTTTTCCACCTTCTAAATAGGTTGACGATAAAATTTCGATAATAAATATGAATAAAAAGCAGAATTAATACACGTGCTTAATTTTTCATGCATTAAAAAATATTTTTAATTTTAAAAGGGAGAAAACAAACAAAAAAGAGCCACGGCACATTCATAACGAATTAAAAGAAATCCTTGAGCATCAAGAATGACTAAAAAATTAAAAATTAAAAATTAAAAATTAAAAATTAAAAATTAAAAATTAAAAATTAAAAATTAAAAATTAAAAATTAAAAATTAAAAATTAAAAATTAAAAATTAAAAATTAAAAATTAAAAATTAAAAATTAAAAATTAAAAATTAAAAATTAAAAATTAAAAATTAAAAATTAAAAATTAAAAATTAAAAATTAAAAATTAAAAATTAAAAATTAAAAATTAAAAATTAAAAATTAAAAATTAAAAATTAAAAATTAAAAATTAAAAATTAAAAATTAAAAATTAAAAATTAAAAATTAAAAATTAAAAATTAAAAATTAAAAATTAAAAATTAAAAATTAAAAATTAAAAATTAAAAATTAAAAATTAAAAATTAAAAATTCAAAATTAAAAATTAAAAATTAAAAATTAAAAATTAAAAATTAAAAATTAAAAATTAAAAATTAAAAATTAAAAATTAAAAATTAAAAATTAAAAATTAAAAATTAAAAATTAAAAATTAAAAATTAAAAATTAAAAATTAAAAATTAAAAATTAAAAATTAAAAATTAAAAATTAAAAATTAAAAATTAAAAATTAAAAATTAAAAATTAAAAATTAAAAATTAAAAATTAAAAATTAAAAATTAAAAATTAAAAATTAAAAATTAAAAATTAAAAATTAAAAATTAAAAATTAAAAATTAAAAATTAAAAATTAAAAATTAAAAATTAAAAATTAAAAATTAAAAATTAAAAATTAAAAATTAAAAATTAAAAATTAAAAATTAAAAATTAAAAATTAAAAATTAAAAATTAAAAATTAAAAATTAAAAATTAAAAATTAAAAATTAAAAATTAAAAATTAAAAATTAAAAATTAAAAATTAAAAATTAAAAATTAAAAATTAAAAATTAAAAATTAAAAATTAAAAATTAAAAATTAAAAATTAAAAATTAAAAATTAAAAATTAAAAATTAAAAATTAAAAATTAAAAATTAAAAATTAAAAATTAAAAATTAAAAATTAAAAATTAAAAATTAAAAATTAAAAATTAAAAATTAAAAATTAAAAATTAAAAATTAAAAATTAAAAATTAAAAATTAAAAATTAAAAATTAAAAATTAAAAATTAAAAATTAAAAATTAAAAATTAAAAATTAAAAATTAAAAATTAAAAATTAAAAATTAAAAATTAAAAATTAAAAATTAAAAATTAAAAATTAAAAATTAAAAATTAAAAATTAAAAATTAAAAATTAAAAATTAAAAATTAAAAATTAAAAATTAAAAATTAAAAATTAAAAATTAAAAATTAAAAATTAAAAATTAAAAATTAAAAATTAAAAATTAAAAATTAAAAATTAAAAATTAAAAAAAAAAATTTGCCTGTGCTGCTATTTAAGAATTAATGTCGAATTTTTAAAGTGAAACAAAAAAAGTTCTTGCAAATAGCCCAAATCCCTGCTTGGTTTTTTTTTCGCTTTGCATTACAACCAACTAACGTGTTGATGTTTAATTTTCTTTCTTGTTGCTTGTAGCTTAACTCTTTTTTTTATGTATAACTTAACTTCTCTTGTTTAAAATAAATCGATTTTATGTTTGGGAAAATGTCAAGAACTTTTCCATGAAGATCCATTATGTGGCCAAGGCTAACCATAGGCAGCAAGTGCGAAAAGGATGCCAGGCGATGCTGGGCAAGAATCATAGAAAAAGGATTGAACCCAGCCACAAGAGAAAAAACCTTTTTTTATTTATTTTCTCCATTTTCGTTTTTTATTCTTTCTTGTTTTCTTTTTTAATTCCAGCAAAGTCAGGGCTGAACGCTCGAACAATTTATAAAAATCACTCAAACACACGCTCACAACGACGCACGCACGCACGTGATCAAGGCTGCATTAAAAATCCTTGTGAGCTTAACGGGTGTGAGAAAAAAAATTATGGCAAAGAATTTGAAATTTTATGATGACATGTTGTCGTCACCGTTGTTCTCGTTGTTGTCCTTTCTTTGATGAAGGATGACAGCATGACAAGCAACAGTAGCAGCAGCAACAGCAGCAGATTGTAGCTGTGTGAGAGTGATTTTTAGTGTGCGTGCGTGTGTATGTGTGTATGTGTGCATGCTTAGTGTACGTATGTTTGTGCAAGTCATGAAATCGATTATGAAAATCGTTTGAAAAATTATACGAAAGCTGTTGAGTGTCGATAGGAGTGGATTTTGCATAAATATTTAATAGTATCTCGAACGGCGACTGCTTCACTAGCTGACTGTGTTATTGTTGTTGTTGTGAACCTTGTTGTTGTTGCTGCTGTTCTTATGGGATTGATTTGCTTTTGCTATTCTTGCTTTTATTGCTAGTGCCAAGCTGCTCTGCTACAAGAGACAAGGGTTAATCAAACTCAGTTAAGTTGATTAAATTCGAATTCAGTTTTACAGCTGTTATCCTTGAGAGTTCAACTTTTCGGGTTGTATGCAAATATTTTATTTTCAATTGAAATTATTTACACAGCATATGCAGGACTTTTTCAACAACTTACAGTAACAAAAAGTTTTATTAGTCAGACAAATTGCGAAATTGGAAAGCTGAATTTGCGTCATGAATCTGCCGCATTCGTTTTATGTGAGCAAGGATTTTCAGTAACTTTTTTTTATTACTCTCAAAAATATAATGCTGAATAGCTCTGTACAGTAGCCTTCAATAAAGTTTTTAATAACAAGAGTGAGTTTTGGAAAAAGTTTACTTTGAGGCTGCAAATGGCAAATGGAGTGAGTGGTGCTGAATTGATCAAGTTAGTCAAAAAGGAAAAAAAAAAACAATTTCAAACAAAAGCATATTAAAAAGCAGCTGAATATAAAAAATATTAAGCTTAATAGATTTGAAATAGATAAGAGCGCATTATTATCAAACAATTGACTGTAAAGAAGATAATAACAGCAATAAAATTGTTAAATAAATCAAAAGATTTACAAAACGAAACTGAAGTCCTATAAAATATTTGTGTAAACCAGTGTAATTAACTGTTCGAAACATTATTTCCTTATAACAGTATTAACTTCAACTTAGCACAGTTTTAATCGAGCAATCACCGATTTAAAACTTTAAGTTACCAGACATTCAAGCTTTTTAACATCATAAAACATATTCAGCACAATTCAGCTGACACTTATACATTCAAATATAAATATCTTTCTTGTTTAATGAACTTATCGCAGCAATATTAATTCTTCTACTCTAATTCAGCGCTTATTTAATGTGTCTATAACACCGTTAAGCTCCTCAGTTCATTTATAATAACCGAGGGAAAAACACACTTAATCCAATCATCAATTTGAATTCCTCATCCTCCTATTTCGTAGCATTTAATTGCATTTAAGCATTTATATCTAATAGAGTCGTATTTTTGATGCGATTCCTAAAGTAATGTTTTTTGTGGCTGTATTCATCTTCGTCTTTTACTTCTTCTTCTTCTTCGTATTCTTCATACTGGTTTTCGTTTCATTTAATTATCTACTCTAATTATTCAGCTAGTAGCAATCTTCGCACTTTTTAATGTTTACTCTGATGGGATTTAATTACATCTAACGCAATCATGAGTTTATCATAAAGACGATGTTAAACATTAAAACAGCAGGAACGAAAAAGCGGCCGAGTCAGAAACAGTCGCAAAACACCTGACAGCAACAAGATTTTCAACATTGTAGGCTGAGTGACAAATACTGTGCGTTGTTTCACGTGTATTTATTTACCTATGCAGGAGTATAAAATATCTTACTACATGGGACTCTATACTTGTGTGTGTGTGTGTGCGTTTGTGTATATTTTGTCTCTGTAAGCTGATATTGCTTGATACATCATCTTAAGGTTTCCTTGAGCGCTGATAAAATAATGTCTGCCTTTTATTCATTTATTTCTTTTTTCTCCATTCTCTTTGGCACAACTTCGCACTTTATAGCCTAAAGTTTATTCGGCTTGTATATCAATTTATAAGTCTTCAATTTCATTATGTTTATAGTATATGTGCTCGGTTTATTTGTATATATTTGAGCCAGCTTTCTATTCAGCACTATTAATCAGTAATTAAGCGTCATTTATTAGCAATGAAGCACTTCTAATTAGCAATTCAGCCCACATGAAAGCAATTAAATTCTATATTATACATTTGGCAGTCAACACCTTGTGGTTAGGTGGTTTTTCTTGCGGTATTTTCAATCTTGTTCTAAAATTTTAGTAATAGAATGTTATACTTTAATGTATTCATAAAAAATTTTTTAATTAGAATGAAAACAAGAAAAAACTTATCATAACAATAATATTTTTAACGAACTTTTAAAAAATTACTTTGATAAATATCAAATTTTTGTTAGAAAAATTAATTGTAGATAAAGATTTTAATTGTAATTTATACATACTTGCAAGTTCTTATTGTACTCTACTCAATTGACTGAAATATTTATATTTAAGTCTTTTAACGTAAAGGAATTTCTATTTTATATGATGAAATTCAATCCAGAATTTTCTGTTAGCACATTTTGAAAAAATGTTGTTTTTGCATTAAAATTGAGTACCTGTATCAATATACTTTTTATACAAAACAAACAATTTTAGAATTTTAAAATCATCAAATTTAAAAAGCATAATAAGCCCAAGTGCTTCCACGTCAAGCGAAAGCATCATCAATTACCTCCAATGACATGCCTGTATCAAAATAATGGGTTCTGTTAGCGAAAGGGTAAGCGATGAATGAAATTTTCTGGATTACTTTTTCGATTACATGTAAGCGAAGATTTTGCTGGGATATTTTCTTCAATTAGAATAAATTTTCACATTTTCGAAGAATATTTCTTCACTTCTAGGAAATGGAAATATTTCAATGTCTCCTATAATGATAAATATGTTTCTTGCATAAAAAAATTCTCATTTATAGACAAAAATTTATTGAAAATGAAAAATTTTTCCTATATTTTTATACAAAATTCACTTGAGAAGTATTTTTTTTCAATAAAAACAAATCGGCAAATCCAGTGTCACTCACGTTTCAGTCATAGCAGTAAACATAAGATTTTCTTCATCAAATATAAAAGCTTTTCATACAAAATTATATGGGTACAATAAGTCTTAGGCTCACTATTATAAGTTTATGCAAAAAGTTTTATATATATTTACACATTTCGAAAAAAATCCCTTTACATGGTGTGTCACTCACGTTTTCGTACGATTTTCATTTATCGAGTTCTTCTAACAAATTGCTTAAAATCTGCGAATTGTTTGAGTAACTATAAGGAATAAAGTAATTTTTCCGCAACGAAATTCAGTAGAAATTTTAACTGCATGAAAAAATTTAGTTTTCTCTCACAATTTTACGATTTTTTCATATACTGATTTTGTCACTCACGTTTCACGTCGATGTCACTCACATTTTATATCAATTTTAACTTTCTTAATATTAATTTTCTTAATATTAAGGACATTTTTATACAAAAAAGAAAAAAATTGGTATGGAAAGAATTATGTAATGCATAATATAGTAAAAAAATCTTAATATATAAAAGGCAAGCGTCCTGCTCCGTGCCCTATATCGTAAAATCTGTTCAGCCTGTACCAGAACCTGTTGTAAAATTATCCATATGAAATATTTGTACTTACTAAGCCTTTTGCTCTATATCGTAAAACCTGTTCAGCCTGTACTAGAACCTGTTGTAAAATTATGTATTGAAAATCTTTGTACTGAAGACTATCGTCATTTTCCTCAACTACTATACAAACATCATGTCTTGCTATTACAGTGCTTCGTAATTAACAGAACCAGAACCTATTCGGTCTGCATAAACTGAACAGCAATTATTACATTCAGTGACGTTGGTGTCAATTGGAATTGCTAGAATTAAATCACTATGTCCGGTCTTCTGATCCAAGTTTTAGTGATTAGCTACTCAAGTTAGGAAATGGAAATGAAGATATCATAGAAATTCCCGATAATTTTGTTTGTAAAGGTTCGCTTTTTAACCCTTTCAATGGCTTGCCTAGAATAATCGTGGACAATTTTTTTTAAGCTTATATTTCCATCATTTAATCAATAAGAAGATTAAACAATATCCCTCTGATTTTTACATGAGCTGCTTTGCTTTTGGCTGGCTGTCTAATATAATGGACAAAACCACGATAACGTTGTAATATAATATTTTAGTTCAACTAAAACAACCGGAGATAAATGCAAATGCGTTATTTATGCGAATGTTATTATAAAAAAAATTATGGTGATCGTGGCGTGCAGGTTAAGTGTGTGGTTTAGTACGCTCGGAGCCCGAGTTTGATCCCCAGTCGAGGCGAAAAGTTTTTTCAATAAAAAATTTTTCAGATCGGTCACCACCTTTCTGCAGACAATGGCAAACCTTAGAGAGTAAATAATGCCATGTAAAGCTTCTTGAGAACATGAACTTTAGTCGGCATAAAACGTGTAGGTCCAGTTCTCTGTTAATTGTGTGCAAACCTTTAATAACACACATAACACAATTGATGATAAGAAGCTCGGTCAGAGTCCTTTCAAGGGCTGAAATGGCCAATTTGTTTTTTTTTTTATTATAAAAAAAAATTATACTTTGCACACCAATCACAATACTCTAAAAATCTTACTAAGTTAAACGTTATATATCTGCGTAAAATTATTTTTGTCATGTTGGCACAACTTCACTTCATAGCACCAACATATTTGATTTTAGAAAAAAACTTTGGAAAATAAAAAAAAAGTTTTTTTCCGAAGTGTCCAATATAATGGACAAGTCCATTGAAAGGGTTAAATAGATTTTTGGCGATACTTTGAGTCCGAATAACATCAACCGTTGTTCCATAATTGCTATCCTGTACCCAAAAAATTCCGATGTGAACGAAGTCAACGAGCAAGTTCTAAATATTTTAGTTCGTGACACAGTGAGAGATCTGAGCACGGATTAAATTGAAGACAGTGATGATAACGATAAACAAAATTACCCTGCCGAGTTTTTGAATGAATTTTATCCTTCAGGAATGCCACTGCATAAGTTAAACCTCAAAATTGGAAGTATTATAATACTTCTTCGAAATTTCAATACCAAAAGAGATATCTGGAATGGAAGGTGGTTAGTTTTGAAAAACCTAAAAACTTAATTAATCATCGCACAAGTATTGACAGGTGCACTGGCGAACATTAAATAGTTTTCATACCTACAATTGATTTGACCCCGACAAGCACAGATTTGCCTTTCACTCTCCGGAGGCGACAATTTCCAGTTAAACTTACCATTTCAATGACCATAAATAAATTGCAAGGTTAAATATTGCAAAAAGTAGGAGTTTTTCTTAAAGAACTGGTATTTAGTCATGGGTAGTTTTAGCGGGCTGATGATGTAAAACTAAGCATTATAGATAGGTACTAGGTTAATTGGTTAAAATTCTAAAGCCTGGTTTTCACTATGTCAATTTCAATGGTCAGTTGTTGTCAGTCACATGAAAAATGCCAACACGTTGTCATTTTTTTCTGTTTGACAATGGCGAAAAATAGGAAAAACTGATCTCTTCACATGTTTATAGCAAAAATTGCAAAAAATAAATGTTATTTATGTGATTTTTAAACTTTTAAATTTCATCTCAAACAGAAAATGACTAAGTGAAAACCAAGCACAAGAATTTTTTTACTAGAAATATACGGAAGTTTCATAAAAATAATTTAATAAATATGTTTTCAAATAAAAACCTTTGTATATAAATCCAATAAATTTTTTGTCGGATTTTGTACTCTAAATGGTTCCTTCCCGTCGTAGGACGGGCTTTTACACTAGTAATTCATTATAAAAATACAACACAAAAACTATTTCAGAAATACATCATTTTAACAAAATTTATTCCGGTTCTGCATGTATATCGCTAAGCCTAATTCGTTGATTCTTACACTCATTAAAAGCCAAGGACTGCGCCAAATTTGACTATATGACTTGCCTATTAGCACTTCCGTCGAGGCCAACCACTTAAAATAATGATTAAATTAGATCTTTTTAATCTTTGCTAAATTTGTTTTCTTATATGAATCCAGATTTAACTATAATTTTTCTCTGTCTATTTTTTCATACGTTCTTTTAGGGTCGGCTTTAATTTTTCTGCATGTTTTCGTCATCTTCTTTCATTTCTTATACAAAAATAAACAAACAAAAAAAAAATTAAATGTCACTCACGTTTCACTTCTTCAAATGCTTTTTTTATGAAAAATAATTGCGTCTGCTTGATTAAAAAAAATGCAAAATTCACTAATCTTATATTAAAAGTAAATCCGAGACATAAATTATGCCAGTCAATTATTTTCTAAGAAAATCCAGCTTATCAATTAAAATTGTCACTCACGTTTCACTCTTGAATCACTTTTTTAATTTTTATTTTTCAATAGAAAATAAGTTTCTTTAAAAATTTAAATATTCACTTTTCAATACGAAATGTTTCAATTGTGAATATAATATAACGGTGCTTTGATATTTAAATCACGAAATACCAAATTAAAATAAATAAAAAACCTAACATTTTTTTAACCTGCTAAAGATTAAAAATACATTCAATAAAATCAGTTAAAATTTAAGGATACAATATGTTTTTTTTTTAAAAATGCTTTTACCGAAGGCAAACACAAACAATATCCTTAACGTTCCATGTATTTTTATTGAACTTAAAGCATTTTTATTTTTTAAGATTTAGGTTTACTTTTTCTGGATTTGCCGAAATGTTTTCTCAAAAATAAAAAGACTTTTTCTCTAAAATTGATATATTTGTATATATTTCTCTTTTTCATAGAACCTTTTTCACATTTTTACAGAATTTTTACAGATCGCATTTAGAGAAAGGCATTCTCTGGAGCAAAGTCTATATAACTTTTCTCTAAATTTGTTGCTTTTTTATCATATTCCGAGTAACTTTTTTCTGAGTGCAGTTTGAAAAGTCATTTCGAGAAAAGTGCGTTTTAAGTTTTTGTCAGCATGCATTTAATATGCAATTTTATCTCAAAAAATTTCCAATTTTAAAAAATCCTATAAGCATCGATTCGACTTTTGGATTGTCTTCGTGCAATTTCGGTTTTGGTCGATACTGTTCGGTAATTTTCATCATTATATAGCTTCTGCTCGTATTCGTTAAACTTATTATTTTCATTAGTCTTTGGTTCTTGACTTCGTTTGCCTTCGGCTCATTTCTTGATTTTTGTCGAAAGAACTTTTAAAAGCAAAGGATCTATTTCAGTAACAGATACAAATGCTTGCCAAGTTTCATCAAAATCGGTTCATCTGTTTTGACGTGAATGCGCCGAACAAAGTTGATTGAATGTAGCACCCTCTCACGGAAATTTTCTGAAATTTAAATAGCCTCAATTCTGTTGCAGGGTCAAGTGATTTCACATACCAAATTTTAGTAAAATCGGTCAAGTCATTTAGGTGTTTTAACAATGTACTACTTAAAGCGCCCACTTGCGGAAGTCTTTGGAAATTTTTTTATATATTATGTTTTATCTTGGGTGCAGATGAACGTTTATATTAAATTTCATTGAAATCGGTTCAGGCGATTAGTAGCTATTGAGTCTTTAACACGCACTGCTTAAAGCGCTCTCTTACGGAAGTCTTTGGAATTTTTTAAAGCCTATGTTATCTTGGGCGCAGTAGAACCTTCATACCAAATTTCATTGAAATCGGTCCAGGTGCTTAGGAGTTATTATAGAGTGAGACGCCCACATACTTCCGCCCACATTTTAACCTATGATTTATATTGGGTGCAGTTGAACCTTAATACCAAATTTCATTGAAATCGGTCCAGGAGTTTAGGAGTTAGGTCCAGGAGTTTAGGAGTTATTGAGTCTTAAGAACGCACTATTTAAAGCGCCCTCTTACGGAAGTCTTTGGAATTTTGTATGGCCTATGTTATCTTGGGAGCAGTTGAACCTTCG
This sequence comes from Tetanocera ferruginea, assembly GCA_958299015.1. Classification (NCBI taxonomy): domain Eukaryota; kingdom Metazoa; phylum Arthropoda; class Insecta; order Diptera; family Sciomyzidae; genus Tetanocera; species Tetanocera ferruginea. Next base: position 139,395,035 of record OY282640.1, read on the forward strand.
TACCAAATTTCATTAAAATCGGTTCAGGCATTTAGAACTTATTATAGAGTGCCACGCCCACAAATTTTCGCCCACTTTTTTACACCCCCTATGTTCTTTCTCTCTATAAAACGTACTCGGTGTTCAAATTTCAGCTCAATCGGATAAACAGTGCGCGAGCCTATACGAAACAGACAGACAGACAGACAGGCAGAGGGACAAACATTTTATTTTTTATATAAGATATCAATAGTATAAACTTATAACCTTTTGACTTTAAACAAATTTTTCTCAAAACAAAATTATTTCAACTGGCGGACAGTTAATCACAGAATTGGGTGGGCCGATTTGAAAAAACTTTGTCTTATTTTCTTTTCTAACATATTTTAAAGGCAATCTACAAAAAAAATCTTAAATAAATTTAAAAAAAATTAATTAGCAAAGGTAAAAGACCCAAAAATGTGGTCGATTTTTATATTTTTTTTTTCAATATTGCATACAATGGTAACGTATACATTAGACCAGATCATTCTTATATGGATAAAAAAAATTTCAACCGGTCGGGGTCTCGAAAGTTAGAGGAACTCATTAAAATGATTTCTGCATACTTTTTTTCAAATCGGAGAAAAACCACCGAAGTAATTTTGATTCTCCTGAAGGTCCTTTTTGGTAAAAAAAAAACATGTTAGGTAGGGGCCCCGCAGGCGCTTATATACGAAGTGCTTGTTGTTAAAACATGACATGCTATATAAAAAATATTTCGAAGTAATCGACCTTAAATTTAAAAAAAAAAATGAATATTTGTAAGAAATCATGTTTATTCTAAAAATTTCTTTAAAGTATAGGGCCAGAATTGCTTGTAACAGAATTGCTTGTAACAGAACCGATGAGTGTTCGGACTTTACTGCGCTTTTTATCAAAATTGAATGTTTTACTGCGTGATTGCGGTTTTTTTTTAAATCTTCTGGGAAGTATTCGCGACAAATATTAGAATTGGTGATTTTTTTATTTTTCTTAAATACCAACAGAAAACACAATCACTTTCTGAAAATTTGTCGACTTCAAATATATTTTGTATCGGTAAAAAAATATGTTTCTGCAACATGCAAAAATATAGTACACTAGGGCGTTAAAGATTATGCCAGCCTCCAAGTGACGGCACCACAATCTTCAAATGCATGACATTTTTGACGGATGGAAATCTTAACTTGAGCATACCGATATATGTCAGATCGATCGGACAATTAATAAGGACGTTACAGTGTTCTAAATGAAATTACTTTTGGTGTTATTATTAAAAAAAAAGAAAGAAGAATGCCATGGCTGGATTAAGCGTTAATTTTTGCGTAACAAAAGTACGAAAGAAACAAAAAAAAGCTCAATAAATATTATGATGATCTGCTTCGTCGTATTCAACCGTAAAATATTGGATTGCAGATTTCAAAAGAGGTTGCACCAGAACAAGAGATGAACACGCCGGGGGAGCACCAAACACAGTGACCACTCCAAAATGTTTTGGAAAATCCACGATTACGTATTAGACAATCATATCAAGTGCGTCGGTGGTTTAAATTATACATGAAAATTTGGGTATAAGAAAGCTGACTGTAAGATGAGTGCCACATACGTTAACAATCAATAAAAAACATGTTTGTTTGCACTTCTCAACAATGTTTGGACATGTTTAAACAAAATTTAACTGATTTTTTGTAAAAATAGTGATCATGGATGAAACAAGGATCCACCGCTAAACACCTGAATAGGAGGAATCAGCAAAAGAGTGGGTAGGTCCCAATAGCGGTGCACCAAAGTAAGCGAAGACTCAACAAACGACCGGAAAGGTGTTGGCCTCTGTTTTTTTTTATGGGATTCAGCGGCATTTTATTCGGCTATTTGAGAAAAGGAAAAGCAGTCAACTTTTTTACGATTGAAGAACGAATTCGTCAACAAGTGGGTTCCAATTATCGAAGAAAAAAATCATCTTTTTGCAAGACAAATCAATCCAGCTCACAAATCGATCGAATTCATTCCTAATTGCACGCTTACGCTTCGAACTGTTTCTTCATTCCTCATATTCCCCAGCTTAAGCCCCCAGCAACTTTTATCTGTTCCCAAACTTAAAAAGGTGGGACCAGGAGAGGAGTTTTGTTACGAATGAACAATGGTTTTTTCAAACTTTTTTTTCGACCCACTCTAATGAACATGTCGAATTGGAAACTGAAGTTTATTTTAGATCCCTTCAAAAATCTTACTATTCAAAGGCATCGCAATATTAAAAATCGTTGGGATAAGAAAAAACGTGTGATTTCTTTGTTAAGCCGGCAGCATCTTGAACGCGCTAGAACAGTAATTTACAGTTTGTATGTTTATTCTGTTAATAGTATAAAATATACGAATGCGCTTCTGAATAAATGAAAAAATAAAAAAACTATTGCGAAAAAGTTCGTTTTACTGCCATTTTTTAATTAAATTTACTGCGACTTACGAATTTTGAAGTCCGAACTCTGGTACCTATAGCAAATTGTGAAGCTGAAAGGTTATTTTTAGTATTTAAAAGAATAAAAAATGTTCATCAACCTTTTATGTTACATGAACGTTTGTCGTCAATAACGCAACTTTGTATAGAAAGTGATTTGTTGCAAACGATTAACTTTGACGAGTTGATAGAACGTTTTGCCGCAGTTAAATCGAAAAAAAAATTTTAAATAAAAATTGAACAGCTATTGTTTCACTTTAAGACACATGTAAAAATTAGTATCTTGATTTTTAAAAGATCCGAGTTAAATGCTCTGACCTTGAGTAGGCCCCATGTGGATTTAAGCCCCAGGCCCCGCCATGTTTTAATCCGGCGCTGATTGAGTCCCTATCCTAATTTAAGTATTGTTGAAAAGGTAATTTTGCAAGCTTTGAGAGAAAAATAATTAGGATTTTTAGGTGGTGTCTCTCGAATCCCTTATTCGAAATCAATTAGCTAACCGCAAGGGGTGAACCCCTTGCCACCAATACTTTGAAGCATGGACCTTATGTCGGTGGACGTTATGCCATACCCCCATAATAACCATTAATATAATTTCATATAAGCCGTGTTGCTAATGCGAAAAGACATAAGATTCATGGACATTATATCCATTTCAAAAGAGACATAAAGTCCACGGACATTATGACCGTTTAGAGTGGACATAATGTCCATGGATCTTATGTCCGTTACATACCTGTGCGAAAATTCTTTGCTTTGCACAATCGCATGCGGATCTTGGTTGCAACAAGATAGTGGTCGAAGTCAACATTGTCCCACGAAATGTGGCAAATCCGGAAGTAACGCAACGTCGATCATAACATGATCAATCTGATTTCCTGTTTTTTAATCTGGGGACAGCCACGTGGCCTTGTGAATATCGAGGTGTTGGAATCTGGTGCTACTAACTACCATGTTTCACGCCACGGCGAAGTCGATCAGTATTAGACCATTGTTTCAAGTGGTCTCGTGGAGACTGAACTAACCGATAGTGCCAAAAATGCCTTCTTTTCCGACCTTCGCGTTAAAATCGCCGGGGACTATTTTCACCTCATGGGTCAAGCAGTGATCATACACGTCCTCTAGGCTCGCGTAGAATGAAAATAAACGTTAGAGGTGCAAAGTTTTCTCAGTGTAGTGGAACTGGTAATAGTTATTTAAGGGGACAAATACAAAAAATTTGCATTGAAATATTAAACTTACATCACAAGCTATTTAAGTTCAAGATATCAGAAGTGTCTTAAGACTTTTTATAACTAAACATTTACAAATTACTAGTGTCCGACCGAACGTGAATTTTTGCCGAAGCCGAAGTCGAATAAGAAACAAATGTTTTCAAGTAAAAAAAAATTATAAAATTTATTCTTTGCTTTTGTTAAGGACCAATGTTGAGTGTGGACCACACCTAAACGTCAAGTTTTTTCTGCATTTCATTTGGCATTTCTCAATTTCAGACTAACTCAATTTGAACCATGGAAAGATACATAATTGAGCCACGCGTTAAAGTTATTCGAGAAGTGGCAACAGTGGATGATCAATTTTCGAAGAAAATCAACTTCAGTGATGAGGCACATTTTCACCTCAGTGGATTCATCAATAAGCAGAATTGCCGCATTTGGGCGAATGATAGTCCAAGAGTGATTGTCGAAAAACCAATGCACCCACAAGGAGTGACTGTTTGGTGCGGTTTATGGGCTAGCGACATCATCGGGCCGTATTTATTCCAAAATGAGCCCGGTCAGGCAGTTACTGTGAATGTGGTTCGCTATCGTGAGATGATAACGAACTTTTTAAGGCCCGAATTAGTAAATATAAATGAACACAACATGTGGTTTCAACAGGAAGGTACCACTTGCCACACAGCTAACGAAACAATGACTCTTTTGCGCGACAAATTCAATGGCCGTGTTATCTCACGTGGTGGCGATGTCAATTGGCCGCCAAGATCATGTGATTTGACAACGTAGGACTTCTTTCTTTGAGGTTATTTGAAAGAAAAGGTGTACGTCGATAAGCAAGCAACAATTCAAGAGCTAAAGGATGAGATAATTCGGCACATTAACGGCATAGAACCTCAATTATGCCTCAGCGTCATCGAAAATTTAGACCATCGGATGGAGGTGTGCTGCCGAGTTCGCGGCAGACATTTCGCCGATATTTTGTTACATACATAATTGAACCATACCAATATTATCATAATAAGAAGAAATGTCAGTAATTTTCTGAATAATTTGTGTTTTATTCAAAATCAACATCGGCCCTTAAAATTTAAGCACCAGTACAAAAAAAATTACTGAAATCAAGAGTTTTTCTGCAAAATTCGGATTTTTCTGTAATCGAATTATTGACGTCAGGATAAAGTAGGAAAAAATTTAATATATTTTCGATCCAGTCGAGAAAAGCTACAGAAAGGTAATACTAACTTAAATCTGGCAGAAAATTTCTAGCGTTAATTCGGCTTTTATATTTCAGTCCATAATAAAAACGTAACAGTCGGACTCGCTGCATTTATCGTTTCAATCAAATTTTCAAAGAATGAACACCAACTCATGAAAGAACAGAAAAGGAGAGAAACACAAAGCGAACAATGAAAATGTTTCAAATGTTTACTGAATAATTCAAAAAAATTCAAAAAACTTATAAAAAAAAAATTGTTTAGCAAAGCAAAAACATTCGGCAAAAATAATCGGCTATTTCGGCCGAAGCAGAAGCCGCAGTCGAATATCAAAATATCGGCCAATTATGCCGATTACCGAAGCCGAAGCCGAATAATCGGTCGGACACTACAAATTACCTTTTTAAAATTTTTTATTATTTTCTGAGTGTCGTTTAATAGTAAGAATAAATTTTCTAGAAAACAAAACAAAAAAAAACGTTTGCAAAGTGTTGTAGCTTTGCTTGTGAAAAATTTTGCTATCAATGCTAATTTTTGACCAGCAACGTCTGATATGACAAAAATGGCCGATTTTTATGGCCGAAATAAAAACAAAACTTAATTGATGAAACGACTATTCAGTCAAACTGAATGGTGGGTGTTTTGAGGCTTATTTCAAATGACTGCCTTTTGAAAGTTGTTTAACTTCAAAGTTCAGCGTTTGGAAAACAAATTTAAAATTAAGTATTTCAACCACTTAGACATTCTACAAATATAAAATAAAAAACCGTTCCACCAACAAATGTAACAAGAACGAATGAATGAAGAACGTTCAGTGAATAAGCAATCGAATTCATGTTAAATTTACATAATGCAATTAATTAGGCATTCATGAGGCATAAAAAGCATGGCACCAAAACATTTTCAGTGCGCCTCCCCCTCCCTCCCTCCCCCTTACCACACTACAACGCAATTCTTAAAATGTCGCAAAAATTTACCCTCGACTGATTATGAATAATGCGACATCAAAAGATTAATGTTAACGTTAATAACGTAACAACCACTGTATGTGTATTATCAGAGGCCCACAACAAGAAGGCATAATATTGAATAAAAAAGCCATGCCAAACACAAAGAAGTGGCAACGCTGTCACAATAATTTAAGCAATTTCCGCGTCGTTCGACGCCATAGAAGTAACACAGGCAATACAATAAATACTAACAATTATATACATACACAAATATATATACAGGGCTACATACAAATACTTCAATGAAACGAAATCAAAAAGCATAGATACTTGTATGCCCGCACCCACATAAACACACACAAACATACATGAACACAAATACTTATTGCCAAGGAAGTCATATAGCATTTTAACAAGTAATAAATCTATTTAATTTATCAAATTTCTCTTAATGCTCACGAATATTGCACAGCTCACACAAACACACACACACACACACACACACACACATCGATAATAAATACAACAGAGCTAAAGTAATAAAAATGGCAAATGCTTTTGTCACAGTGTTGGTTGGCTTAAATTGAGCCAGCCATGCTGCCAATATGCTGTACATAACTTTGAGGTTGAGTCCGCTAATGATGATATCTTTCTTTCATGCTACCCTCACTCTCTCACACACTTTGCTTCCCTTTCTTATTTTTTTGTCAGCTTACACTGCCTATTCATTTTTATCACTAACTTCATTATGTTTTTATGCTTGACTTAATGCGCCTTATGTTAGGCAATGGTTTTTTACTTAAGGCAATGTTTTTTTTTTTCTTCTTCTTTTATATGTTGCCTTCATAAATCGCAGCTTTGTTTTATGAAGTACAAAAGAAAAGTAGTTAAAAGCTTCTGTAAGTAGCAGCTGTTGTATGTCTGGCTGTGAGATAAAACTATAAGGGCAGGACTGAACAGGATACGACGGCACAGTACAGCCAATTAAAACTGTTTATTGAACTCATGCAAATATTGAGAACTACAAAAGAAAAAGTTGAAGAAAAAATAAAAAAAAGGGCAAAAATAAAATGAGTTCATAAATATATTAACTTACTAGTAAAATCAACTTGTTTTCCACTTCAATTTAAATTTTCTTTATATAAAAATATTATACGGTTCTTCAAGTTCATCATTGTTTTAATTAACTGATATTTTATATCTATAACTACTCTTCCTGTTACCACTCTTTCAGTTAAATGAGATGCAACATTTGCAATATTTTGCCGTAATGAAGCCGTAAAAAGCTATTGAAATATAAAAACTCTATCAAAGACAGAAAGTAAAACTGAATACAAATCAGAAGGAAGCCTTGATGAGGATACAATAGAAAGAGTGTGTTCTAAGAGGTTCGTGAGCACGATAAACGTCTTACAGGAAAAAAGTCTTTGCTCCAAAAATTAAGTACCGGGAACTGAATCTACAGGAGATTTCAAGATGTTTGAAAAAGTTATAGAGGTGCTGATAGAGGCAGAGGAAGATATAGAGGTACAGTTAGAGGTAGAACAGTTGCCAGAGTTTCCCTTGGATTAAGGGTAGGGGTTTTAATAATACAAAATATTTAAGAACTAAAAAACAAGTTACAAAATTTTGACCCTGAAATGTTGTTTTAATGTGATTTCCTTTAATATGTGAACATTTAAAAGCGCCGTTTTCAGTTTAAAAAAAAAAGCCAATACCTAGTGTATATTGTACGGTTAATTCACAAAACTGTCTTGGAATAACAAAAGCAATATATTTTTGTAAAAATTAGACATACACTCAGAAAAATATCAACTATAATATTAACAGTCAGCTGCTGTTATTTCAAAACACTGTTAGATTGCAAGATTTGCGTTTAAGTTAACAGTTTTCTGTAGACGTAGGTTCGAATCCTAGCTGTGTAGGTATCAACAATGTTAATCTAATAATTGAAATTCAAAATTTTTTCATTAACAAAAAAAAAACATAACCTTCAAAACTAGTTTGCTTACAATCTTGAAAAAAAAAATTGTACATTTCATTTTTTTTAATTAAAAACTAGTAACGTATATCTTCGACTTGGCCGAAGTTAAAATAGCCCCACGGGCGTTTCGTAATGGTACAAAATCTTAAATTGCAGCTCTTTATATGAGATTTCAAAAAATGTTACTATTTTGATGGCTTCTATAATTAATATTCATATCAAATAATTCATATCAAATTCTTTTCCTGCAAAGTAAAGACAAGCCTCTTTATAAAGTTTTCAATTTTGGGTTGTATGGAAGGTGGCCGTGTTCTTGAGTGGTTGATGTCACTTTTTAACACGCCTCAATTTTTATATTACATACCCACACAAATACCCAATTTCCGGTCTGTAGCTGAAATATTAGCCTATTTATAGAGTTCTCACTATGATGGGTTGTATGGAAGGTGGTTGTTTTCGAAGGCGGATGTCGCCCACTTTTCTTTCACCATTTAGTTCTGATATAAAATACAAACGTATAAATATTTTCCTGTAGCTTAAAGAAAAGCCTTTTTATAGAAATTTAAATTGTGGGGCTGTATGGGAGGTGGGCGTATTTGTCGGTGTATGACACCCATTTTTAACCGACTTCAAAAAGGAGGAGGTTCTCAAGTTGGTTGGTTTCTCTGTTTTTTTTTTTTTTTTTTTTTTTTTTTTTTGTGAATGTGTGTACATCGATTACTCCTAAAGTACTTGCCCGATTGCCGTAATTTTTTGTCATCATATAGAGATTATCAACGCGGAGGTGCCCGTTTATGAAAGGGGGCGGTATTCGGAAAAGGGGCGTGTCTGTATAAGAAAAACACTGTATCTCAGTAAATATTGACACTACGGTAATAAAATTCACAGTAAAACTACAAGGGCAAGCACAAATATTAAAAATGACGATCACTTAAGTGGGCGTTATTCTAAAAAAGGGTGTGGCAATATTGTAAAAACTCTGTATCTCGAAGAAAATTGACACTAGAGTACTGAAATTAGATACAGAGGTAGGTACAATTATTGGAAATTACTATAACACAAGTGGGCGTAATTCGACAAAGGAGTGTGGCAATATAAGAGAATTACTGTGTCTCGAATAATATTGATACTAGGGTACAGAAATTTATTACAAAGGTAGGAAAAATTACTACAAATTTATAAAAAAAAAAAAATGGGCGTTAATCGAGAAGGGGAGTGGCAATATTAAAAAAAAACACTGTATCTCTATTACTATTGACACTACGATACTAAAATTTAGTACAAAGGTAGGTACAAATATAACAAATTACTGTCAGTAATGTGGGCGGTATTCGATAAAGGGGCGTGTCACTGTAAGAAAAACACTGTATTTCAGTAAATATTGACACGAGAGTACTAGAGTTAATAAAAATTCACAGAAAAAATGCAAGGGTAGGTAAAAAATAACAGTCAATTAAGTGGGCGTTAGTCGAAAAAGAGGTGTGGCAATATTAGAAAAACTCTGTATCTCGAATAGTATTGACACTAGAGTACTAAAGTTTACTACAGGGGTAGGCACAGTTATAAAACAATTAATTTCAATACAGTGGACCTTGTTTGATAAAGGGGTGTGGCAATATATAAAACACACTGTATCTCGAATAATATTGACACTAAGTACTGATATTAAGTATAGAGGTAGGCACACTTATAACAATTTATTGTGAATAAAGTGAGCGTCATTCGACAAAGGGGTGTGGCAATATTAGAAAACACTAAATCGAATACTGGCACTACTAACTGAAAAAGTACAGACGTAGGCACAATTATTACAAATTACTACCGAAGAATCGGGCGTTATTCGACTAAGGGGTGTGGCAGTGTGTAAAAAACTGTATCATATTGACTTAAGGGTGGTAAAATTCATTGTTAGAATGGGTAGAACTATTGAAAACACTATGACAAAGAGTGTGATATTCTCGACAAAGAGGCGTGTCAATATTATAAACACACTATATTTCAGTCAATATTGACATTGGGGTAGTGATAAAAATACAAGAGTAGGTACTGATAAACATACTGACAAAGACCAGAATAAGAAACGACAGAAAAGCATTTTCCATATCATGAGCATAAATAATTGGTGTTTAATTAATTTATACACTTTTTTAATATACATCATTTTCTCTAAAAAGAAAGAAATAAAAACTTTTTAACAAAAAAAAAAACCTACTTCAAAATCACTACAAAGTAAAAAATAATTTTAAATTACTTTTACTATTTATTTCTTGGTCAAATTTGTATTTTTATAATAAATATATTTATTTTTTTATGATAATAAGAGCTTCGAAGTCGGCAATATAATCAGATTTTTTGTGCAGCTGCAACACACATATAGCATTTTAATTAAGATTTAAGAAAAATTAAGATTACAAATTAATACAGCGTCACCCAAGCAGGATATTTACAAATAAAAAAGTCTTAAATAGAGTAGGGATGGCGAAAAAATCATGATTTTACGTCAATGATTAGCGCTGACTAGAAGCTTTTATTATCGAAAAAAAATAAATATATTTATTATAAAAATACAAATTTGACCAAGAAATAAATAGTAAAAGTAATTTAAAATTATTTTTTACTTTCTAGTGATTTTGAAGTAGGTTTTTTTTTTTGTTAAAAAGTTTTTTATTTGTCTAAAATACAAAAACATATCAAATTGCTTTCCTGTAGCATAAATATAAGCCTTTTTATAAAGTTTTCAGTTTTGGGGTTGTATGGGAGGTGGTCGTGTTAGTATGTGTATGAAGCCCATTTTCTCAACACACCTCAGTTTTGACATAAAATACCAAAGACCGAGTTTCAGTATTGGAACTTTAATATTAGCTGTGTTTTTTACCAAGCGAGTAGTCAAAAAACGACTGCTACTCGCTTAAGAATTTTTTTAAAACTTGGAAGCATTTTCTGAAAAGTCAAAAACGTTGTTTATGTTCTGATCAAATTTTTGTAAACAATTTTTGACAAATTTATTTTATATATCAAAGTTCTGACAATTAGTGATGCATAAATTTTCATATTTTAAGCATTGGAGACTCGGTTCTGAAAACAAACCCGATACTCAAAATATTTTCAGTGCTAAAAGCTTAAGCAAACAACATAGTTTTACATAATGAGTATATTTGATAAATTTTGTTTATCTTACCTGTTAAATTATTATGTATTTTTATTGAAATATTGATCTTAAGCAAATAATGAGTATTTCGTGAAAAGTATTTGGTACAAAAAATGTTCATTTCATACATCACTATTGACTATCAATCAGATATAGTTGCCACCTTTGTAGGAAATTTATACAATTATTGAAACATAACTTGGAAGCATTTTTTTTCGTTTGGTCGGCAAACTTTTAAGCGAGTAACAGTTTCCTGTGTTATTTAAGCGAGTATACATATGATAAGCGGTCGTTTTTTAACTACTCGCTTGATAAAAAACACAGCTATTAGCCTCTTTATAAAGTTTTCAATTTCGGGGTTGTATGGGAGGTGGGCGTGTTAGTGGGTGGATGACGCCCATTTTTCAAACACACCTCAGTTTTGACATAGAATACTCAAATACTGAGTTTTAGTTTTGTAACTTTAATATTAGCCTCGTTATAGAGTTTTCAATTTTGGGGTTGTATGAGAGGTGGGCGTGTTAGTGGGTGGATAACGCCCATTTTTCTAACACACATAAGTTTTGACATAGAACACACAAATACCGAGTTTCAGTTTTGTAACTTTAATATTAGTCTCTTTATAGAGTTTTCAATTTTGGGGTTGTATGGGAGGTGGGAGGGTTAGTCGGTGGATAACGCCCATTTTTCTAACACACCTAAGTTTTGACATAAACCACACAAATACCGAGTTTAAATTTTGTAACTTTAATATTAGTCTCTTTATAGAGTTTTCAATTTTGTGGTTGTATGGGAGGTGGGAGTGTTAGTCGGTGGATAACGCCCATTTTTCTAACACACCTAAGTTTTGACATAAAACACAAAAATACCGAGTTTCAATTTTGTACCTTTAATATTAGTCTCTTTATAGAGTTTTCAATTTTGGGGTTGTATGGGAGGTGGGCGTGTAAGTAGGTGGATAACGCCCATTTTTCTAACACACTTAAGTATTGACATAGAAAACACAAATACCGAGTTTCAGTTTTGTAACTTTGATAGTAGCCTCTTTAGAGAGTTTTCATTATTTGTGTTGTATGGGAGGTAGGCGTGGTTTTCAACCGATTTAGCCCATTCTCGAACTTGATCTTAGTATTTTAGAAAAAAGCTTAAATATCGAATTGCAGCACAATAGCTTTAAAATTACGACTGTTATCGTGTCCACAGACAGACAGACAGACTGACAGAGAGACAGACAGACAGACAGACAGACGGACATGGGTAAATCAACTCATGTGGTGATGCTGATCAGGAATATATATACTTTTCTATACCTACCACGCCTCTTTATGGGCGTTACACACGTCGTGACAAAATTAATATACCCCTTACGCAGTACGCGTGGGGGTATAAAAATACATAATATAGACGTTGCATGTTGCCGTACTTTTAATACTTGGTACATGTTGGTTTTTGAAGCCTTTTTCAACATTTACAAAAGTTAATGAATAAAAGTGGAAAGCACTAATTTTTTTTAAAATATATACAACTTTTGCTGTTTTACGATTTTTTGGACTTTGTTTTGGTATTAGAAAACTATTTTAAATTAATCGTTGATCATATTTTTTCTTAATCTAACGATACACTATATCCTCTTTAAGGTTTTGTATAAAAGTGATATCAAAGTTTTAGCGGTATAAGAAAATATTCAGTACTAAACTGCAAAAACTGAAATTTCATAACTAAAACTTATGTTCATAACTATAAGTCTGCTTACTTATTTTTCCAGCTATTAAGAAATAGTACTACTTTAGTAGTATGTGGGGAGTATAGTAGTACTCAAGAGTCAATAGGAGTAAAATACTCCGATAGTAGTACTTTCGGCAGCGCTGCTCTGCTCTAGTTATACATTCTGCCGACCTCTGCTCTGCATGGCTTTATATATAGTCGATATAGAGTAGCCTAGTCGGATTGTGCTCGGCACTCTGGCATTCTGCCGCCCTCTGCTCTGCATGGCAAAGTCATCGCTGTATATAATTGCTGTCTATCAAGTGACCATACAAAACATTGAATTCTTATACTAACGACGTACTACGTGGTAACCAACCAACTACTGAATCGACTATCATCTGGTCACCAGCCGATTACCGAACCGATTACCATCTAGTTACCAGTCGATTACCGAACCGATCACCATTTGGTTACCCACAAACTACTGAACTGACTACCATCTGCGTACCAGCCGCTACTACCTGCTTACCAGTCGATTACTGAACCGATTACAATCTGGTTACTAAGCCGATTACCGACAACTACCGACTTCACACTCGCCTTACTCGATACCCACCCACAACTGTCTGAGACTGCCTTACCATCTTGTGATCTTGTGCTGCAGAGATTTAAATAAGTATAATAAGGAATTAATGCTTAAATAAAACTCACTGAATTGTATTTAACATCGAAGCTGGGTTTTTTTTTAACAAAGGTTAGTGGATCCTTTGTCTGATCCTGGATTGGCTGAGCTTACCTCAGCCATGGAGAAAACCACCCTCACAAGCTTGACATGGCATTATTTACTCTCTGAGGTTTGCCATTGTCTGCAGAGACAATTTTGCTATTGAAAAAACTTTTCGCCGCGATTGAAGATTAAACTTGGGCTCCGGGTATGTTAACACACACTTAACCTGCATGCCACGGTCACCATACATCTACGCAGACAGGTGTTTAGTTTATATTAGGCCTAGGTTCTTCTCTAATTATTGAGGTCTAAATTTTAGAAGAATAAAAAATGTGACGCGTGTTACAAGTTTCCGTTGAGCTGAATCGGCGATCTTTTTTGCTGCATTATTAAATTTTTTTGCATTTGTACTGAATTTTTTTAAATAATGAAGCGATTTTTAAAAGGTTTATGCAAATTTCACGAAAAAATTAAAAATATGTTTGCCAACTAAATAAAAAATTGCCAACCAAAAAACCTATTTTTAGAAAAATCCTATGACCGCAATCTCTAAACTTTTTCTAAACAAGCCTCTTCTCTCTTCAATTTTAAGCCCAAAACCTCCATACCCTAAACATAATTAATTCATCAAATACTTGTAAAAATTCTACAAAATTACTAAGACTTTAGTCTAAATACCTGAGTTCAGCTGAGCTGAGCTAAATCGAACTAATTTGTATAGAGCTGAGTGAAGTTACAAAGGACAAAACTGGATTAATTTAAACAATACCTCATTAGGTATTTCACAAGACAAAAATTAACTGTGCAAAATATGTGTTCCGCATTTTACGCAAACAAATTTTAAGGAATAATTAATAAATAAGTTATAACAACAGCAAAAAATATATAAGCAAACACAAACTGCTCATTATTATTTTGAGCATGCCCTTCAGTCACCAGAGACTTCCGTAAAGTAAAGAAAATTTTCAAAATATTTCTGCATTTCAATGGATCTTCAAGAAACATAAATTTCTGTTTTGTTTTTTTTGTTTGTAATTTATTCTGCACCAACCGAAATGCACGTTTACAAATTGTTATTAAATTCATGGCATATTTATAGGCACTTCAAAAAATGTCTTTCAAAGCTTTTTTAACATTTAAATTAATTTCAAAAATTTATGTTTTCAGGTTTGCTTCTATCACATTTACGTGCCCAGCAAGAAATTTTGCCACTTGAAAATTATTTGGCATTTTACGAGTTTTTATTTAATCCATGCAGCGCATTGTACCGTTTTACTTGCTTTTATTTTCATTTTTTTTATTTGAGATTTGATGCTGTAGCTGTGCAAACGGAATGACAATGAAGTTAATAAATTAAGATTTACGTTTATGGCAAGCAATTGAAAATATTATTTATACATCTGTATTTTATGTTGCTGCCATCTTTTTATATTATATATATATAATGTGTTGGGGGAAGTTTGAAGGTGCTGCGGTAAAATGCAGGCAATAGAATGTTAACATTATTATATGTCTGTGTTTGTTAAACAAGATTTATGTTTTGCAATAAAAAATTCAGAGCAATGTTTCTTAATTTTTATACAAATGATGCTGATTGCATTATATTGTTACAGATTGTTCATTACAAGAGCAATATAATTACAACAAAGTTCTGCTTATTTGCTGATTTGCAGGTACTGATTGGTCTGCTAATGACAGTATTTGATGTTATTTAGCTTATTCAGCAGTTGAATAAGTTAATTCAGCGGGCTTTTTTTGCGCTGAATTCTAAAAATTCTTTGCAATAATGAATAAAACCAACTTATAAGACATTTTCAAATGTTAGTTTAGTCAATATTGCTCAATTAGAGATTTTCAACATCAGAACAACATATTCAGCAATATATTTTTATACTTTATTTCCGTCGGAGACTTTAAATAAGCTTAAATAAATAGCAACTGTTGAACTGCTGTTTTTTTTTTTTAAATTTGCTGTTATTCAGCAGCTTAAATAAGGGCTAAGATATGTTTATAACATCAAAAAATTTATGTTGATGAAATACAGCGCAGATCTTTAGACTTAATGTGAGCTGTCTGAGGTAGACTTCGTTAATAAGCTCTTGCTTAACTTTGAAAAAATTCTTTAAACCCAATTCAGCGGAATGTTTTTAAGACTTTTTATATGCATATGTAATCAGGTTATATTAATACTGATAAAAAATAACTTGAAGCTTGTAAAAAATTACTCTAAACGTTATTTAGCTAACAAAAACCTCTCTTGTTAAAAATTAAGCCTACTTCGGAAACAAAAAAAGAAACTTCAAAACGTTCAAAACTGAATTCTTATAATGAAACACACTTTATTTAGCTAGGTTTTTTAAAAATTCATTAATCTGCTTCAAGTTCAAATTCATTTCTATTATTTTTAAACAATTCAGCTTAATTCAGCAGTCTTTTCTGATGCAAATCTAATTCATCAGTCAAGTTTTATATTTAAAAAAATCTTTTTTAATACTTTTTTCACAATTCAGCTCAATTCAGCGCAAGAAAATTTTCATAAAATAACCAAAATAAGTTCATATATTTTTATAACATATTTAAAAATTGATTGAAAACTGAGAATTATAAGATATAAATATCAGTGTATGTTAGATACTCACGCCCTGCCTCTTCAACCCACTCTCATCAAAGTCTTTATTATGTCTTAAAGCTAAACATATGGCAATTCAGCTAAGAAAAATGTCCTTTATAGCAAACTTTCTGCCATAAAGCAAACTTCAGTAGCTACGTTGTTTTCAGACGATGTTCTCAACCAAAATTTTCCAAGAAAATTTTGACTTCTGGAGCATGCAGAAGTAATTAGCGTATAACACTCAAGGTTAACTTAATATTCAGCTTGTTAATTTTCACTTCCGCTAACAAAAATTTGATGGCACTAAATTGTTTCTTTTGTATATTAAACATTCTCAACAAACAGCAGAAAATATTTGTTAAGCTAGTTTGGAAAAATATTTGTATTTTTTAAAATAAGGCATTATTTGTATGTTTTCTATTTATTCAGCCTTAAGAAAAACACATTAATGTGTTTTATTAATTGTTTGAATATTTTTTATCAAATTCAGCGCAATTCAGAGCAATTCAGCAGCGCTATATAAACACGTTATTAAAATTGTAGTTCATATTTAGTGATCTGTTAGCAATTCAGCAGATAAAATAAGCATTAGCATGTGTAACGTTTAATACCAACCGGTTCTTACACCTTCTCTCCTTCATATACAGCTATTTTTAAACATATTCGCAATATTTCTACAGGAATTCAGCTTAAAACTCTTGCTTGCAGGGTAACTTAACTAACAACAGTGCTCTCCAACGCAATTCAGCAGAAAAATCTTAAGACTTACAGCATGCAAACATAATCAGCTTATAACACATAAGGTTAACCTTTCGCTTGCCTTCTTAAATTCCAGACTCAACGTTATTCAGCATAAAAATGGGAAATGTTATGGGAAAAATACAAATAGCTTCAAATAGCTAGCAACATGTGTGAAAAGTTTTCCAAACTTAAACAATTTCAATAAAATTGAATACTTGGAATTAATTCAGCTATCGTGTTATAAGTTTTTAAATAAATTTTAAATTTAATATATTTTTAAAGGAATGTAAACATAATATTTGCCCAATTCAGCGCAATTAAGTCACCATAATACTGTGTTTGATAAGTGTTTTTAAGCAATTCAGCAAAAAAAAAAGAAATGATCTTTAAAAATGTAGCTTTTTATTAGCCTTAATAACAAAACACAAGATTTTTTAAGCTATGTAAATATTTTTTCCCAATTCAGCGCAATTTAGTCGCCATAAAACAACTATATAAGTCAGAAGCAATAAATGTTACTTTATACTTAGTTGTTTTAAGCAATTCAGCAAGCAATAATTATTGTTTGTAAATGATTTTTTTTTAATTTATTCTGAAAATGTATATTTTTTATTACACTTTAACAAAAGTGTCAGCAATTCAGCTATAGAAATCAGTGTTTGAAGCAATTGTATACATGAAGCTGCCTTCAAAAAACAAACTCTCACAACAACGATACTCTTAGATTCAATTCAGCAAAGCAATTAGTTGTTTTAAAGCATGTACACGTAATGAGCTTATGTCACATAAGATCAACTTGATATGCTGCGAATGAAATTTTGCATTCAGCGGTATTCAGCAAAGCAAAAATAAAAACTTAATTAAGAAGCAACATATTTTGGCTATAAATAAACTATTGTATTCAATTTAATACAGCTGAAAAACAGAAAAGATTCAAACTGATGCAAATTCAAAATTTAATAGTATTATTTTAGCCAATTCAGCGCAGTTCAGCTGCAGTCTAGGGTAAAAGTAATAAAACCAAATAAGTTTGCATACATTTTTAAAGCTATTTTCATAGTTTATTTTTTAAATTCTGCGCAATTCAGCACAATTTTGCGCAATTCAGCGCATTTCAGCTTTCGTTTAACTTAATATAAACGCAAACAGACAATATTAAAATGTCTTAACTGCACATATTTAGCAATTCAGCACAATTCAGCTAGCATATGCCTTAAATTAACGAGTTCAAATAAGCTTGAAATGTTTTTGTCACAATTATTCAGCCATTCAGCTGCAAAATTCTTCTTAGTTGATACCGGAAAAAATTCCTTTGCTCATCATCAAAGCTAAATTCCACAGTAAATAACTTAAGCATTACTAAATTATTTAAGCAAGCATGAAAGCGTAAGACATATTTTACTTCTAGCTACTTGAGCCTACTTATCAATTCCTAATTGTGACACAATAAGTACTTTAACTAATTTCTAACTCTTATTCAACTAAGCTTCTAAAAAAATTCTTCTAAAGCGTTATGAATATTGTTTTTTGTTTCAATGTATTATATTTTAGCATATTTGAATAAAAATCAGCTCAATTCAGCGCACTTTATCTAACATATTACACCAAATAAACGTATTTAGTATGTATTAAAAATACTTTTGAATATATATTTAGTAATTCAGCTCAATTCAGCGCAATTCAGTAGGCATAAAATATTAAATTAGCGTATTCAGTAAGCATATGAATATTTTTGGCATAATTATTAAGCAATTCAGCTGGCAAAAAATAACAAAATCATCATCAAAGATAAATTTCTCAGAAAATTATGCACGCCTTATAAATGTTTGAAAGAAGCATAAAAGCGTGTGCTTTCCCCTACACCCTACAGGGATACATTTACTTATTGGTTGCTTATAATCAACTAATAAATTCTTTTAAAAGCTGTTTGTATATTTTTCTCACTCCATGTTTCAGAATTCAGCACAATAAAGTAAAATTCAGCTCAATTAAGCGCATTTCATTAACTTGATAAAATATTTTTACATTTTAAGTAATTCAGCTCAGTTCAGCGCAATTCAGCACAGTTCAGCTGTTATAAAACATGAAATTAACGTGTCCAGAAAGTATTCAAATATTTTTGCCACACTTTTTTACAAATTCAGCTGCCGAAATCCTAAAAATTTTTTGTTAATTCAAAAAAAAAAAGTTGTCTTTGCTCATCATCAAAGATAAAATTCTTCATTCTTTGATGAATTCTTCTAAATCAAAGCGCAATTCAGCACAGTTCAGCTGTTATAAAACATGAAATTAACGTGTCCAGAAAGTATTCAAATATTTTTGCTACACTTTTTTACTAATTCAGCTGCCGAAATCCTACAAATTTTTTGTTAATTCAAAAAAAAAAAGTTGTCTTTGCTCATCATCAAAGATAAAATTCTGCATAAATTATTCAAGCATTATAAATGTTTGAAGAAAGCATCGAAGTGTGTGACATATTAGAACGCCTCTTCCCCATCCGTCGCCCACTCACTAGTTGTGACACAATTAGTACATTTATTTATTTGTTACTCACAATCAACTAATAAATTCTTAATTTGTAGTCTGTCATTCGATATTCCCACGAGATGTCGTTCACAGAGTTCCGTTTACAAAAACAAAAAAAAAAAAAAACAAAAATGCAGAAAAGAAAAAAACAAATTGCAAATTGAACTAAATGTACTATACAGTATGGGGTGAAAAAGCAGCAGCAGCAGCAGCAGCTTTCTAGGTGTTTTACGTTTAGGCAGGGGGATGACATTTAAGTGAACTCAAACGGAAATAGGGAACCGAAGGCCGGGTAACAAGCAGCATAAAACCAATAAATGAATTTTATGCTTTTACTGACTGACTGACTGGATGGCTAGATGGCTGGCTTGACTATTTCTGCCTTGACTATCTGGCTGAAAGTACTATAGCGTACAGCTAAATATTTGTCTGTCTATCATGTTGTTTTACACGTACACTCCTACATTTAACTTCATACACAAACACATCGACACAATACAAAGACAATAAAATAAACTGACTGACATATCGAAATACATTACATAAAATTACAATCATGGCCCCGTGTTTGAACCGTTGGCGTTGTCATGCCTTCCTTCTTTTTGTTAAACATGTCGATGATGTTGAAATTGTTGTACTTGTTTGTTGTCGTTGGTGTTGTTAGTGTTGTTGTTGTTGCTGTTGTTGTTGTTTTTGTTGCTGTTGCTATTGATGATGATGAATTTCAATTTGAAGCCGAGGCAATTTGTCGAAATTGTTTCAACTCAGCTCAAACAACATGGCGTCTATAGCATTTTGTCACAATCATCTAGACGTCAGATCGCACCCACTCACCCTCTCAACACGCCAGTCACATTTCTCAAACAAGCGCTGCTACTTGATAGGCTTCAATGTATGCATATGTCTCTAAACGAATTTAGTGCATGCGCCTGTTTGCCGCCTTCCTGAATACTTTACATATATGTAGAGCATATGTCGATGGCATTCGCAGTATGCTCACCAGTGTTGCCACATAACATCTTAACTCTTTGGCATTCAAAATTTAATTTAATTGCAATCGCTTCAAGTGTATGTGTGTGTGCGTGAGTTTGTGTATTATTGATGGCATCTTTAGTTTCTCATTCATTTAAGCATGCATTGAATGTAATCAGTTGGTTGATTTTTTTATTCCAGTCTGAGGACATCGAGAGCGTGTGAATGGTCGCTAATGAGCATGTATACAGCAACGACATCGTTTCACTTGAAATACATCATTTGCATTAAATATATGGTAATTAATTACAATTAAGTATATTCCTTTTTTTATAAAATATCGATATTATTTCACAGTGTAACATTTTATTTCCAGGTCATGGGACTCAAACAACTTTTTGACTGTTGTTACTTAAAGTTGAGGACGTAAATAGAAAAACCCTATCGGAAATTTGCTAATTTGGCTAGCGGTCGGATTTTATGATACCTGAAAGATATCGGTTGAAACCTGATTTTTCAAAACAAATGCTTTTTTTCTCACTGCTATATCTCGTAAGCTATATGGAGCTATAGATAGAAGAAGAGGGAGAAAGATGCCTTTTCAGGCGAATAAAACGAGAGCAGAAATGGAAGAAAATTGAGATGCATAGTAACAGGAATAAGGCCTCAAAATTGCTCGAAAAGATAGGATACCTGCACTCAGAAAAAAACACATATCTTTCTCCTCTCAAAAATTTCTCTATTTTCAATAATAGCAATTTTCTCTTTTTCAAATAAAATTGTCTTCAGTAAGAATAAATTTTCACAGTTTCCAAGAAATATTTCTTCACTTCTAGGAAATGAATATATTTCACTTATCTATGGCGCTGAAGCATGGGTGGTATCGAAAATAGATGCAGCCGCTCTGGGGTGTTCGAGAGGAAAGTTCTTCGCAAAAGATTTGGTCCTGTTTGATCACGAACTGTACGAACTCTACGACGACATTGACTTAGTCCAGCGTATAACAATTGAGTGACTACGTTGGCTGGGTCATGTCTTTCGTATGGATGAAGAAGCTCCAGCGAAAAAGGTGTTTGGTGGAAAAGATTGGTGACGGCGCGCACAAAGCAGAGACGCCTGGCGAGAGCTGTTGAAGTCGGCCGTTACCCGACAACGTGTTATCATGGCCACCTAATCGGTAAGTAATACAATAGGTTACCTTCTTTCACAACCACCACCTGATCTTGAAAGTACTCAAGAATTAATTTATATTTCTGTGGCTAATACCAGCAATTGAGAGTAACACCTGACATTGCTATAGAGTGGTTTTTTCTCAGGCTGTCCTAACCATATCTTTTCATACCTACGAACAAGTTATAATACTGCCGAACGCTACGTAATTGAACAGATTCCGTGCAGATTAAGTAAGCGTTCACTTTGGGTCAGATGTTTCTGACTATTTGATATGATGATATGGAATGATAGGAATGCTATGATATATAATATGTGAAGGGCATTGGACGATGGATACGATACGATAGGTACGATACGATAGGAGTTTGGTATTATAGCTATGGTATTATTTGATATATGATACGGCTGTGATAGGCTAGAGTATGGTGTCAGGCTATGATTGTGCGGTATGATGGGAATGGTATGATAATATGGCATGATTGTATGGTATGTTGGGTTTTAAATGATGGATATGATAAGTACGGTATGCTTTGATATGCTGGTAATGATTGTAATGGTATAATATGTGATGTAATAGCTTGGTATGATATATATATATGATTATATGGATATGCCATACCATCATAACACCATGCTGGTTTGGTTTAAAGGATATAGTAATGAGGTAATGTGAGACATAGGTAGATGGAAGATGGATATTGGATATAATGAATATGTGATGATGATGAATATATTTTATGATGAATATGGTGTGATAAGTAATGTACACAAGTTTGGAAATGAAGTCAAATGATAATATCTAAAGTGTTTTTTTGAGTGTTTTTATACCCTAAACATGAAAGGTCAGGGTATATTAACATTGTGCAAACGTTTGTAACGCATAGAACGAAGCGAGTCCGGTATAGAAAAGTATATATATTCGTGATCAGCGTCACCTCGTGAGTCGAGCTATTCATGTCCGTCTGTCCGTCTGTCCATCTGTGTGTTGTCCGTATACACAGGATAAGAAGAAGGAGTAGAGATAATTGGATGAAACTTTGTACACATGGTCACATGCACTCAAGGATCTGCAATATTGAATATTTTTGGAATCCTCCTACGGACACGCCTACCTCCCATACAACGCAAAAATTTAAAACTGCATAACTCAGCTCATAATAAGCCTACAACAATAAAATTTGGTATGTATGTGTTTTATATCAACACAAAGATGTTTTTGAAAAATGGACGTCATCCGCTTACGGACACGCCCACCTCCCATACAACCCAAAAATTGAAAACGCAAGAAATAAGCCCGTGTTTAACTTAAAAAGCTAAAATTTGGCACATATGTTTTTTATGACAATAAAAAGATGGTTTTGAAGAATGAACGTAATCCGCCTACGGACACGCCTACCTCCCATACAACGCGAAAATTGAAAAATGCATAACTCAGCTCATATTTAACCTACAACAATAAAATTTGATATATATGTGTTTTATACCAACACAAACATGTCTTCGAAAAAAAGACGTCATCCGCTCACGGACACGTCCACCTCCCATACAACCCAAAAATTGAAAACGCAATAAATAAGCCTGTGTTTAACCTAAAGAGCTAAAATTTGGCACATATATTTTTTATGACAATAAAAAGATGGTTTTGAAGAATGGACGTAATCCGCCTACGGACATGCCTACCCCCCATACAACCCGTAAAGTTTAAAACTCAATAAATAAGGTTATGTTTGTCATAGAGAAATTAAATTTGGTATGTATGTTTTTTATACCAAAACTAAGGTGTGTTCAAAAATTGGGAGTAATCCGTCCATGAACTCACCCACCTCCCATAGTGAAAGCACCATAAAGGCATTAACTGTGAGCTACAGCAATAAAACTTGGTATGTGTAAATTTTTCATCACCGTTTAAATGCATACAAAATATAGGCTTCATCCGCCCACGGACACGCCCATTTACAAAAATATTTACAAACATTTTTTTGTTTTTGAAAAGTTGGTTTAGGGTATTTCATAGTCGGCCTAGACCGACTTTAGACTTTCTTTACTTGTTCTTCGATGTTTAATTGATAATAACTAATTTTTCTTTGATGTCTTGTAATTTAAGAATGTGATTTTTGACAATGTATAATTGAAAAAATTCGAAAATTATATCTTTAACCCCCTTTAAAAGCACAGGGTGACAATGACCCCACAACATTTTATTATCGAATTTTCATCCTTTACACTTTTCAAAACCTGACTAATGGCGCCATCTCTTGCTAGAAGAGGTTTAAAATACTAGACTCGCCTACTGGATATATTATTTACAGCTTTAGTATTATTTCGGTATCCGTCGGAAGTGAGAGGAAAGATTTTGTGAGAGCATTTTTTTTAAATAATGTTTAAGCCAACATGTAGACTACTAAACTGCATGTTTAAGAATAAATACCCCGTTCGAATTTTTCAAAATTCTTCAAAAATATAGAAAACAGACCATTTTTTGTAAAAAAAAATAATATTTTTCGAATATTTTTCTCGAATTTTTGTATCCTGCTTAAAATAAAAATTTCTTACTCATACATAAAACAGTAGACTTGAATTTTATTCCATATAAGCTGAAAGCCAATTCAACCTCTCAGGAAGATTCTATGGGTAAATAAGGTAATTGGAGTCAAATTGACCCCCTGCTATTATCCAGTTTTTCTTGGGTGGTGATATTATACAGGTTTAAATGATAAGCTCTCAGTCGTTTTTTAATAATTTAAATAACAACCACAGAAAATTAAATTTTATTTAAATCGGTTTAACGTTTCCGAAACGGTTTGGAATTTAATTTATGCACATGTTTGAATGAAAACCGAGATGTAAGTGTTAGATAAATGAAATAATAATTTCATATATTTTTTCTCGTAATATGACCGAACATATTTAATATCTTTTTCCAAATTAAAATAATGTTTTGAGAGAAATTGAAGAGATTTTTAAATACCACACTATGTAACAGATATTTCGTTTTTATTTATTTGAAGAAAATTAACAAACAAACAACTGGCAACCCTGCTCATAGCAATTGCAAAAGTCTTAATTTTCAGCCCACTTGAATTCATAACAAGTCATAAAGTAAGCAACTGTATTAATTCAAAGCTTTACATAAGGATTAAATATTTTTTCTTAGCTATTTCTGGCGGCAATTTCCAAACCAGCTGTGTTCTAAATTTCACAAAAATTGAGTACTCGAAGCTACTTTTCAATTTCAAGATATTTTTACATTTTCAGTTATTTTTGTAGGTTTTGTTAATTTTTTTTTCGCTATCATTTTGTTTTCATACATACCACTTTTCCATTTCATTTACATATTTTCGGGCATTGAGCTGAGAAGTCAAACCAAGCCATGCCTAGCCTTTCTACACTTCAGCCATTCAAGCTGAGCCATGAAGTGTTGTGGTTCTATTATGTGTTTGTTGCTGATGCTTCCAACATACGCGCCGCTCGCAGGCAGAAATGTAAGTGTATGTGTGTTAAGTGCAATAGCCAGCAACATCAACATGTTGAAAAAAATTCGCTGAAAACCAAACAAACTATACTATACGCTGAAAACTATGAAAACAAAACCGTCCAAGTCATACGACTTGACAGCGCCGGTTCAAAGTCTGCATACTTTTCTATCGCCCACCGGGTTGAATTTGTTTTTAAAAATTTGCTGCAGAAGCGTTGCAAAGTAATGGCGTTGTAGTTCAAGGCACTCTGGCGTCTGGATGTGGCGCAAGAACTTTGCTTTCAGCGACTATGACTAACGAAACGCGGTTAAGAGTTGATTGCAAACCTTACATTATTTTTTTCCACTTCCTACCTTTCCAACCTCGTTTTCTTTTTTTTTTTGTTTTTGGCTTTATGTTCTTTCTAGACTCGTTGTTGTTGTAGCCAGTTTGTGTGTCGATGGTGTTCTTGTTGGATTTGCATAAACCAAACCGAGTCGAAGTCGCTGGCGGTATAGCTGTAGCGTTCATTTGCAAACGTTATTTTTATTAATGGACGAGCGGAGAATGTTTATGTTTGGTTTGTTTATTGCATCCGGCATGATGCAAGAGACTTTAGGGTATCAGCAGAGGTCAGGGGGAAATCATCGAGTGCCATCAGGGTTGGCACAAAGGACAGACGATCCTTCATGCGTCCCGGCATGGCCGCAGGTACAGGTGGCAATGAGTTGGCGGTGATGAATTGCGGCTTGCAGTCAACGAGAAAATGCTATTGTTAGGAGGAAATGTTGATGGAAGCAAGCAATACTGTGGCAGCACAGGCAAGAGGAAGGGCGAAAGTTACGGAAGTAGTCTGAAATTCATACAATGCTTGTGCTTCGAAATAGTACAAAAAAAAAGAAATATTCTCTAGTAATGCTAAATAGCTTTAGGAAAATTTATGTTCCACTCGAAGGAAGCCTGGACTTAAGCTATACCATGCAAAGCTTTGCAAAAATCTACGAGCTTAGCAAGAGATGCATTTGTTAGATAAATGGTTATTTTTAAAAAATTTTATTTAGCACTTTAACTAACAGACTTCAAGTAGAAAAATTATATTGCTTATATTAAGGAGGGACATAACATTCGCGGCAGAGAAAACAGACCTTTTTTTAAAAATTCATAACTCAGTCAAAAACAAACATTTTTCCAAAATTTTTTTATTATTTTAGTGAATTGAACAAATTACAAGAATTCAAGGTAAATTCAGAAAAATATATTTTTCACTCCAACATGGTTTTATAGAGCTCGAAACTGGCGGCAGAGAAAAAAATGGGGCCTCGTCGTTGCAACGCTGGGAGTCGCAAAAATTGTCCAATCTGGAAAAAAATTATTTTTTTAAACCTTAACAAAATTGGTTATCGTATGAAAGGAGCTTTTTTTAAATTTTTTTCAATTTTTGGTGATGCTCCAAATTTGAAAATGTGTTTTTTTCGAAAAAATATTGACTTTAAAAATTCATAAAAAATCGAAAAAAAATTTTTAAAAAAAACTCCTGTCATACGATAGCGAAAAAAAAAGTTTGAAAATATAAAAAAAAAAAATTCGTCAAAAATGAACCCGCTAGTGTAGCAACCAGTACGAAAAACATGGTTTCGAGATAAACGCGTTCAAAGTAAAACGCGTTCAAAAGAAAAATGCAACTTTTGAATCTTTTAGAATCTTGAGAATGTTTACTTAAATACAAAATTATAAAAAAAAAGTTGATTTAAAAAAATGGCAAATGTCCCCCCTTAATGTTGATGATTATACCCTAAACCTGAAAGGTCAGGGTATATTAACTTTGTGCAAACGTTTGTAACGCATAGAACGAAGCGAGTCCGGTATAGAAAAGTATATATATTCTTGATCAGCGTCACCTCGTGAGTTGAGCTATTCATGTCCGTCCGTCCGGCCGCCTGTCCGTTTGTGTGTTGTCCGTATACACAGAATAAGAAGAAGGAGTAAAGATAATTGGATGAAACTTATTATACATGGTCACATGCACCCAAGGATCTGCACTATTGAATGTTATTGAAATTCGCTTACGGACACGCCTACCTCCCATACAACGCAAAAATTGAAAACTGCATAATTCAGCTAATAATAAGATTACAACAATAAAATTTGGTGTGTATGTGTTTTATACAAACAAAAAGATGTTTTCGAAAAATGGACTTCATCCACTGACGGACACGCACACCTCCCATACAACCCAAAAATTTAAAACGCAATAAAAAAGCCTGTGTTTAACCTAAAGAGCTTAAATTTGGCACATATGTTTTTTATAACAAAAAAAAGATGAGTTTGCAAAATGGATATCATACGCCCACGGACACGCCTACCTCCCATACAACGCGAAAATTGAAAAATGCATAACTCAGCTCATATTTAACCTACAACAATAAAATTTGATATATATGTGTTTTATACCAACACAAAAATGTCTTTGAAAAATGGACGTCATCCGCTCACGGGCACGTCCACCTCCCATGCAACCCAAAAATTGAAAACGCAATAAATAAGTTTGTGTTTAACCTAAAGAGCTAAAATTTGGCACATATGTTTTTTGTGACAAGACAAAGATGGTTTTGAAAAATGGACGTAATCCGCTTACGGACACGCCTACCTCCGATACAACCCAAAAAGTTTAAAACTCAATAAATAAGGTTATGTTTGTCATAGAGAAATTAAATTTTGTATGTATGTATTTTATACCAAAACTAAGGTGTGTTCAAAAATTAGGAGTAATCCGTCCATGAACTCGCCCACCTCCAATAGCGAAACCACAATAAAGGCATTAACTGTGAGCTACTGGAATAAAACTTGGTATGTGTAAGTTTTTCATCAACATTTAAATGCATACAAAATATAGGCTTCATCCGCCCACGGACACGCCCATTTACAAAAATATTTTCAAAAATTTTTTTGTGTTTGAAAAGTGGGTTTAGGGTATTTCATAGTCGGCCAAGACCGACTTTAGACTTTCTTTACTTGTTTTTATTTAATAACAAGATAGCTGTTTCATTGTTCGCTAAGAAACTGATCAGTGTTACTCTGTAACGTTTGGAATTCGCTGGATTTGAAAATCATACACTGGAAAAAATGCTGCATTATAAAAAAGTTATCAAAAAAATTCACCAAAGAAAAAGGTTCACTTTATTTGAACTTTGCCTTTAATTTGTTAATTCCATGTCAATTGTTATTGTGCATAAATTGGCGTGTTATTCCCCTTAACATCTTAACATGCCGGCAAGCTTACACTTCAATTCACTGCACTTGAAGTTTTATGCTCTCAGTGTTGCCAGAGCTATACTTGTAGTATTTTTAGTTAACTTCCATTTAATTTTCTAATTTTAGGTTTACTCGAGTCATAACAAGTTTCACTTCAAAATACAACAAGCCAAAAACATTAATTTTAATATTGCCTATATAAATGTAAAGTACAACATATACATATATAAATTTCATTACCCACTTCCGGTTGATTAACACACGCATAAAGTGCTCGAAAACACATCACACGCACACACACACACAGGCACACCATCATACACTGCAAGCAAACACATCACCAACACAATCACATTCAATGGGCCTAATTTTGCCAATTATCGAATAACGACTTCGTTGCTGCAGCATCTCTGGCGGCAGCGGCAAAGTTTCAAAAACTCATACAAATGAGAAAAGGAATCTGCGTAATGAACTCACATGAATGCCTGTAACAGAAAACAACGCCCTCTGGCTTTACACATAAAGTCGAATGTGCATTTGAAAGCAAAAGAAAACCATAGCATCCAACAACAACAACAACAACAACAGCAACAACGACATTAGCAGCAACAAAATCAACGACGCGACAATCGAAAATGTGCGAATTTATGAGTCCTTGTGGAGTCCCGAAGCATAAAGCAAAGATATTTGCCTCACTTAAAGTTCTAATAGCTTTAAACGGTATTGGAAAAGGAAGTATTGGATATTTTAGAACATGGCGTGAAATCTAATATTGTTTAATTTTATGCTTAAAATAAAACGTTCAAATTTGCATTGATAGGTTGTTGGAAACGATTTGAAAAATTAAAAAAGCAACACCATATATTTTTATGTACTCCATTTATAGCAGGCAACAACAGCTTAAATTTAAGTGAAAACAAAAAAGAATTTGTAGGCATTGAATTCATAGCATTGTATTTACTTGTACTTTTAAGCCGACTCTTTTTGTTTTTCGAAATGCTTACAAATGTTTCTTGAATTTCGACCACAACTTATTTTGAGTAGCTAAAGTTACAAAGAAAATCAAAAACTGTTAAAAACTGTGTATTATATAAAATAAAATATTAGTTTAATTTAAAACGGACATACAATTTTTTTTCTTAGTGGCCACCTAACATAACATGAAGAAATGGATTTATATTGCAAATATGGATTTTTCGATCCAAGTTTCGAGGTCGAGTTGTTCGTTCTAAAGTTATTGACAAAGTCAATGACTCCAAATTTTATTCCATTATATGTGATGAAACAATGGATAGGAGAGATGTCCGTAAGTTTAACACCTGTAGCTTTTTTTTTTACCATAACTTATCTCCAATTGAATATTTACTTACTCAGCTACTATTTTCAATCGTAGATGGATCTTCCGCGATTGAACCGGGTGATTAAATAAATCGTCGACAATGTCCCCGATTTTTTGTTTTGTACTGAAAGTGTTTTGTACTGAAATGTATTGACATTTAAAAATAAAATCGATGTTTCTGAACATTTAAAATTTTTCACTTATCACTTTTGTTCGCTTAACCATCGATATGATAAAATAAAAACTAATTTATTAAATATTAAAATATTTCAAATGCAAACTGGTGCTAAAACTCGAAGAAGTTAAAAAAATGGCATCGAAAAAAATGAGCTTTAAAACACGTATTTTGAATTTTAAAATTTTTGTTTTAAATTTGGTTTTCATAGCAAAAACATTATTGTAAAAACAAAAACTTTTGTTTTGAATTTAACTTTAAAAACAGCTCTGTTTATTTTTAATGAATTTGTTTCAAGCTCTATTTCAAAAACAAATTCGTTAGATATGAACACACTTTCATTTAATTTTAACACATTTTTTCCTCAGTAAACTATAAAGAAATTGATATATAATTATGAAAAATGTTTATAAATGAAGTTTGATATTTTATATTAATATTTCATTTAAATTTTATGTAGAAAATGGGGGTTGATTTCGAAAAAATATTTATATTAATAGTTATGCAGGGTCACTAGGGAAAATTTATCAACGTTTTGCTTCCAGTTTCTATTTTTTCTTCAATTATGAAAAATTTTTCGTAAATTTTTCAAAGTTTTCGATATTAAACTAACTTAAGTTTTTATACTAAAACTGATATTGTATGGTTTAGTGATAGTTAATTTTTCTCACACAACTTATAAGCCCGGTAGACAAACATATTGGCACAATTCAGAGAAAATTCTTCAAGTTTCTGAAAATTTTAGATTCTTACTTCTTTTATCAAATTTTCATGGATAGCATAGTTTTGTTTACTTTTTGAATCTCTTTTAAAATATGTCATTTTTTTATAGGTTGATTTGAAAATATGTAGTAAGATTCATCGACTTATTTTATAAAAAAAATCTTCTAAAGAGGTGCACAATTTAGTTTCCGCCCCGGGTGCGACCAGCCGCAGCTACGCCACTGCGTGTAGTTGAGGTTCGTGTTTCAAAGAACGAACTACACGGAGTTCGAACTTCCGTGAACACGTTTTGTTCAAAACACGTGTTTGAGCTGAAGCTCTAGTAAAAACCCAGATTACTATGCCGGTTTTTGGCGAGCGCGGCGGGGTAGAAACACAGAAGATGAGGTGACATGTCTGCCTATCAAGCAGCGCCCTGTTATGATGACCACAAAATCGATAGGTTTAACTTATCCAGCGATATTATTATTATTATTATTATTTATTTAATTGCTAAGCCTTGTAAGGCTTTTTAGCATTATACAAAATTTAAACATTTATATAAATAAAATTGAAATTGTACATATAATTTAAAATTTACGTTAAAATATGTACATATAAATTATAAGATATTATAAGATTATTACACAGCAAAGAACATTGTGGTAATAAGGCCAACATGGTTATATCCGCCCCCACTTAAAATAGCTTAGTGTTGGCATAGAACGGTGGGAGGTAACAAGACAAACAAGGTCTGTACGCCACACTGATAAGCATATGTATATATATAATATAAATCGTTCTTCTAAGCAAGGTGGTATTTCGACAAACTAGGTCAAATACACCACACCAATTTCATTCTTTAACAAGAAATGGTTGCGAACGCAGGCACTAGACAACTAGGTGTCATTGGCCAGTTATATTATTATATATACAATACAAATCGTTCTAGCATGGTTGAAGAAAAAATATACAACCAGCAAGGCACGGCCGAAAGATGAGTTGACATTCACCAAGATTTCAGTTAAGATTTCAGTTAGATTAAGTGAGGAGGTCCAAACAGGTTCAGGTCCATTTAGATTATTTGTAGTTTTGTATCCATCACCAAGCAAAAATTGTGTAGTACAGACTCAGCGGCGATACTGTAGATAATCTAAAATTTGAAGTTTAATTGAGTACATGGATTCATTTAATGTTATAACATCTGAAACGATAGCAGCGCTCTATAGCGTCTGAGATTAAAAGACAACGAAAAAACCTTGATATTGGCTTTTGACTGAGTATTTTCTGAGTCAAGCTGAGTATCAGCTTTAGAATAGCTGGAGGCATGTCTGTTGGGTTCTGAACCATTGATGTGTCCAAGGTACCGTTTCTAGTGAGCGCGTTTGCCTTTTCATTACATTTGACGCCTTGATGTACAGGTTCCCATATTGGAGTTATGCTAAAATAATCAGACATGTCCTCTAAGAAAACATTTTCTGACTGATTTCGAGTTAATGGTAAATTACTCCAATGATTTCATCGCAGCCCGGCTGATGGAAAATATACAAATTTCTCGCTTTTTTGGATGCATGGAATGTTTATTAGCATTTCCATACCCTACTTACCCTTAGCCTTATTTCTGCACAAGCTAACTCCGCCTAGTGGTGATGATGGTAAGCCACTAGCTTGTCCCAAGCGGAGGAGGGTTGTGTCATGCGTATTTGGACTACGGTTCAATTATGTATGTCACGTAAAAAGAAAGGTTGCCATGAACCCCGTTTTGAGCTGCAAAATCATGGAAGTAGGACAAAAATCTTTTTATGGTACCTGCGTATCTGTAGCAAACGATATAATACATACTGTTAGCACGAGGATAGTCATTAAACCTGCTTTAGCAACTGATAAATGCTGGCATGAATATAAATCTGATATTCTCAATGGGTGTAAGAGAATAAGTGATGATAAATAAAAATAAAAATTCCAACGATAGGGTCTTTATAGGTCTTTATATGTAATGGAGATAAAAACTTTTTAAATATTCAAAGTTGAAACATGTTGATGAAACAAGTTGAAATTGTTTGAGGAGCATGGAGCACTACGCAAGATGTAATCTTGTGGAAAATGATCTGGAAGCATATTAGACCCCGTGATCGAGCATGCTACATTGTGGTAATGTTGTATGCTGGCTGATCAAGTTTTCTAATTAAATTTAGATAAGGCGATCAGTTTTGGAATAAAACAAGTGTTGCAGTCAACAGGTTGACTGTAGCACTTATGTCTTGGATTTGTTATACATTTCCAAGTCATAGTTGCAATTACCCAAACTAGTGTCATCGGTATTGTATACCGGGATACTAAGATAAGCTTGCATATCAAGTCATGTGTGCTTAAACTATCAATTCATGTCGGTTTTTGTTGGAAACTATTTCAAGGTGGAAACCCTTTTGCCGGGGGACTATCGTGGGCGGGCCCTTCGGGGAGTTTTATGCTGGCTGCGCTAAGCTTAATGTCGCAAGCTAGACAATGAGTCGGCGTGGAGTTGTCTCAGTACAACCAGGCTAGAATATCCTATATGCAAGAGATTTTAGATCGTCTCGCTTCTTACCAATGAAGGTGAATTGAATTTACCCTCAAAATAAATGTTCACATATTGGAACTACTTGAAACAGGTTAATAAAGATGAATGCTTGAAATACTGGGAAGGTCCAAGCCAAATAAAGTATAAGTATTTTGTTTTGAAAGCCTGTTTCATTTAAAGTAGGACACTGGTCATGTCTGAAAGAAAAATAATTAATTATATATGGCGATAATGGCAATTTTAAATTCCGCATGAAACAAATTTAAAAGAAAAGCTTTCACTAAGAATCTTTGGCTGGTGAATGCTTTAAAACAGGTCTGTGTATTAATTGTTTTTCGAAAAACTTTTTCTGAAGGTAACTCAAATAAAAAATCGACCCATTAGAACGAACACTGTCGATTGTGTCAAACATTGGATAATAGAAAAATGGTATAAATTATCATGATAATTTTATTATTATCATGATACAAGTCCTAAAAACGCTTTATTGGAGTTTTACTTTCTAGAAATTTGACTACAAGCAAAGTTGCAAGTTTAATTGAGCCAACACGGCAGGTGTCAACTTTAAAAAATGAAAGGATCTTTCTGAACAAGCTGCTATTTAATTACCAATAAGTTTACAAATTAAGATTAATCTAATAAAATAACAAATTTCAAATTACAATTATATACTAAGGAACATAACAATAGCAAGTTAAAGAGCTTGTTATTTCAAATTGTAGTAATATTTATTAGTAAAAAATTCCAAAGTTAGCCTTATTACAGCCTTATAACAGCCTTATTCAATAAATTTTCTTAAACAATAGTTTAACAGTAGTTTAGTAGCGCACTGTTTAAGGATTTAAAAAATCATAACTCAGTCAAAAACAAACATTTTTCCAAATAATTGTTGAGAATTGAGCAAATTACAAGAAAAAATATTCAATAAAATATATTTTTCACTCAACATAGTATTATAGAGCTCTAAACTGGCGGTAGAGAAAAAAACGGGGCCTCGTAGTTGCAGCGCTGGGAGTCGCAAAAATTGTACGATTTGGAAAAAAAATGACTTTTTTAAATTTTAACAGAATTGGTTATCGTATGCCAGGAGTTTTTTTTTTATTTTTTTTTTCAATTTTTGGTGTTGTTCCAAATTTGAAAGTGTGTTTTTTCGAAAAAAATATTGACTTTAAAAATTCCTAAAAAATTGAAAAAAAATTTTTTAAAAAAGCTCGTGTCATACGATAGCGAATCAAGTTTAAAAAATACAAAAACAAAAAAAATTTCGTCAAAAAATTAACCCGCTAGTGCCGCAATCAGTACTAAAAACATGGTTTCGAGATAAACGCGTTTAAAGTTTGTGAACAAAGAAAAATGCAAGGAAAAATAATACTGCGCTCTTACTAATCCGGCTGTAACTTTTGAACCCGAAGGAATTTTTCCATGAAATTTTTTTTATAAGAATCTTAAGAATATTTAAGTACTAGCGGATGTAACCCGGTGTTACTCGGGGTTGTGCCTCGAGCACAGAAAGAGAACAATTTTCAAAACTGCTCTCATTTTTACGTTTTTAAAATTATCAATTCAATTTTAACATTTTTTAAATTATCGTTTTTTGCGGTTTTGCCCCCTCCTTCCGTCGAAAGTGTTTAGTCAAATTTCCGTAACACTGTACCTGCCAGACATGATTAAAACAAAAAATAACATCTTCAACGTCTCGATCTGACGTCTGGTTTCTGAGGAAAATGGACACCCACACTCAGAAAAAACACATATCTTTCTCCGGTGAAAAATTTCTCTATTTTCGATAAAAGCAATTTTCTCTTTTCAAATAAAATTTTCTTCAATTAGAATAAATTTTCACATTTTCGAAGAAATATTTATTCACTTCTAGGAAATGGAAATATTTCAATGTCTCTTATAATGACAAATATTTTTCTCGCACAAAAACATTCTCATTTATACAGAAAAATTTTTTGAAAATGAAAATTTTTTCATATATTTTGATAAAAAATTCACTATGAGAAGTATTTTCTTCAATAAAAACAAATGTTTTCTCAAAACTAAAGAGTCATTTTCTCTAAAATCGAATTATTTTTATGTATTTCTCTTTTTCATAGTAGGTTTTTATCATTTTTAGAGAATTTTAGGATCGCATTTAGAGAAAATCATTCTCTGGAGCAAGGTCAATACCAATTTTCTCTAAATATGATGCCTTTTTTATCATATTCCGAGAAATTATGTTCTGAGTGCAGTTTGAATAGTCATTTCGAGAAAAATGCGTTTAAAGTTTTTCTAAGCATGTATTTATTATGCAATTTTATCTCAAATAAATTCCATTCGATTTTTGGATTGCTTTCGACCAATTTCGGTATTGGTCGATACTGTTCGGTTAATTTGTTTTCATCTTTATATAGCTTCTGCTGGTATTCGTCAAACTTCTTTTTTTTCGTTCGTCTTTGGTTCTTGACTTCGTTTGCCTTCGGCTTGTTTCTTGTTTTTTGTCGAAAAAACTTTTAAAAGCATAGGATCTATTTCAGTAACAGATACAAATGCTTGCCAAGTTTCATCAAAATCGGTTCATCCGTTTTGACGTGAATGAGCCGAACATAGTTGAATGAATAAAGCGCCCTCTAACGGAAGTTTTCTGAAATTTAAATAGCCTCAATTCTATTGCAGAGTCAAGTTATTTCATGTACCAAATTTTAGTAAAATCAATCAAATCATTTAGGAGTTATTGAGTCTTAACAATGCACTACTTAAAGCGCCCTCTTTCGGAAGTCTTTGGAGTTTTTTATATTTTATGTTTTATCTTGGGTGCAGTTGAACGTTCATACCAAATTTCATTTAAATCGGTTCAGGCATTTAGGAGTTATTGAGTCTTAAAAACGCACTACTTTAAGCGCCCCCTTACGGAAATCTTTCGAAATTTTTATAGCCTATGTTATCTTGGGCGCAGTCAAACCTTCATTCCAAATTTAATTGAAATCGGTCCAGGTGTTTAAGAGTTATTTTAGAGTGCCACGGCCACATAATTCCGCCCAATTTTTTACCTTTTCTTTATCTTTAGTGCAGTTGAGTCTTCATACTAAATTTCATTGAAATCGGTCCAGGAGCTTAGGAGTTATTAAGTCTTAATAAAAACACACTACTTAAAGCGCCCTCTTGCGGAAGTTTTTGGAATTTTTTATTGCCTATGTTTTATTTTGGGAGCAGTTGAACCTTCATACCAAATTTCATTGAAATCGTTCCAGGTATTTAGAAGTTATTATAGATTGCCACGCCCACATACTTCCGCCCACTTTTTTACACCCCTTATATTCTTTCTCACTATGAAAGGTACTGGGTGTCCAAATTTCAGCGCAATCGGACAAACGGTGCGTGAGCCTATACGGAACAGACAGACAGACAGACAGACAAACATTTGATTTTATATATTAGATAATGCAATATTTAAGTAAAATACAAAATTATAAAAAAAAATCGATTTAAAAAACGGCAGTGTTCTACACTTAATAAACATGAGTGATTCCAGGTGATACCTGGTTTTCTTCAGGACGCTTAAAATAATCGCAACACATCTTCTTGTTTTTGAAAATTTGTACATTTTTCTCTTCATCCTGATATGTATATATCTACTATATCGTTTAAGTAAAGTTAAGAAATGCAAAAAAGCTTCAGAGCAGTGAAGTAAGCTGTAAAAACAAAAATATCAACAAAACTGTTCCAATTTTTTAAGGTCGGTAAAAACCCAAAAAAAAAAACCCCTTCTTTAATGCTGAGTAATAAAAACGAAACAACACAAAAACAAAACATCACTAAAGAAAGCAAAAAAAAAGCACGTCCAGGCAAAACCAAACTAAGCAATTGGAACATCATCGTGCTATGTTTTTTTTTGTTTTTTTTTCTTTTTCTTGTTGGTTTTATTAGAAAACTGCTAGCTGTTGTATTCTACGGAAGAGCATGAAAATGTTTACTTATATCAGAACTACAGACAATCAGCAAGACTTGCCTCAGACGCAATAAAATTGGCAGCTAAAGTGTCGATGACCAAAACGAGCGTTATAAACGGCTGACGACCGAAAAGTGGGAGTGAGAAGCGCTTTAAGGAAACTTAAAAAGCTGATATGAGAAAATAAACAAACAATTTTTCTGTGAAACGAACTCAAAGAGCAGAAGTTGCAAAAATTTTTATAACTAACTAATGATTCGTTGCATATTTTTTTATATGTCTATTATTTCTTTTTTAAATTTCTTTCAATTTTTCTTTCATTACTTCTGCACATCTATAGAGCTTTATAACTATAAATCTTTATATCTTTATTTCTTGATATTTATATCTTTATTTAATTATATCTTACAATTTGATATCGAACAATTTTATTTTGAACAATTTTATATCTATTTACCAGGCATGCACGTTAACATTAATTTTAACGGTAACCGAAATATTTTTTTTGTTTCGTTGAAACGATATAAAACAAAATAACGTTTATTCAAAAAACGAAAAATATTTATTTCGTTTCGGAGAAAACGATAAAAAATTTTTTCGTTTTTTTCCCAATCAACCGTTGAAAATAACGTTAATTTCAACAAAAAAATTTCGTTTTTTTTGTATCAGAAGAAATTTTTTTCAGCATAGGAGAAAATTATAGAAAATTTTTCGTTTTTCAACGAAACGAATTTGATTTGATAAATTTTTAACGTTATTTAAAAAACGAAATAATTTTGATAATTTATTTTTCGGTCTCAACGAAACGAAAAAATTTTGTTGATTTCGTTGTGCATGTCTGCTTTATACACATCTTGTATGTGTATATTTATGAATATATTTTAGTGTTAATAGCTTTATAGCTTCACTTCTATCAAATTTTTATTAAAACTGCTCTTTTTTGAAGTTTTTAATTTTGAGTCTCTTCTGGCCCTCACTAAGAGTCTGCTTAAATTTCAATTTATTTTTTATTTATTGCCAACTATATTCTCTAAACTAATTTTTTTTTTTTTTTTTCTACAACATGTTTCAAGTGCATTCATAAATAAGAATTATTTAAATTGAATATCAATTTAAATTCTTTGAAAATAAAAATGAAAAACTTATTGCCAAGAAGGATTATTACAAATTTTCCGCACTATTGTTTCTTTGAAATTATATTTTTTTTTTTTTTTTGTTTTCTTATTTTCTGCTACTTATGTGAACAGATTTCTGCTTGTATTTTATACTATTTGAGTTTTAAATTGAAGTCTGTCTGTTCATTCAATGATTGTCTTTCTGTCTGTCTGTCTGTCTACCTCAGAAATTGTCTGTCTTTGCTGCTGCTGAAGCTGTCTTTCTGTCTGCTTGTCTGTGTTGCAAAAGTCTTTCTTCTCTTTCAATTTCGTCAGCAGACGCTGTGCAAATATTAAAAAAAATTGATTGGCTGGACTTACGCGCGCGGCACATCCTAGCGTATCTTCTTTAACGACTCAGATGGGGGTCTTCATTTTTCGCTTGATTTTCTTTTACTTCATTCTTGCTTCTGTTTTTCAATCTGCTGTACATTGTATTTGCTTTCAATTTTCCATTTGATTTAACTTACCTGAAAAAATACGCATTAAAAGAAGAGATGAAAAAAAAAAATTAATTAAATGCAAAAATGTTAGAAGAAAAAAGTAATTAGTAGCAAAAGATAAACCATAAAAAATGTCACACTCATTCATGTTGCTACTTCCGGTTGCTATACTTCCTACTTTAAACTTACTTTCCTAGGTCTACACTTGACAGCCACACTTCTCTGTGTGCTGCCCTTTGCTGCTGCTGTTGCTGCTGTTGATGATGTTGCTTAGTGGGTGGTTGCAGCAGGTGGCAGACATTTGAAGCATAGACTTCATTTTTATGTCAGACTCTTAGAAACTTAGTAAAAACAAAAAATTAAAAAATAAGAAAATAAAAACATAAAAAAAATTATGTACTAAACAAAGCAAACACAGTCAACAAAAACTCTACACAGTGTTAAGTTGCTGCATGTTGCAGCCTGAGCAGCACTTGTTTGTTTGTACAGCGTAAATAGGACAACGACTTGAGGAAGTCGTCCTGCTATAGCAACTACTTGAGTACATGTTTGTGTGGACATGTGTATGTGCGCTTGCATATGTGTTTGTACATGTGTATGTCACACCATAAAAATGCTGCTTTCTGTTTGTTTACGTTGATGCTTTATAAATAAGAAGCTGGAGAAGAAGAAGAAAAAATATAACAACCGAACTGGGAATAACAACAACGACAACATCAGCAAAAAATAACAACACCAGCAACAACAACAACATCGCCATCAACAAGAAGAGTTCACTAACTTTAGCTCAAACTCTTTGAAGACATAAAAATATCTTAAATTTAATTAAATTTAAAATTGAATGCAGGTTATTTAATATCAAAAACAAACCAAAAAAAAAACTTAAAAATCGAGCTTCTACTTTGCATTGGTATTATATTAAGTTACAAAACGTCAAAAAGACATCAACATTTAACCTTTGTTCATTCAATAACCGTGTTGTTGACGCCTACTTTTTCAGTCATTTGGTTTTTTTTTTTAGACATTGAACGTTACGATGTTCTTTAAATATAAAAACTTTTTAACAAAAAAAAAAACCTACTTCAAAATCACTAGAAAGTAAAAAATAATTTTAAATTACTTTTACTATTTATTTCTTGGTCAAATTTGTATTTTTATAATAAATATATTTATTTTTTTATGATAATAAAAGCTTCTAGTCAGCGCTAATCATTGACGTAAAATCATGATTTTTTTTCGCCATCCCTACTCTATTTAAGACTTTTTTATTTGTGAATATCCCGCTTAGGTGACGCTGTATTAATTTGTAATCTTAATTTTTCTTAAATCTTAATTAAAACGCTATATGTGTGTTGCAGCTGCACAAAAATCTGATTATATTAGCGCCGACTTCGAAGCTTTTATTATCATAAAAAATTAATATATTTATGATATAAATAAAAAAATGCAGAATAATTGATATCATAAGATTTCCAATATAATAATGAATATAAATAAATTATCAAGTTTGACCAAGAAATAAATAGTAAAAGTAATTTAAAATTATTTTTTACTTTGTAGTGATTTTGAAGTAGGTTTTTTTTTTTGTTAAAAAGTTTTTATTTCTTTCTTTTTAGAGAAAATGATATATATTAAAAAAGTGTATACATTAATTAAACACCAATTATTTATGCTCATAATATGGGAAATGCTTTTCTGTCGTTTCTTATTCCGTTCTTTGTCAGTATCTTTATTAGTACCTACTCTTGTATTTTTATCAGTACCCCAATGTCAATATTGACTGAAATATAGTGTGTTTGTAATATTGACACGCCTCTTTGTCGAGAATATCACACTCTTTGTCATAGTGTTTTCAATAGTTCTACCCATTCTAACAATGAATTTTACCACCCTTAAGTCAATATGATACAGTTTTTTACACACTGCCACACCCCTTAGTCGAATAACGCCCAATTCTTCGGTAGTAATATGTAATAATTGTGCCTACGTCTGTACTTCTTCAGTTAGTAGTGTCAGTATTCGATTTAGTGTTTTCTAATATTGCCACACCCCTTTGTCGAATGATGCCCACTTTATTCACAATAACTTGTTATAAGTGTGCCTACCTCTATACTAAATATCAGTACTCTAGTGTCAATATTATTCGCGATACAGTGTATTTTATATATTGCCACACCCCTTTATCAAACAAGGTCCACTGTATTGAAATTAATTGTTTTATAACTGTGCCTACCCCTGTAGTTAACTTTAGTACTCTAGTGTCAATATTATTCGAGATACAGAGTTTTTCTAATATTGCCACACCTCTTTGTCGACTAACGCCCACTTAATTGACTGTTATTTTTTACCTACCCTTGCATTTTTTCTGTGAATTTTATTAACTCTAGTACTCTAGTGTCAATATTTACTGAAATACAGGGTTTTTCTTACAGTGACATGCCCCTTTATCGAATACCGCCCACATTACTGACAGTAATTTGTTATATTTGTACCTACCTTTGTACTAAATTTTAGTATCGTAGTGTCAATAGTAATCGAGATACAGTGTTTTTTTTTATATTGCCACTCCCCTTCTCGATTAACGCCCATTTTTTTTCACAAAAATTTGTAGTAGTTTTTCCTACCTTTGTAATAAATTTCTGTACCCTAATATCAATATTATTCGAGGCACAGAAATTCTCTTATATTGCCACACCCCTTTGTCGAATTACGCCCACTTTTGTTATAGTAATTTTCAATAATTCTACCTACATCTGTACTTAATTTCAGTACTCTAGTGTCAATTTTCTTTGAGATACAGAGTTTTTACAATATTGCCACACCCTTTTTTAGAATTACGCCCACTTAAGTGATCGTCATTTTTAATATTTGTGCTTGCCCTTGTAATTTTACTGTGAATTTTAATACCGTAGTGTTAATATTTACTGAGATACAGTGTTTTTCTTATAAAGACACGCCCCTTTTCCGAATACCGCCCCCTTTCATAAACGGGCACCTCCGCGTTGATAATCTCTATATGTTGACAAAAAATTACGGCAATCGGGCAAGTACTTTAGGAGTAATCGATGTACATATATTCACAAAAAAAAAAAAAAAAACAAAAAAAAAACAGAGAAACCAACCAACTTGAGAACCTCCTCCTTTTTGAAGTCGGTTAAAACCAAGCTTAAATTAGCTAGAAAATTGTATAAAAAAAAAAAAAAACGTATAACCTTTGAGTTTTAACGGTAAGCAATACCTGAAATGCTAGGAGCATGTATTTAAATAAGTACAAAAGATATTTAAATAAAATTTAAGTTAAACCGTTTCAAATAACATTCAAATAAAAAACCAAG
Organism: Tetanocera ferruginea; assembly: GCA_958299015.1. Classification (NCBI taxonomy): domain Eukaryota; kingdom Metazoa; phylum Arthropoda; class Insecta; order Diptera; family Sciomyzidae; genus Tetanocera; species Tetanocera ferruginea. The sequence goes on from OY282640.1 coordinate 139,436,809, forward strand.
TAAGGAAACGATAGGAAAATGTTTTTTAATGGAAAATTTGAGGTTTGTCCCTCTGTCTGTCTGTCTGTTCCGTATGGCTCACGCACCGTTTATCCGATTGAGCTAAAATTTGGATACCGAGTACGTTTGATAGAGAGAAAAAAACATAGTGGGTGTAAAAAAGAGGGCGCAAGTCTGTGGGCGTGGCACTCTATAAAAACTTCTAAATGACTGGACCGATTTCAATGAAATTTGGTATGAAGGTTCAACTGCGCCCAAGATAAAATATATGCTATAAAAAATACCCAAAGACTTCCGCGCTTTAAGTAGTGCATTTTAGACACCTGTACCGATATAAAAATATATAAAAAATTCACTCCTAGCTCCTAACATTCCTAACCACCTGTACCGATTTTATATAAATATATAAAAATATATAAAAAATTCTAAAGACTTCCGCAAAAGGGCGCTAGTGTGTATTTTGAAGTAGTGTATTTTTAAGACTCAATAACTCCTAAACGTCTGGACCGATTTCAATGAAATTTGGTATGAAGGTTCAACTGCAACCAATATAAAGCATAGGTTAACAAAGTGAGCGGAAGTATATGGCCGTGTAACGACTGAAGTCGCTACAAATAAATATTTACATAAATATATATAGATTCGTATAATATAAGAAAAAAATATAAAATAATTTTAAAAGCCTACGGCAACATTTAATTTAAACTTAAAAGATACCAATGAATAAATAAAAGAAAAAAAAAAAGAAAAAGAAGAATTAATAAATAAAGTAGAATAGAATAAAAAAAAAACTAATAATGCGGATGAAGGATCCAATGTGGTCCTCCATCTAAGTATTAACCGCAGTGAAGGCTGCTTAATGTATCAATCACAGTGCAGCACACATACACACAGAACTCGTTTAGCAGCAATATAAGCAGCCAGGCTATTTATAGCAACGTTGCTTTGTTTTACTTGCTAACATGATAACAATGATATGATTCACATGCAGTTAGCAGTGAACATTGAATAAGTAGTGAGCAAAATGTCGGTTTAGCCATGTTGAGTTCGCTTGACATCTACATTGATGCAATTTATCTTCTTTAATTGTAAATCAATTTTAGGGTGGTTATAAAGCCAGGGAAGTAAAATTGATTACAGATTTCCGTAATCAAGCCATCTACCCTCAGTAACTCAGTTACAGTCATACCTAAATTGGAGCGTTAGCGTTGTTTAACTGTCAAAGTTTTCTCATGTTCGAATATTTTGTATGAAGCATACCGAAATAAACAACGCGCTAACGCCAACCCATCTGAATTTCCAATTTTGACAGAGCATTAAGAACTAATTGTCAGTAAGTGACAAACAAAAATAAATCGAAATGGTTTTTTTCAATAGGTTCCAAAAGCAACATATCGTCAATATTGGCAGCTAAGAAATCTTATGGGACCTGTTGGCGCTTTGGTAACAATTCTCTTAACCACCTACTTTTGTCCAACAAGACTACGAAACCGAAAAGAGTTGTGAAGGCCTCATCAAAAATAGATGCAGCGTGTTTTCGTCAAAGACCAGAAACCATAAAAGAGCAATTGAGTCATCTTGGAGCTAATCATGAACTTTTCATAAATGAAAACCGTTTTTTTTTAATTTTTTTTAGACAATTCATAAATATTAAGCATTAAAATAAGATTTTGACATTTTTACGTAACGCTTCAATTACGGTATGGCGCTTACCTTTTTTGAGAAACATTAAATAGCACAACGCCTAACGCTCCAATTTAGGTATGACTGTTACTTTCCGACTCCGGTCAAACTCAAGCTCCGGCTTTTCGACTCCAGTCAAACTCAAGCTCCGGGTTTTCGACTACGGTCAAAACTTAAGCTTAGGCTTGCCGGGTTCAGCAACCCACCATATTCTAAGTAGGTCTACGTTGTGAAGGCCTGCCACTAATATTTATACCGCATATGAACTAATTTTAGGTATTCACTAAGTTTGTTAAAAATATTTTATATAAAAAAAAAAAATAATAATTACATAAAATAAAAAAAACGAACAAAATAGATTATTAATCGTGCCGAGCTAAAACCTTTGAGGTTTAGTTATTGTGTTTACCTAAACGTCAACCGTGGCTAATTCTGCGATTAATTTATCTATTTAATTTCTGATTAAGAAAAATTTACTTTTGCCCAAGGCTTGTGAAATCCCTTGGACGGACCCTGGAGCGGCTGAGCATAGCTCAGCCTCCGAAATAAAACACTCGTTACAAATTACTCCTAAACACCTGGACCGATTTCAATGAAATTTGGTATGAAGGTTCAACTGCGCCCAACATAACATAGGCTATAAACAATTCCAAAGACTTCCGTAAGAGCGCGCTTTAAGTAGTGCGTTCTAAAGACTCAATAACTCCTAAACGCTTGAACCGATTTCAATCAAATTTGGTATGAACTTTCAACTGCACCCAAGATAAAACATAAAATATAAAACAATACAAAGATTTCTGCCAGAAGGCGCTTTAGTACATTGTTAAGACTCAATAACATAACTCCTAAATGTCTTGACCGATTTTACTAAAATTTGGTACGTGAAATAACTTGACCCTGCAACATAGTTGAGGCTATTTAAATTTCAGAAAACTTCCGTGAGAGGGCGCTTTATTTAATCAACCATGTTTGGCTCATTCACTAACTCATTCAATAACTACTTCTCAGTTATCTATTATTTATCAACAACTAAGAAGTTGCTGTCCACAAATATGGAAACCAATTAAATTTTGAATATGATTTAATTCTTAAGACAAGGAAATACTTTTTTGAGAAGATACATATTTTTGTAATAAATTAAGGGATTCAAATTTATAAATTGTAATTATATAACACAAAATGGTAGAGCATTGGACTTTTCTGCACACAATTATGATTGGAATAAAAATAGTTTCGTTGAAGCCATTTCAAATTAATGTTAAAACATCCTATCGTTCTACTACTCGAAGATCCTTTCGAAGCTACTTTCACTAAATAGGAAAACAAGTGGTTAAGTCATTAAGTGATATTAAGTAATGGTTATTTATTCTTACCTTTTATTCTTTCTTCGATATATATTAGCAAATTTTATATTTTTCAAACGTTCTTCTGAAATTTTAGTTTTTGAACTTCAAACATTTTAAAAATTTGACGAGTTTAAAGCAAAAAACAAAAGTCAAACAAAAATTTTTAAACAATCCTAAAAACAAACATCTGAAAAGAACAAAAGCCTGACATTACTAACTGCATTAAGAGTAATACATAATATAATGCATTATTGGTCAATAAGCATTTTGTAATGCATTTTAAAATTGAATAAAAATCAAGGCTTTACAAAAAATTTTGCTGGGATTTTATTTGAAAAAAAGAAAATTGCTATTAGCGAAAAAAGAGAAATTGTTCACCATTTAACTCAGAAGATGTCATTTTCTTTTTAATCATGTCTGGCAGGTACAGTTTTACGGAAATTTGACTAAAGACTTTCGACGGAAGGAGGGGGCAAAACCCCAAAAAAACAATAATTTAAAAAATTTTAAAATTTAATTGATTTTTTAAAAAATTTTAAAATTAGAGCTATATTGAAAATCGTCCTTCTTCTGTACTCGAGGCACAACCCCGAGTAACACCGCGCTACATCCGCTAGTATTAAATAAAAATAAGTAGCGGGATACATATAGGGATCTTTTTAAGAAATTTGCCATCGCCTCCGATGGAACAAAACAAAATCGGTAACTGATCTTGATGATTTAGTCATTGTACTCTGTCCATGGTAAATCATTTGATAAATTACAACGTAATTTGATGCTATTTAAATTTTAATCAATGGGATTTTCTCAATACAGTGCCAGCTCGCTAATCCGCGTTGCATACTCTATAGTTGCATTGATTGCAGCTCGTTTAAACGAATTTGCATTTTTTATTCTATTGTTTCTTTATTTTTGTGCTTAGGTTAAAAAATTTTTCTCAACTAACGGTATATCATCGACAAATGAGTATGTATGTTTTTAGTCTTGTTGTCATAAGTTAAGTACTTCCATAGATTGAGAACAAGGACGAGGCATACAAACCGATCACATATTACTAGGGTGTTCAAGATGCTGTCGGTCTTCAATGACTTTCTAACATTGTGATGCCTTTTGAATAGTAAGATTTCTCAAGATCTCAGAAATACGCTTCAGTTTCCAATTCGACCTGTCCATTCGTCGCAAATGTCCCTCCCTGGAGCTACCTTATTAAGTTTTTAAGCAGTTTTTTAAAAGTTCGATGCGTAACTCGTGCAATGTGGTCATGATTTAGATCGATTTGTCAATGAAATGACTCACAAATCGATCTAAACCATGACCACATTGCACGAGTTACGCATCGAACTTTTAAAAAACTGCTTATAAACTTAATAAGGTAGCTGAAATTTATGGAGTGTTTTAATTTAAAGGTTGCCACACGTCAAAAATGTCATTCACTTGAAGAGTGGTGATGCCGCCACTTGAAGGCCGGCAGCATTTCGAACGCCCTAGTAAAGCTCGCAGAATTGCAGAATAATACTTTCAATAGCAGCATGTACATTGGAATAGCAGCCTACTTATAATTTCTAAAAGCGGTCTAGCCTGACTATGAAATACCCTAAACCTACTTTTTCGAAATACAATAATATTATTGAAAATGGTTGTGTCCGTGGGTGGATAAAGCCCATAGTTTAAAAGGATTTCAATTTTGATGAAAAATTTATTTATACCAAGTTTTATTCCTGTAGCTCACATGTTAATACTTTTATCGTGTTTTCGCTATTGTTAGTTGTACGGGAGGTAGGCGTGTTTGTAGACGGATAACGCCCAATATTTGAACACATCGTAGTTATGGCATAAAACACATCCATACCTAATTTTATCTCTGCAGGTAGTATAAGCTTATTTATTGAGGTTCCAATTTTTGGGTTGCATGGGAAGTGGGCGTGTCCGTGGTTGGATCACATCCATTTATAAAAACCATTTTCGTTTTGTTATAAAATACAAACGTGCCAAATTTTATCTCTGTACGTTAATCATAATCTTATTAAAATTGCGTTTTCACTTTTTGGGTTGTATGGGAGGTGGGCGTGTCCGTGGGCAAATGACGTCCAGTTTTCAAAATAATTTATGATTTGTTTTAAAAAATATGCGTACCAAATTTTATCTCTGTACGTTAAACATGAGCTTATTTATTAAGTTTTTAATTTTTATGGGAGGTAGGCGTGTCCGTAGGCGAATGGCACCCATTTTTCGAAGACATCTTTTTATACCCTAAACCTGAAAGGTCAGGGTATATTAACTTTGTGCAAACGTTTGTAGCGCATAGAACGAAGCGAGTCCGGTATAGAAAAGTATATATATTCTTGATCAGCGTCACCACATGAGTCGAGCTTTCTATGTCCGTCCGTCCGTCCGTCTGTGTGTTGTCCGTATACACAGGATAAGAAGAAGGAGTTGAGATAATTGGATGAAACTTTGTACACATGGTCACATGCACTCAAGGATCTGCACTATTGAATATTTTTGGAATCCGCTCACGGACACGCCTACCTCCCATACAACGCAAAAATTGAAAACTGCATAACTCAGCTCATAATAAGTCTACAACAACAAAATTTGGTATGTGTGTGTTTTATACCAACACAAAGAAGTCTTTGAAAAATGGACATCATTCGCTCACGGACACGCCCACCTCCCATACAACCCAAAAATTGAAAACGCAATAAATAAGCCTCTGTTTAACCTACAGAGCTAAAATTTGGCACGTATGTTTTTTATAACAAAAAAAAAGATGGTTTTGAAAAATGGACATCGTCCGCCCACGGACACGCCTACTTCCCATACAACGCGAAAATTGAAAACTGCATAGCTCAGCTCATAATTAGCCTACAACAATAAAATTTGATATGTATGTGTTTCATACCAACACAAATATGTCTTCGGAAAATGGACGTCATCCGATCACGGACACGCCTACCTCCCATACAACCCAAAAATTGAAAACGCAATAAATAAGTATGTGTTTAACCTACAGAGCTTAAATTTGGCACGTATGTTTTTTATGACAAGACAAAGATGGTTTGGAAAAATGGACTTCATCCGCCCACGGACACGCCCATTTACAATTAATTTTTTCTTTTTTTTTTTGTAAAGTGGGTTTAGGGTATTTCATAGTCGGCCTAGACCGACTTTAGACTTTCTTTACTTGTTTTCATATAAAATACATATGTTCCAAATTTTATCCCTGTAGGTTAAACATGAGCTTATGTATTGAGTTTTAATTTTTTTAGTTGTACGGGAGGTGGGCGTGGCTGTGAGCGGATGACACCCATTTTTCGAAGATATTTTTGTTTTAATATAAAATGCATGCATACCTTATTTTATTGTTGTAGGCTATTTATGAGCTTATTTATGCAGTTATCAATTTTTGCGTTGTATGAGAGGTAGGCGTGTCCGTGGACAGATTCCAAAAATATTCAATAGTTCAAATCCTTGCATCTATATGATCATGTAAACAGTGTTTCATTCAATTATCTCAATTCCTTCCGCTAATCCTGTGTAAACGGACAACACACAGAGGTACAGACGGACGAACGGACGGACGGACATGGATAGCTCGACTCACGAGGTGACCCTGACCAAGAATGTATGTTCTTTTCTTTACTGAACTCGCTTCGTTCTATGCGTTACAAAAGTTTGCACAAAGTTAATATACTCCGACCTTTCAGGTTTAGGGTATGACAATTACACCGAAGCACAATAAATCCCCTCTATACAAACGATGGGAAAAAATAGAAAGAGTGGTCGAAATTGAATGAAATTTCGTTTTTGAATGAGCGTTTTAAATGGTTTTTGAGTAAATTGGGTTTAAAACTGATCGAATTGGGTTTTCGTGAATCGATATCGCCCCTCCATTTGTGTGTTGTCCGTGTTCACAGGATAAGAAGAAGGAGTTGGGATAATTGCATGAAACTTGGTACACACGTTTACATACATTCAAGGATATTCACTATTAAATATATTTGGAATCCGTCAACGGACACGCCTACCTCCCATACATCCAAAAAATTGCAATCACTGTATAGATGGTTTTATAAAAGCTACACATATTTAATTTAATATGTAAGTATTTTGTACAAAAACTAAGACAAAAAAAAAAAAAAAACAAATTGGCCATTTCAGCCCTTGAAAGGACTTTGACCGAGCTTCTTATGATCAATTGTGTTGTGTGTGATATTAAATGTTTGCACACAATTGACCGAGAACTGGACCTACATGTTTTATGCCGACTCCGAACGGCTAAAGTTTATGTTCTCAAGAAGCTTTACATGGCATTTTTTTTTTACTCTCTGAGGTTTGCCATTGTCTGCAGAGAGGTGGTGACCGATCAGAAAAATTTTTTATTGAAAAAAACTTTTCGCCGCGGCTGGGGATCGAACCCGGGCTCCGAGCTTGCCAGGCCACACACTTAACCTGCATGCCACGGTCACCACTGGCATGCAAAAACAAAAACTAAGACATGTACAAAAAAAGGGAGTGATTCACTCACAAGCACGCCCACCTTCCATACAACTGACAATATTGAAAAAACCCTAAAAAGGTTTATATATGAGCTACAGGGATTAAACTTGACATGAGAGTATTTTATATCAAAACTAAAGTGCGCATACAAAATGGTGAATTGGGCAGGTAAAGCACCTGCTAAAACATTTATCGATTTGTTGAGTATAATTTGAAATTCATAAAATATGAACAAAATATTTGTTTGTGTGTGTTTTTTTTTTCGATTAAAATTATTTTTGAAAAACGATTTTAATAAAATCGTAAGTTAAATAACTAGTTTATTTTTTTTTTAAAAACACCGTTGTCGTTGTCATCAATATAATGCGAAGAAATTCAGTTAAAAACATTTTCCGTTGCTTATCCTCTATGATCTTTATAACGTGCCATCCCACACAATACAATTCAATGTATTTAATTCACTTTTTTTTTATACAAAATCATCTGCATGATGCTTACTGTTAAACAGTTTTACGACTCAGTGTTGCATTATTTTATGGCGTGTTAAAAGTCAGTGTTGTTGCTTCTTGTATGCAACAGAAACTTAAAAAAAAACAAAAAAAAATAACAAAAACAGAAACATGTCATGCCATAAAAATGAAATTTTTATGCAATGATTTTTATGTGTGAGTTTTATGGTAAAATTGTTGTTCGCATTGTTGTTGCGCTGTTGGTTGTCGTTGCATCAGTGGCGACAACATGTCCGTCGTTGTAGCTGCAAGCAGCGCCAGTTGGTTTTTTTTTTGTGCTACTGTTTGGCAGTTGTTGTTATTGTTGTTTGAAACAAAATCAAATTGCAATTGTTCATCACGTGATAACAATTGTTTTCTCACACACAAACACTAGTGCTATGCACACACACACTAACATATACTTGCATACGCATCTAGTATTGTCTCTATCTCTGTCTTCCGCTGCATGCCGCCCATGTCTTTGTCTGTGTTGCTATTGTTTTAATTCGTACCGGAAATTGTTGAATTAATTTACGCAAAGTAATCAAATATGAATGTGTATGCTTGTGTGTGGCATGTATCTATGTGTGTGTGTGTGTGTGTGTGCATGCATTTGTGTTTGCAACAATTGCATTTAAATACATTTATATGTTTTCCAGACCAAACGGCGACAAATTTGATTAAAATGAATTTATTGTTGCAATTTGTCTGAAAGCAAGTAAGATTTTTTTGTTTTTATTTTGTTTTTGAGTTTGTTTTGCATTTGTACTTTTTTCAAAACCATAACAGTTATTTTTTAATTTAAAATAAAATTTTGTTACTGTAATTTGCTGGTATTACATATTCACAAGCATGCAAATGATTTTAATGATAATAAACTAATTGTTCGTTGAGTATTTCGTTGAATTTTATGCAATTTTTTACAAATAATGCTTAAAAATATGCACATCATATGAAAAAATAATAAATACATAAAGCAGCAATGAAAATGTTTAAATAAACGTTGTTATAAAAACATTTCAATGGGACAAAAAATTCAATGCTGCGCAGCAAAAAACAAATAAAAAATATCACAAAAACAAATAAAAGCCATTTGCAGCAACTTTAATTTTGCTATGAAATATTAAATATTGCAACTTTTTCAATCTATGCTATAATATTAATATTAAACTCCAGAATTCGCTTTTCTGTGTTTGGAAGGGATAAACTCAAGGACTAATGCATCGATTTAAGTAAAATTTTCACTTAACGAATAATAATTTACTTTTGAATGTAAAATGCATTTTCAACAGAAATAATGATTGAATAGCGGAAAAAGTTTTGACCAATAAATTGACGTAAGTCAATATTTTTCATCAAATTGGGCACTTAAATTTCTAATTTTATAGGCAACATGTTTCTAGTTTGAACAATAGGGTGATTCAAAACAAAAAAGGAGCATTGTAGTGATCTTGTGGTAAGGACATTTGATAAAAATTGGGCGCAATTTAAGATGCTTAGAGCAATAACGGAAAAAAATTTGTATACTTAATTTTTAATTTAATTAAGTTAATTTTTTGGCATAAAGTTAACAAATTTTTTATAAAGTTTTGACAAAATAGTATACACGGTTATTTAGAATGCTTCAGAGATTATAATTTGAAAAAAAAATTATCAATGGCAATAGCCAGTTGATCAAGCACAAGCCAATGGCCAGTGAAAAATATCCAGCAGCAACTTGCAAGAGCATAACGCAGAATTCTGTTTCATAAAGAAAAATATTGAAAAAGTTCGCTTATTTATAAAAATGTACCATTCTAAATATTAAATTAAAGAAATACCAAAAATAAATACACGCAGAAAATTTATAACGCTGTCCCAAACAAACTCTGCTGGCAATACATTATTGTTTGGCACATATTGAGAACGCATGGGACTTTGCAGAAATACACGCTCTCACTCTCTATTTGTAGATATGGTTTGCAAATTTATCTCTCTCTCTCTTAATGTACAATAACATAATGTTTGTGAGTGAACAATGTTTGTTTGCATGAAACAGTTACCCGAACATTACATTTTTGCACTTTAAAAAGGAATTGTTCAGATACAAACAAACATTGTTCGCATCATACTGTGATCCGAATATAATATTTTTTGGACCTAAATAAGAAAATGTTCAGGTACAAACAAGCATTGTTTGCATCAATCAGTTACCAGAACATTACATTTTTGCACTACAAAATGGAGTTGTTCAGGTACAAACAAACATTGTTTGAATGAAACAGATACTCAAACATTACATTTTTGCACTTTAAAAAGGAATTGTTCAGATACAAACAAACATTGTTCGCATCATACTGTGATCCGAATATAATATTTGGACCTAAATAAGAAAATATTCAGGTACAAACAAGCATTGTTTGCATCAATCAGTTACCAGAACATTACATTTTTGCACTACAAAATGGAGTTGTTCAGGTACAAATAAACATTGCTTGAATGAAACCGTTACCCGAACATTACATTTTTGCACCTTAAAAAGGAATTGTTCAGATCAAACAAACATTGTTTGCATCATCTAGCTATCCGAATATAATAGTTTTGCACATTGAAGAAGTTGACTTACGTTTCAAACAAATATTATTTAAATGAGTCCATTTTTAAAAAAAGGATATTATTGCTTTTGTTAAATATTTCAATGGATTTTATTAAAATATTATTATAAATACATACATATATTTTTTGGATTTTTGACAGGAGCCACTTGCTCATATAAAAAATTGACGTATATGTGCACTAGCTCGACTCCTTTCTTTCCTTGAGGTGCTGGATACTTATGAATGTAGTCATATGTGGAAATACTACTTTTTAGCTCTTGTTTCCGGAATGTATGTGTGTAATGGTGGCAATCCATTTTTCAATAATTTCCGACCATTCTAAAAACTTAATATTTCCATTTGCTTCTAAAAACTTAATATTTTCCAATACTTCGGCTTCTTGTGAAACTTAAACGTGTAAAGAAAGATAATTACTTTTAAAATCACTTACTGCATCACAAAGAAGTACACCAGCGATGAGAAAGACACGAGAAGCAATACAATTTTGTATTGAAGAAAGTATTGATTCTCATGCCTTTTTCATCGTTGGTGTACTACAGAGTGTGATACAGAATAATTTTAATAATTGGAATAATGATTTCTCCTGGGGAATCGGAAAAGGGAGTTTTCATTTTTACGATAGCAGATAAAAATATCAAATTTTTTTATACACTCATGAATATTGGCGGTTGATGAAGAAAATCGCAATAAAAAGTTCTTTGTTCAATGTTTTTGAACCTTATCTTAAAAATGAAAAATTCTTTTTCCGATTCCCCGGGAAAAATCATTCAGAATTGGGCTGATTACTTACCATCACATGGAAAGATTTTCGTTGATGAAATATGTGACCGCCTATTAATAACGCCTTCAATACTCAACGCTCTCTTTTTGCTATTAATAATTTGTCTTTACCATAAGCGGCTTGAATAAACATTTTCATATATACTTTATTAAATCTTAATTTAAGCAATGAAATAATTAAAACGGTTAAATTAATAACAAATTACTTACGTTTAACAAATACACAGAATATACACAGAACTAAAGAACACAGAACTCAGCTTCTCCAACGCAAATAACACTTTGACAATGTATTTCATTCAACAACATTGCCAAATTTCAAAGGACACTGCAACGTTGCCAAACTTCCAAACTTTTGGTTAAAATTTGGAACATTTATTGTTTAGATGCAAAAAAATTTTTTTTTAGGCTGAAATTTTTCTCATTTCTTTCAATTGTTGTAAATATTTTACATTTAGATGCAAACAAATATTGTTTAGAGTCTGAAATAATAAGGATACTGCTCTCTTTTTTCTCTTTTAATGTTAAACAAAGTATGTTCGGATTCGAACAAGATTTATTTGCAACAATATTTCCGAACATATTTCGTTTGTATCTGAACAAATTGTTGCTAAAACCAAAGCGTGATTACAGAAAAAGTTTGTTGAAACTAAACATAACATATTTTTAATGAACTTTTTCTGCAAACTCTCTCTCAATTTAGGTGTCACAAAGATATTATCTTCTAGTCTGAACAAATTTTTGATAATTTTAAGTAGAACTTTATTTGCAACATCATCCACAAACATATTTTGTTTGACTCCAAACAAGTTAAAAGCCTCGATTTTTCTCCGTGTAGTAATAATAAAATATATATTAAAAATAAAAAGAAAATTAATTTCAAGCAAATTTTTTGTATTCCAATAAATTAATATTAACAAAATATGTTCTTTTAAATAAAATTTTCATATAAATTATATACAAAAATCAAAAAATTTGTATGGAAGCTCCCATACGGAGGAGTCGGAGGGGATGGGTTCCAAGGCAAAAAATGTTACTCTTAAAAAAGTAATGAGTCGATTGTATTGATTTCATTAACAGTGGGGGGTTAGGGTTCAGCCTACCCTGTACCTCGAAAACCTAGGGTGACCCGAAAATTTTGACTTCAGATTCGGATTAAGCGAACGCAAAACCTTCAGAAACCATTGAGAAACTCCTTGGGATATATTGAGTGTTGTACCGCGTAATTATTCTTATTGGAAAACATATGTAGGTAGGCTAAAATATCATTAGGTAATATTATTGCTTTCTTGTAAGTATAATTTTTAAAGTACAGTCAACTTTTTCATTCAAACTCCAATGAATTTGGCTTATCAACATATTTCTTTGCAAAGGCCAGGCGTTTTTATCAGTTGGTCTTTGATATATCATTGATTTTCAGCAGTTACGTTTTCATAACCATTGATCGAAGCTTCCTTTAAAATTTTGCACTTAAATTGAGCTCTTTTTTCAACTTTTAAGCGGAAGTATCTGGCTTAACAGCAACTTTTCGTTCCAGTAAACATGCTTGAAGCTTCGTTATATTTGATTGACGTCCTCTCTCCTTCATAGAGAGTTTTACATGTACTTGCATTTTTAAAACTTCTCTAAAATTTGAAGTGCTCAACCAACTAAAATTTTATATTTTTCAGCTAAAGTACCATATGTGTCATCACATAAGTTTTTATATTGTTATTCCTTATTTTCTTACACAAAACTACAATTTTATTTTGAGTATTTTATGTAAAATATTTTCATGATTGAAATTTTTTCAAAATGTTTCTACGGATTGCTATACGGTTAAAAATTTTGGACTAGTTTTTAATCCAAGCTTTGGTTTAAAGGAATTTTTAATCCAAAAAGTACTATTTTTTATTCCATACTTTAGTTTAATTTGTTTTTAAATCAAAAAAGTTTAAGTTTAAGTCTATTTTTGGACTACAAACTTACATTAAAATAGTATTTCCTAAGAGTGAAAACTACTACTACTACGACATTTACGCTAAATATGATGTTCTTTATAAATTTTAATAAAAATAAATCAAAATATAACTACACGAACATATGGTGTGAATATAAGGTGGATAGCTTCAGTGGTTCAGACGTAATGCGTTTACACACATTTTTATATATTACGATATTTTTGTTAAATTACGATATTTTTATTTTCTTAAAATCAACATCTTTTTGTATGAGACCTGCTGTAAGGGTGTAAATAATAAGGGTTATTATTTTTTACAATTATCAGTCATAATCCACTTCTAACTTTTTGCGGATTAAAAATAAATCCTTTTTGGATTAAAAAATTTTTAACTTTTCATTGGATTAAAAAGTAATCTTTTTTGATCGTGTCCTATATGTTATCCAAAAAAGATTAAAATTTAGCCCAAGATTTTTAACCGTGTAGTAAGCTGAGGTAATTTTCAGTATTAAAAAGAAAAAAATGTACACCAATCTTCTTATTGAAAATGATTTGTTGCAAAGGATTAATTAAACGGAATAAACGATTAAGCAACCAGTCAAGTTGGTAGAAAATTTTGACACAGTTAAATGGAAAAAAAATTTTTTTAAATAAATTTGAATTGTTAATGAAACCAGAAATTGTTTTACTTTTAGACATAAATGCTTAAAAATTTATATTTTTATTATTAAAATATCTGAGCTACATGCCCGCTCGATTAAAATGTCCATAAATTGTCGATTTTAGCCCCAGGCCCCGCTTGTGTTAATCATGCATTGAACACCAGATATAACTGTACAATTTTTTGAAAGAGAATTCTTATATAAAACCCTTTGAGAACGTTGCGATAAATACCATTTTATCTAATTTTGCCATGTTGAGTTATAGAAATGGTGGAAGAAGTGGGTTAGTTGTTCAGTAATGATTTTCTCATATAACCTACTGTTATTTAAGAGTTGGATGATGTTCATCTTCCGGAAGAGAGCTGAGCTTAAACAATGGAGACTTACGGTATTGAATATATCTACAAATACAAGGTCTAGTGTTCTATGATTTTTATTGAAAGTTTTCTTTTGTTGAAGACACAGGTCGGCAAATCCAGAAAAAGTAAACCTAAACCTTAAAAGCAAAAATGCTGTAAGTTCAATAAAAATACATGCAACGTTAAGGGGATATTGTTTGTGTTTTACTACGGTAAAAGCATGTTGAAAAAAAAAATATTGTGTCCTTAAATTTTAACTGATTTTATTGAATGTATTTTAAATCTGTAGCAATTTAAAAAAATTTTAGGTTTTTCTTTTTGTAATTTGGTATTTCGCGATTTAAATATCAAAGCACAGTTATATTATATTCATAACTGAAACATTTTTTTCTATTGAAAAGTGAATATTAAAATACTTTTAAAAATGATTTTCTATTGAAAAATATAATTGAAAAAAGTGATTGAAGAGTGAAACGTGAGTGACAATTTTTATTGATAAGTTGGATTATCTTGGAAAATAATTGACTGCCACAATTTATGTCTTGGATTTACTTTTTATACAAGACTAGTGAATTTTGTATTTTTTTAAATCAAGCAGACGCAATTATTTTTCATTAATAAAGCCTTTAAAGAAGTGAAACTTGAGTGACATTTAATTTTTTTTTTTGTTTATTTTTGTATTAGAAATGAAATAAGATGACAAAAACATTAAGAAAAAGTGAAAGCCGACACTTAAAGAACGTATGAAAACAAAATATAGATAAAAATTATATTTAAATCCGGATTCATATAAAAAAACAAACTTAGTTAAGATTAAAAAGATCTTATTAAATCATTATTTTAAGCCGTTGGCCTCAAAGAAATTGCTAATAGCTCAGTCATATAGTCAAATTTGGCGCAGTCTTTGGTTTTTAATGAGCGTAAAGATCAACGAATTAGGATATCGTACAGTTCAGGGTTTACATACTGATTCGGAATAAATTTTGTTAAAATAATATGTTTCTGAAATAGTTTTTGTATTGTTTTTATATTATGAGTTATTTGTTTAACTATATTATGCTTTACATAATTCTTTCCATACAAATTTTTTTTCTTTTTTTTATAAAAATTTCCTTAATATTAGGAAAATTTTTTTTTACAAAATATGCTTAATAAAGTTCACCGGATTAGCTACGATGCAAAAAAAAAAGACAATTAAAATTGTCTTGAAACGTGAGTGACACCAACGTGAAACGTGAGTGACAAAATCAGTATATGAGAAAAACTTAAAATTCTGAGAAAAAAACCAATTTGTTTTTCTGAAGTTGAAAAATTTACTCAATTTCGTTACGGAAAATTAATTTATTCCTTATATTTATTCAATCAATTCGCAGATTTTAAGCAATTTGTTAAAAGAACTCAAAAAATTCAAATCGTCCAGAAGTCCGAGAGTGACACACCATTTAAAGATTGTTTTTTCGAAATGTGTACATAAATATATATAACTTATAATAGCGAGCCTAAGACTTATTGTACCCATATAATTTTATATTAAATGCTTTTATATTTAATGACTGAAACGTGAGTCGACACTGGATTTGCCGAGGTCAGATAAATTTGATCAGATAATGTCAGATAAATTACTGATAATCTTCTTTAAACTCAGAAAAATTTGTATTCTTCGATTCCTATGGAGGGTTTCAATCCCAAAAAAAATATTGTGATTACATTCATTAGCTTTCTGAAATAATCAAACTAAAGCAACAAAAACTAATTATAAAAGTTTTGCCTAAAATTGAAAATTTTGCCCAAAATGTCGAAAACTAAACTTAAGTATAAGCCATAATTTCTGCTCATACAATTATGGGTTGAAACGTTTAAGAGCACTAAATATTCACAACGCTCACACACCAACTTCCGCGCTAAACCAATTTTTTTTTCGCCAACTTTTCTACAACTAATAGAATTTTTCTTTTTCACTTTTGTTATATGGCTGTTAACTATGCTGCCATATATATATAAATATATATATTATATCTCTGCTACTTCTTCTTCTTGATGTTGCTTTGGCCTCAATTTTGTGCGAGTTGGCTATAGTTTTGCCCACATTTTATTGTAATATATTCGCAGCAGCATTTTTCACGCTTTACTTTTGCTATTTTTTATTATATAGTTTTTTTGCACTGTCTGAATTTTTTGTTTTCTTTTTTTTTTTGTGTTTTTTTTTTTTGCCAACATTTATTGTCGTCCTGCATTCGTTTGGTTTGTGCTATTGTTGCTTTGTTGGTGTTGTTGTTGTTGCTATTATTGTTCTTGTGAAAAACTTTGTTGCATAGCGGCGAAAAAAATAGAAGCAACACTGAAGTTGAATAAGAATTACGACCAATTTTCCATGCCAATCTAATATACAACAACAACAACAACAATAGCAACACCAACAACAACAACAACAACAAACAACAGCAAAAAGTTTAATAAAAGTTACAACGAAGAAATAAAAATGCAAAAACAAAACAACAACAAAAAAAAAGTTAAAGCAAAGTTATAAACCAGCAGAAAAAGAAGTAGTAAAGGAAGAAGAAGCAGCATAGCTGAAAACGAAGAAAAGTCAGGAGCTTCTTAATAAATAAAAATAGCTGCAAAAAATACAGTGAGAGCGGGAGAAACGTAGATAAAAAAAAATAAAAGTTTATGCAAAGTTTTCATGCAAACACACGCACGCACGCATAAATAAACACGTTTTGTGTGCATGTGTATGTTTGTATGATTCTTGAAAATACTTGCAAAAGTTTTCTTTGCGTAGCTGCTACCACTACACACACACAAACTCCTACAACAAAGGCAACCTATTCAACAACGCCTTCGCCTGCTTCTTGAGAAGTTGAGTACTTATTTTACTACTATTACAACTACTACGTTTTTGGTACGCTGGTAGCTGCTCACAAGTTGTTGTTAGCTAATTTAGTGTGGTCTAGAAGAGTGTGTGTGTGTGTGTGTGTGTGCTTTGTCTGTTTGTATGTGAGATTCATGCTGACTATACAGTGTAACGAGTTGGTAAATATTTTTATAAATTATGGTTAGGCTTTTTGGCTTGTTAACTGCACTCTCAGCCATTGACACACAAACACACACACACACACACACTCATATATACAGAATGCAGCTTTCATATATTCTCAACACACAAATCCTGCTGTGTGCTGTCAAATAGCTTTTTAATTTAATTTTGCTCATATTTATTGTTTCAATATACTTTGTTCATAACATGATTTTGAGCTCATGAGCTCATGAGCAGATTCTTGTTAAGGACACCAAACAAGTGCTAATTTATGATGATGATGATGATGTCAACACTCAAAGGATTAACAACTTGAAGCTTCATTTAAAAATTTTTCCATATATTTGACTTAATTAATGTGTTTGATTTATTCAAATCATTTAATTCAATTTAAATTTGTTTATTTATTTAACTTTTGTGGCAACAGAGGCAAAAATTTATTTCTTCATCTGACACAAAAATGTTGGCTTTTGAAAATTATCAAATTTGCACATATAATGGTTACCTACAAGTTTAGATTAAATGACAATTTATTTTAAATAATTTGAATTTTTCATGCATATTATTTAATTTTAGCCTTTTTAAATTGAACTCAATAAAAATTGTTAGAGTTTTAGCTGATTCAATTAATATGGGATATTTTTTATTTTAATATTTTGAGAAGTTTAAATTGTTGAACAAATTCATATTAAGTTAATTTTTACAAAAATCACAAATCACAAATTCTATCTAAGAAGCTTTTATTATCTAGAAATCATAAAATAGTATTACAGACTCTCTAGCAATTTAAATGAAAGATTTTGCAAAACATTGCAGCAACAATAATATTATTAAAAGCTTATTCTTTTAAGAACAATAACAATTACATTTCAGCACTAAGCAAATAATTGTGTTCCTGGAACTAAGATTTATTTTTTGAGTAATTATGTTTTTCTACTTATTTCATTGAAACTCAACTCCTGCTGTATATTTGTATGTATATCCTCTTTACAATAATGTACTGAACGAAAATCAAAACTTCATAACAGTCATAAGCTTAGTTTGAATATGTGGAATATGATAAATTGATTTGATAGTTTACATAAAGATGTTTACAAAATTCAAAGAAAAGCTCATCAGCGTGAAGATATCTTGTTAGGTCAGCAGAAGACCTAGAAATGAAATATGCGCAGCAAAGTTTATTTCTGTTGTTCCTGAGTGCAACGCGAGAATATTTCACAAGCTTAGTGTTTTAATTTCATAAAGTGTGTGTACAAAATACATGAACAAATGAAAAAATACGTTAACACCATGAAAAAATACAAGGCAACATTAATCATTCATACACTTAGAAAAAAGTTTCTCTAAATATGATCTTAAAGACATCATATTTAGAGAAAAATGATTCAGACTTTGCTAAAGAGAATGCTTTTCTCTAAATGTCATCCCAAAAATTCCCTAAAAAGGGTTAACAGCTTCCATGAAAAAAAGAGAAATATTTTCTCATCAATATATCTTCTCTGAAACAGAAAAATATTTCCTTATAACAGATACAAACTTTTTCTTTATTGTATCAAGGTTTTCTGAAAACAGGAAAACTTTTTTTGATAGAAAAAATTGTATTCGCTCATAAAAATACAAGTACGTGATCCTTAAAACCAGATTGCAGCAAAAAGAGTCCATTCTGTCGTGTATTTCATTAACATTGTCCCCATAAAAAAAAATAAATGCTTAGAAAAAAATTGGACATCTCTCACGAATATAAACAAAATATCTATTTGAGCGGATTTGTTGGCAAAGAACACAACGAACTACATGTATATTGTGCAAAAAAAAAACTTTTTAAAAAAAAAAAAAACCTACTTCAAAATCACTACAAAGTAAAAAATAATTTTAAATTACTTTTACTATTTATTTCTTGGTAAAAACTTGATAATTTATTTATATTCATTATTATATTGGAAATCTTATGATATCAATTATTCTGAATTTTTTTATTTATATCATAAATATGTTAGTTTTTTATGATAATAAAAGCTTCTAGTCAGCGCTAATCATTGACATAAAATCATGATATTTTTTCCATCCCTACTCTATTTAAGACTTTTTTATTTGTGAATATCCCGCTTAGGTGACGCTGTATTAATTTGTTATCTTAATTTTTCTTAAATCTTAATTAAAATGCTTTATGTGTGTTGCAGCTGCACAAAAAATCTGATTATATTAGCGCCGACTTCGAAGCTTTTATTATTATAAAAAATTAATATATTTATGATATAAATAAAAAAATTCAGAATAATTGATATCATAAGATTTCCAATATAATAATGAATATAAATATTTTATCAAGTATTACCAAGAAATAAATAGTAAAAGTAATTTAAAATTATTTTTTTCTTTCTAGTGATTTTGAAGTAGGTTTTTTTTTTGTTAAAAAGTTTTTATTTCTTTCTTTTTAGAGAAAATGATATAAATTAAAAAAGTGTATACATTAGCTAAACACCAATTATTTATGCTCATAATATGGAAAATGCTTTTCTGTCGTTTCTTATTCTGTTCTTTGTCAGTATCTTTATCAGTACCTACTCTTGTATTTTTATCAGTACACCAATGTCAATATTGACTGAAATATAGTGTGTTTGTAATATTGACACGCCTCTTTGTCGAGAATATCACACTCTTTGTCATAGTGTTTTCAATAGTTCTACCCATTCTAACAATGAATTTTATCACCCTTAAGTCAATATTATAGTTTTTTTACACACTACCGCACCCAATAATAACGAATAACGCCCAATTCTTCGGTAGGAATTTGTAATAATTGTGCCTACGTCTGTACTTTTTCAGTTAGTAGCGTCAGTATTCGATTAAGTGTTTTCTAATATTGCCACACCCCTTTGTCGAATGACGCCCACTTTATTTACAATTACTTGTTATAACTGTGCCTACCTCTGAACTAAATATCAGTACTCTAGTGTCAATATTATTCGAGAAACAATGTGTTTTATATATTGCCACACCCTTTTATCAAACAACGCCTACTTTATTGAAATTAATTTTTTATAATTGTGCCTACCTCTGTAGTCGACTTTAGTACTCTAGTGTCAATATTATTCGATATACAGTGTGTTTCATATATTGCCACACCCCTTTATAAAACAACGCCCACTTTATTGAAATTAATTGTTTTATAACTGGCCTACCCCTGTAGTTAACTTTAGTACTCTAGTGTCAATATTATTCGAGATACAGAGTTTTTCTAATATTGCTACACCTCTTTGACGACTAACGCCCACATAACTGAACGCTATTTTTTATAATTGCACCTACCCTTGCATTATTGCTGTGAATTTTATTGACTCTAGTACTCTAGTGTCAATATTTACTGAGATACAGTGTTTTTCTTATAGTGACACGCCCCTTTATCGAATACCGCCCACATTACTGGCAGGTATTTGTTATATTTGTACCTACCTTTGTACTAAATTTTATTATCGTAGTGTCAATAGTAATTGAGATACAGTGTTTTTTTAATATTGCCACTCCCCTTCTCGAATAACGCCCATTTTCTTTTTACAAAAATTTGTAGTAGTTTTTCCTACCTTTGTAATAAATTTCTGTACCCTAATATCAATATTATTCGAGGCACAGAAATTCTCTTATATTGCCACACCCCTTTGTCGAATTACGCCCACTTTTGTTATAGTAATTTTTAATAATTCTACCTACCTCTGTACTTAATTTCAGTACTCTAGTGTCAATTTTCGTCGAGATACAGAGTTTTTACAATATTGCCACACCCTTTTTTAGAATTACGCCCACTTAAGTGATCGTCATTTTTAATATTTGTGCTTGCCCTTGTAATTTTACTGTGAATTTTATTACCCTAGTGTCAATATTAACTGAAATACAGTGGTTTTCTTATAGAGACACGCCCCTTTTCCGAATATCGCCCCCTTTCATAGACGGGCACCACCGCGTTGATAGTCTCTATATGTTGGCAAAAAATTACGGCAATCGGGCAAGTACTTTAGGAGTAATCGATGTACAAACATTCACAAAAAAAAAAAAATAAAAAAAAAAACAAGAGAAACCAACCAACTTGAGAACCTCCTCCTTTTTGAAGTCGGTTAAAAATATCGAAAAAGTCTTTTTAACAACAAATTCGACCACTATATGTATATGATATTAATATCAATTATCCAAGAAAATCACGAGTTTAATGTTTAATTTGCAATATATAGAAATATCGCCACGTTTGCTAACAAATTTTAATTATAACTATTCATGAAACACGGTACTTGCTGGTACATGACACCTTTAACATATTTTTTTGTTCAACCGTTTACTCAAAGCGACTCCCACACGAAAAACCTTATCAAATTAATATATAGATTTATAAGTCAGGGTTAAGTGTGTGGCATAGCATTCTCGGAGCCCGAGGTCGATCCCCAGTCGCGGCAAAAGTTTTTTTCAATAAAAAAATTTTTCTGATCGGTCACCACCTCTCTGCAGACAATGGCAAACCTCAGAGAGCAAATAATGCCATGTAAAGCTTCTTGAGAACATGAACTTTAGCCGTTTGGAGTCGGCATAAAACATATTAACCCAGTTCTTAGTCAATTTTGTGCAAACATTTAATAACACACACAATACAACTGATCATAAGAAGCTCGGTCAAAGGGCTGAAATGGCCATTTTGTTTTTTTTTTTTTTGGTGTTTCTTGTTTTTGTCCAAGCAGCCAACGAATGATAGAATTGGTATCGGAATAATTATAATAATTAAATTAAAACTTTATACGTACACCGTCAGGGTACGAACCTACGTCTTTCGGTCATTCCAGTCTTTCACACTTCCACCGAGATGTTGGTAGCGACAAATTAGGTGAAGCAAAACCTATTAAAATACTACGAGCGTGTTCGTGGACGGATTACGTCCAATTTTAGAATACATCTTAGTTTGGTATAAAATACACACATACCAAATCTTATCTCTGTAGGTTAAACAAGCTAATAAATTGAGTTTTTAGGTTGAATGGGAGGTGGACGTGTCCGTGGTTGGATGACATCCATATTTCCAAACCATCTGTGTTTTGTTATAAAAAAACAAACGTACCAAATTTTATCTCTGCAGATTAAACATGAGCTTATTTATTGAGTTCTTATTTATTAGTATCTTATTTATTTTTGATTGCATGGGAGGTGGGCGTGTCCGTAAGCGAATGATACCCATTTTTCGAAGACATCTTTTTTTTTATATAAAACACATATGTACAAAATGTTATCTCTGTAGGTTAAACACGAGCTTATTTATTGAGTTTTAAATATTTGCGTTGTATGGTTGGTGGGCGTGGCCGTGGGCGGATAACATCTATCTTTTGAAGACATCTTCTTTTATATATAAAAAACATACGTACCAAATTTTATCTCTGTACGTTAAACATGCGCTTATTTATTGAGGTTTAAATTTTTGGGCTTAAAGGAGGTGGACGTGGCCGTCAGAGGATGACATCAATTTTTAGAACAGGTCTTTGTTTTTTTTTAAAAATACATGCGTACCAAATTTTATCTCTGTACGTAAAACATGAGCTTATTTATTGAATTTTTAATTTTTGGTTGTTTGGGAGGTGGGCGTATTCGTGAGCGGATGACATTTTTTTCGAAGACTGTATCTTTGTTTTGATATAAAATGCATACATACCTAATTTGATTGTTTTAGGCTTATTATGAGCTCATTTAAATAGTTTTCTTTTTTGCGTTGTATGAGAAGTAGGCGTGTCCGTGGGCGGAGTCCTTCAGTTTATCCGTTAGCGTGTATCAAAAATCAAAGTTTTTAATTACATTATTACATAATCAACCATTCCATTATTAATTTTTATAGCATCATTTCTTCTTAAATTATTCCAGATATAAATTTAATAAAATGGCTTTTTCTGAAAACTCCAGTTTTGAGTTGTGGCAGTCTTGCAAGATATGAGCAATATATGTTAAATTGTCTTTCAAATCGAAACCAAAAATTGCTTTGTGCTCCTTATCGTACTAATTTAAACATTAATTCAGTTTCAGAATGGTATTGAGGTCAATAAAGACTCTGATGACGATGAGGTCGAAATAACGACTTCCAACACCCTAACAACATTCTTTCAATGCAGTCAGTTTTTTTAAATTTTGCAACTAGCAAAAGCGTAGAAAAACACTGCTTTGAACTGCTTTAATAGGTACGAAAAGCTTCTCGGTAATTCCGTTGTGGTTCTGCTGCAGTTGAGCTTATTAGTTTTACAAAGTAAGTGGACTGCATAAATCACAGAAACTACTGACAAGTCGGAGTAGCTTCCGACGAAACCATAGTCTAGTCTACTTGGTTTGTTATGCAGAGAACCTTATTGTTGTAGCAACCTGTTTAGCTTCACAAATAATTTGACATGAAGCTCTAGATATATTTCTTTAAAAATATGTTTTTGAGAATTAAAAACTAAAAAAAAACAATTAAAATGCCAACATTTTTTAAGTCAAAACTGTTCTATGCTTATGTTTATACAAATTGCATACGAGGAATTAAACACATGATCATCAGATCGATATGCAGAAGCTCTTACTACTGAGCTATCAATATCATACATGATTGAGCAACATTTACTTAGTATATTCGGCAGGAAAATAAAGATATTTATTAATAGCATTAAAAACTCGAAGATAAACGACGAGATAAGAACTAGTTGGATTGATTTTTCATACTCCTCTTCAACTATATTTCAAATTTCATTGAAATCGTTAGAACCGTTTTCAACAACTAATTTTCAAACAATATATAAACATTGCTTGTGTAACAAAATAGGATGTTTAATCAATTTATAAAATTTCAGTTTTTACTTTTTTTAACAGTCAGCTTTACAATTTTTTTTTTTTTTTATACCATGTACTCAATTTATTTACAAATTCATTTTTATTATGCTGCATACTTAATAGAAAAATGCTGAATGCGTCGGAAATTGTTTAGCATCGTCAATTTATGTAAGATCGCCTATCAACACCCTTGAGCTATTTTTTAAAAGTCGATTTCATTGTGTTTTTTTTTTTTGTATATTTCCACTCCGATAGTTTTGTGTTTTTATTCCTCTATTTTGATTTAAAATCACATTTAAATACTCGTTTTAAAATCAGAACGTAAACACAAAAACAAACAAAAAACCAAAATCATAGCGCTACAAAAATAACTGCAAGGATAATCAATATAATTCAATTTCCATAAAAAAGCCACAAATCTACATATAGAGCCTGTAGCGTGTATATGTATGTGTATATATAATTTTATACTTAAACACATGCAAATACATACATGCAAAACAAGCACGCACACAATCACAAATACACTTAACCAACATACAGCCAAGCGTGCATGATGCCATACAACAGGCGCTTCATTTAAGTATGTATATCCTTTTCATAACCTCAACATAGGTTAACAACAAAACAAAAAAAAAACAAAAAATCAACAAGAAAAAAAAAAACAAACACAAATATGCACAGAAAAAATTGCTAGTGAAGGCGGATAGAAAACAAAAAAAAACATAAAACAAACACAAACCTAAGTAAAATAAGATCGAAAATCCACAAAAACCACATTTGTTCAACGTTACTGACTGAGCCTGAATACAATGTAGCAGCAAATTTGAACAACAGCAGCAACAACAATAACAATAACAACAACAACAACAACAACAACTTGTTGTTGTAGGTATTTTACATATACACACATCACAGACAAAGCAGCAACAAACAAACAAACAATCACACACACACACACTCACATTCACATTCACACTTCTGCTCACTCACGTACACTTAAACACGCATACATATGAGTTGAACAGAAATGAAACCACAAAATAACATGATGTCCTATTTCCTAAAAATATCCTCAAACTGATATTGAGCTCACTTTCCATTTTAAGTTTGTTGTTTGTAGTTGTCGTTGTCGTTGTTGTTGTTGTTGTTTGAGTGCTTGTTTTTGCTGTTGCTGGCTTGTTGTTTTTTTTTTATCTACTATTGCCTGGCTAGAATTTCCTACATGAAACCTACTTAAAGCAAATTGATGACGCATTCAATTTTTCTTAAGCATATCCTACATGTAGAAATCCAAAATATCCTT
The DNA here is from genome assembly GCA_958299015.1 of Tetanocera ferruginea. Classification (NCBI taxonomy): domain Eukaryota; kingdom Metazoa; phylum Arthropoda; class Insecta; order Diptera; family Sciomyzidae; genus Tetanocera; species Tetanocera ferruginea. Next base: position 139,462,331 of record OY282640.1, read on the forward strand.
CGAAACTATGCCAACAGAGATTACGTTGCAATTTTTGTTTACGTAGCTGTAAGTGGTGCAGATGTAGGTGTAGAAGGAATAGGAGGAGGCAGTAGCAGCTGTAAGTAGGTGGCTGCGTCTATTACGATGCTTTTGCTGCTCCTGCCATTGCTGACGAAGTCCATTTTCGATTGCAGACTCGTGTGTTTTTTTTTCTGTTTGTTTGTTCTTACATTGTGTGCGGTTGCTTATTGTAAGCCAACCATGGAAAAGCAGCAAAAGAAAGGATATCTAATGTTGTGGTCATTCTTGATAGAGATAATGTGTCTAGCATGTAGCCAAGAGTTCGAAAAAAAAAAATCTTTATTATTATTCAACGAATTATTTTTGGTGATTGTGTAATTTTTTTCCCTCTTAAAGCTATTCATGCTTGCAAGATAATGGCAAAAGCTTAAGAATATTTATTTTATTTTATAGCAGAAAAGCTTAGTTGGCTTTTAATTTAGCTTAACTGTAAGTGGATGGATGAAGTGCGTAATGGGGGTGTGTTTAAGAAATAATGTAGATGATGAATCAAATTCTATTCAGCATTATTAACAACAATGTTAATAGCAACAATGACGATTTGAGTTTTATACTCAGAAGTCTATGATAACAATCATTTGTCCCATAACGATGTTTATTGGAAAAAATTGTCCTTACTTTACAACACTTATTATAGTATTTATATTGATTTAAAATTACATACATATAATTCATATTGCCATATCCAAAAAAACATCAAAATAAAGAAAGCCGTCTAAACATTCTCGTCATTCAATCTTTATATACATATTTTCAGCTCCTTTCAATTATGACAAAACTACTCAAAACTTGAGTTGCGCCAATGTTTACTTACAAACTAAATCTCGTTGAGGAAACTTAACTAAAATTTCAACAGAAAGTAAAACATTTGTAATTAATTTTAATTGAAACTGGAACCAAAATTATAAAATAATAAATAAATATCAATTCATAATCTATTGAGTTATACTTGGTTTTTCCTGACCAAAAAACTGACCAAATCCAAAAATCGAAAATTGCCTTATAAAATTTTAACGTACTTTCCGATGAATTTAGTTTTTTTCAAATTGTTCCATAAAATGCTTTGTTTTTAAATAAAATATTCTGAAAGTTAAATAAACTGCTTATATTTTCGATACCCTATGCCAAAAAAAGTTGACTTTTTAGAAAAATCAACAAGTGATTATTTAAGTTTTTTGACAAAGAACAAAATACTGAAACTACCATTTAAAAAATATGAACCAGGTATATTTTCAGCTTTTATGATTTTTTTACAAAATATTGGTCATAAAAATGACCAAAATACCCCAAAATCGAGTCCTTACAAGAACTCGTAAGAAAACTACGTTTTTGGATTCAATGCAATCTTTGCTCAAAAGTGTCCAAATTGATAAAATGATTTTGATAGTATCTAATATATAAAATCAAATGTTTGTCTGTCTGTCTGTTCCGAATAGGCTCGCGCACCGTTTACCCGATTGAGCTGAAATTTGGACACCGAGTACCTTTCATAGTGAGAAAGAACATAGGGGGTGTAAAAAAGTGGGCGGAAGTATGTGGGCGTGGCACTCTATAATAACTTCTAAACGCCTGGACCGATTTCAATGAAATTTGGTATGAAGGTTCAACTGCTTCCAAAATGAAACATAAGCCATAAAAAATTCCAAAGACTTACGCAAGAGGGCGCTTTAAGTAGTGCATTTTGAAAACTCAATAACTCCTAAACGCCTAGACTAGAATGAAATTTGGTTTGAAGGTTCAACTGAAACCAATATAAAGCATAGGTTAAAAAAGTGGGCGAAGGTATGTGGGCGTGTTTTTTTTTTTTTTTATTATTTATTATTTAAAATTTCAATTAAATTTGGAATGAAGTCGAACCTTCAAAACGAGCTTTGAAGGCGCCTAAAATAACATAGGCTATAAAAATTCCAAATACTTCCGTAAGGGGGCGCTTTAAGTAGTGCGTTTTAAAGACTCAATAACTCCTAAACGCCTCAACCGATTTTAATGAAATTTTGTATGAACGTTCAACTTCATCCAAGATAAAAATTAAAATATAAAAAATTCCAAAGACTTCCGCAAGAGGGTGCTTTAAGTAGTGCATTGTTAAGACTCAATAACTCTTAAAGTACTTGACCGATTTTACTAAAATTTGGCACGTGAAATAACTTGACCCTGCAACAGAATTTAGGCTACTTAAATTTCAGAAAACTTCCGTGAAAAGGCACTTTATTCAATCAACTATGTTTGGCTCATTCACGTCAAAACGAATGAACCGATTTTGATGAAACTTGGCAAGCATTTGTATCTGTTACTGAAATAGATACTATGCTTTAAAAAGTTTCTTCGACAAAAAACAAGGAATGAGCCGAACGCAAACGAAGTCAAGAACCAAAGACGAACGAAAAAAAAAAAAGTTTAACGAATACCAGCAGAAGCTATATAAAGATGAAAAAAAAATTAACCGAACAGTATCGACCAAAACCGAAGTTGAACGAAAACAATCCAAAAATCGAATGGAATTTATTTGAGATAAAATTGCATATTAAATGCATGCTAAGAAAAACTTTAAACGCATTTTTCTCGAAATGACTTTTCAAACTGCATTTAGAAAAAAGTTTCTCGGAATATGATAAAAATGGCATCATAATTACTGAAAAATGGTATTGACCTTGCTACAGAAAATGCTTTTCTCTAAATGCGATCCCAAAACTTCTCTAAAAATGATAAAAACCTTCTATGAAAAAGAGAAATATATAAAAATAATTCGATATAAGAGGAAAACCCTCTTTATTTTTGAGCAAGCATTTGTTTTCATTGAAGAAAACACTTCTCATAGTGAATTTTTTATCAAAATATAGGAAAAAATTTTCATTTTCAAAAAATTTTTCTGTATAAATGAGAATTTTTTGTGCGAGAAAAATATTTGGCATTATAAGAGACATTGAAATTTTTCCATTTCCTAGAAGTGAAGTAATATTTCTTCAAAAATGTGAAAATTTGTTCTAATTGAAGAAAATTTTATTTAAAAAGAGAAAATTTCCATCATCGAAAATAGAGAAATTTTTCACCGTAGGAATTTATGTGTTTTTTTTTCTGAGTGTGGGTGTCCATTTTCCTCAGAAACCAGACGTCAGATCGAGACGTTGAAGATGTCATTTTTTGTTTTAATCATGTCTGGCAGGTAATCATTTGATTAAACACTTTCGACGGAAGGAAGGGTTAAAACCCCAAAAACCGATAATTTAAAAAATTTTCAAATTGAATTGATTATTTTAAAAACGTAAAAATGAGAGCAATTTTGAAAATCGTCCTCTTTCCGTGCTCGAGGCACAACCCCGAGTAACACCGGGTTACAGCCGCTAGTTCTGTATAAAAATAGTCCAAGCTATTTGTCAAAGAAAACAAAGAAAAATTATTGGATAAGATCTTATTTAATATTAACCAAAAATACAAAAAAAAAAAATAAAGATTTAGTAATTTTTAATTAAGAAAAAAACACAAAGATTTATTGATTATACCCTAAACCTGAAAGGTCAGCTTATATTAACTTTGTGCAAACGTTTGTAACGCATAGAACGAAGCGAGTTCGGTATAGAAAAGTACCTCGTGAGTCGAGCTATATGTCTGTCCGTCCGTCCGTCCATCTGTCTGTACGTCTGTGTGTTGTCCGTAAACACAGGATAAAAAGAAGGACTAGAGATAATTTGATATTTCAAGTCCTTCTTGAGAACTACCTCCCATACCAACGCAAAAATTGAAAACTTCATAAATAAGCTCATACTTAACCTTCAACACTAAACTTTTGTATATATGTGTTTTGTACCCACGCAAAAATTTTTTCGAAAAATGGACATCATCTGCCCACAGGCACGCCTACCTCCCACACAACCCAAAAATTGAAAACTGTATAAATAAGCTCATAATTAACCTACGTTAATAAAATTTGGTATTTTTGTGTTTTGCATCAACACAAAGACGTTTCTGAAAAATGGGTATCATCCATCTACAGACACGCCCACCTCCCATGTAACCCAAAAAATTAAAACACAATAAATAAGCCTCTGTTAAACCTACAGAAATTATATTTGAAACGTATGTTTTTTATAAAAAAAAAACAATGGTTTTAAAAAATGGACATCATCCGCCTACGAACATCCGCCTACCTCCGATACAACCCCAAAATTAAAAACTGCATAAATAAGCTCATAATTAACCTACAACAATAAAATTTGGTGTGTATGAGTTCTGTATCAACACAAAGATGTCTTTGACAAATGGGTGTCATCCACTCACAGACACGCCCACCTCCCATACAACCCAAAAATTGAAAACGCAATAAATAAGCCTCTGCTTAACCTACAGAGATAAAATTTTACACGTATGTTTTTTATGACAATACAAAGATAGTTTTGAAAAATGAACGTCATCCGCCCACGGTACCGCCTACCTCCCATACAACCCAAAATGTTTAAACTCAATAAATAAGATTATTATAAGATTAAGTCTCAGAGAGATCAAATTTGGTATGTTTGTATTTTATTCCAAAACTAAGTGTGTTTAAAAATCCGTAATCCGTCCATGATCACGCCCACCTCCCATACAACTCACAATAGCGAAAGCACATTAATGGCATCAACTGTGAGCTACAGGAAATAAACTTAAGAACAAAAAAAAAAAAAAATTGGCCATTTCAGCCCTTGAAAGGACTTTGACCGAGCTTCTTATGATCAATTGTGTTGTGTGTGTTATTAAATGTTTACACACAATTGACCAAGAACTGGACCTACATGTTTTATGCTGACTCCGAACGGCTAAAGTTCATGTTCTCAAGAAGCTTTACATGGCATTATTTATTCTCTGAGGTTTGCCATTGTCTGCAGAGAGGTGGTGAAAATAAACTTTTCACCGCGGCTGGGTATCGAACCCGGGCTCCGAGCATGCTAAGCCATACACTTAACCTGCATGCCACGGTCACCACAGGAAATAAACTTGGTATGTGTAAATTTTTCATCTACATTTAAATCCATATAAAAAAAAATGCTTCATCTGCCCACGGACATGCCCGTTTTCAATACTATTATTGTATTTTGGAAAAGGAGGTTTAGAGTATTTCATAGTTATTATTACTATACATTATTACTATTCATCTTTTATTATTTTAGAAGTCTATCTTAACCCTAATTTTGGTACGGTTGAAAGCCCAAAAAACTGTCTTCTGTTTCAAGACATTACATTTAGAAAAATTTGTATGAAGTTTATCACCAATTCGTATAACATATCTTGAAATAATTCTTTAAAGTTTGACTTTATTTTGTCATCATTTTAAAGATTGGGACGAAATTAATTATAATTTTGTTTTATTGGTAGACAAATAAACATATTTTTTCAGAAAACTTTCAAGCATTCTAAAAATATTACGATTTTTAAATCCTCGCATCAAGATTCAGAGATTTTGGGTCGTTTTTAAAGAAATTATTTATTTATTTAGTCGTATAGACATCTTTTTAAATAAAACACATATAAAATATTGAACTAACCAATATATTTGTTTGTTTTATTAATTCAAAAATTGAATGGCAGTTGATGTTCGAACAAAATTTCACGTTTATGACCACAGCGACAACTTTGTTCAGCATAGCTGAACCTAATCTCGCCAATAACGCGTTACCAACCGGTCATTAGTAGTTGATTTAGCAGACCAGTTCATCACAGACCATTAACTTGACGCACAACCACAAAAAAATAGTCTAACGGTGTCAAATCACGTGTGTTAGGTGGCCAATAAAAAGACTCATTTCTTAATATATGACTTCTGCATGACTTGTTGCACCATTCTGATGAAACTGTTTAGCACTCAGATGGTTATCCACCGTTTTTCAACTTTGTACCAATTAATTCAGGTGTCAAACCTATTCAGTCAAGTTAACCTAGGTTCGAAAATGGGGTGAAAGATAAATTGCAAAGAAATGGAAATCAAGTGTGTCAAGTATTTTGTGTGTGAAGGAAAGCTATATAAATACGCAATTTGAATTTGAGGCAAGTGTTTTGCCTTTACCTCAGTCAATTGAAGTTATCAAGAAATCCAATCCACAAACTTTTCTACCATCAACTAGAACTTCTAAAGTCAAATATAGTGATGAGTTTTTCATTTCAATTGATTAAAAATGGAAAAAAATTAAAGAAAGGTAAAAGCGTAGAACCATTTGCTAGTTGGGATTTGAACCCGGCACCTCTGGGTTGGCTGTAGAAAAGAACGTTTCCGCATTGTAAGTTAGCCTGGAAAGTCACTTCAGAATGCACTTTAAGTACAAGAATTTAACTTATTTATCTACCTTATCAGTGAAAATGATTTGACGATACAAATTTAGGTCAACTTCCAATTTATTTTCAGCGCATTCAGCAAAAGTACGGCGCAAACGATGAACTGATGGCTTCAATTCCTGCTGCAGTTGAATTTTGAATGGTTGTAGATCAAGGTATTTCCATAAAATCTTTTCCACATATTGGAAGTGCAAACATCGAGTTGATGAGAACGAGGTTGAATCTGTAAATGTGTGCCCTCACCCACACTCACCTCTACAGCGACCAGGTCGAATAGAAACAAAATTTTCAAAAATAAATTTATGATTTCTTGATAACTAATCGATATGTTTTAGTTGACATCTCGAAATTGCTTCAATAATTAACGATGCTTTGATTAACAATATGAATTTCATTAAAACAAATAAGTCTATCTAAACATCTACGAAAGTTTACGTTTTATAAATACACATGTCCTGTCAGTTGATTAGACTATATTTCAAAACAATATATAACTATTTATTAACACAATCCTTATTTTCGACAAAATCCTTATCTTGAATTCAGTCATGGATCATTTATTATCAACAAATAAACAATATAAAATTATTATAAAATTTAATGCACATAAAAAAATTCTTTAAATGCCAAATAAAGCCAATTAAAGGATTATTTGAGCCAATTTAGCTTAAAATGTTTGCTCGTCCAATAAAAAAAGCATAGAAATTAAAGCAAAATGTAATGCAAACATTAATAAATAATAGCTTATAACACAAACTGTACGAGTGCAATGAAAATACTGTCAGAAAAATACACAAAAAAAACACCGCAAAAGGGAAACAAGCTAACTACATAACAGGCTAGAACAATGAAAATAAATTCCAGCCAAAATATAAGGCTTGAGGCTAAAAATAATGTGTGCGCAATGATGACAACAATAAATACAACAAAGGCAATGACAGCAAACAAATAACGACTAACAACTCAAATACGACGATACTAAAAACTAACAAAAACAACAACAACAGCAGCAACATAAAATGTATTAAAAAAAAATAGTTAAAAATAATTGTAACAACATAAATAAAGCTTAATTGAACACTTGCACAAACACACAGGCAAACAAACACATACACAGACACACACACAGATTTATACAGACATGCAAAACAAATAGTCAAACAAAATACGACACTAGAACAACATGAATGTCTATATTTATATGAGTATTTGTAGGTGTGTGTGTGTGTGTGTGTGTGTGTGAAAGTGTGTTTGTTAGTTTTAAACTGCATGTTTGTATTTTACTTTTTTTTTTGCCTCTTGTTGCTATCATGTTTGCACTTATGACAACAACAGCCAAATAATATACTAAAATTTGCTTATTTTTCATATATTTTTTTATGCATTTTATATTATAAATATCTGCCTTAAAAAGCAACCAATAAAAACTAAAACCAACTCAATCTTGGCAGCTTTTGTTACTCCAAAGAACTATCAACAAGATTGCTTTCATCAAAACTGCAAAAAAGAAAACATTAAAAACAAAAAAAAAAAAACAAAACCAACAAAAATAACCAGCACTCACACAAGCACAGCAACAACTAATAAAAATAATGAAGATTATAAAAGAGGCAAAAATGTTGATAACGTTAGCAATTTTCTTTGGCAAATTCTTAGCTGGAAAATGAAGTAAACACAAAAAAAAAATAAAAAAAAAAAACAATATAAAACAAGACAGTACAACAAGAAATCAGCTCAAATCACAAAACACAAAATGCCACACCCACCTGCGACGCCCTCTTAAGGCAATGATAGCTCCCTAAGGTATTTAACATTTACGAGCAATTTACGTAAATATCTGATATGCTGCTGCCACTGCTGCTGATGTTGATGTTTTTCATAGCATACTTTCAGGCATAAAAGGCTAAGTAGTGCAAAAGCAACCAAGTCAGAGCAAGCAAGCAGCAGCAAGCAAGCAAACAAACAAGAACGCACAGTCAGAGAAGTGAAGTGTAACGCCAGCTGCTGTTTTGGCTGCTGCTGCACAACAACAACAACTACAACAAATACACGTACTGTGCTTATCTTAATGTTTCATTCATTTTTCGTAGCACTCGCCAGCGTCATCATCATTGTTGTTGTTGTTGTTGTTATTGCCTTTTTTTATGTTTGCCTGCATATGTCCTGCAGCGCATTGAACCTAACTGAGGTGGCCAAGCAAGCTGTTCTCTGCTGTTCTTGTTGTTGTTGTTGTTATTCTTGTTGTCGTTTTTACTGTTTTTCACCAATTTTTGTCTATGTTTTCATGTTTTTTCGTTCTTTCGCTTCGCTTCGCTTTGACTGCTTTCACTTTTATGCAACAACAACAATAACTATCACTACAAAAACAATAACAACTCAAAGTCAGTCAGCACCAAAGTGTAAATGAAAATAAGCAAAACAAAGTATACAAAAAAAAAAAATATAAAAAAAATGCCACTGAAAATTCCTCCAATTAAAACTGGTCGAGTTTTTGGCACCACAATTCTGTGGTTGGCACTGCGGTATCAAAAGGTGGTTAAGTGAAAAGTCGACTAAGGCCAGATAGGGGTCAGTTCGGTCGGGTCAGTTCACAAGTCGTGAGAAAAATGCCAAACAAGCATTCTTTTCACATAGCTGTGGGACATTTTTTAAACGTTAATTAAAGTGCGTGGGAATGCGTACCTGTTTTTAAATAATGAATATTTGGGTCGAGTTATAAAATTATCGATTTAATTTCTTAACTGTTATTAGAACAGTTAAGTTAAGTTTGTACTGCTTCAGTTTTTTTTTTATTCATAAAAAAATGTGCTGGCTAGAAATTTGTTGGTTTTTTATTCTGTCGTTTTAGGCAATGAGCTGTACTTATTAAGGACTTGGCGCAAAATAATTTATTTTTAAAAGAAAAGTATGCAGAACTTGTACAAAATGGACATACGTTTTGATTGCATAAATTTAACTAATTTCCTCATATTAAAATGTGAAATGTATGCCTTGACAATTGTATGAAATCAACATGACGTATGAGTAACATTAATTGTTAAAAAGCATTTTAAAGCAACACTTTAAGTTTCTTTGTATTGAACTTTCATTAATACCACTCTCTTAAAGTACTATTTTTACAAATATCAATAAATTTAAAAATGACGTAGTATCTTATCGAATAGAATTAGTTGATTATATAGATATATTAGATGTAATGTTTGCAACTCAATCATATACATACATAGTATTAATTGTTGCACATTATTCTCTAAACTATTATATGATGGAAATGGTTAATGTCTAATTTATGTTTCCTTTTATGAACATAAGTTTTGATTAATTCTTTAATGGTGAGGTGTTAAACATATCACCCAAGCTCTCCAGTATATGTGTTCTTTACTAGCAGACGGTGCCGCAAAGCTATAATAAGCAAATTTTGAATGTTGTTCTTGGATCTGGCCGTAATAAATAATAAAAAAGTAAATCTTATATTTTTGTTTCCAATCCCTGTAGTGCAAGAAGTCATTGAAGAAAAATTATAGATAATTTCTTAAAGAAACTTGCTGCTTTTTTTGAACAACTCGCGCACGAATTTTGGTATTTTATATGAAATATTCGTCAACGAAATGTTTGGGCGAATCAGTATGTTCCGTCAAAGAGCAAGACAAATCGTACATGATTCTTTTATGAACTCTTTTCGACAAAACTTTCTATCTCTCAACAGGGAAAAAAACATAAAATCATATCTCATAAAAAAATATCACATTGCAACAAAATGCTTTTTCAGTAAGTTTATGCGGAGAAATTTATTATTTATTTTATAAATTTATTTTATAGAAATTTATTATATGGGAAATATGCATAAGTTGAGCTGCAAGCCACCGCACGGGTTACAGATTGCGCATTGTGAACGGCCTCTAAGTATAGAGGTTAGCCGCATCTAAGCGGTTCCGGACAAGAAACATGTGACCAGCTAGGTTGTTGAAGAACGAAGTGTTGGACAGCGCTGTCTTGAACAAAAAATCTATACCACCTGCAACTGGCACTGTCAAAGCGAGACAGAGACTCATTAAAAACACCTTTTCTAAAACTCCCTGCCTTCTCTAGACTCTAAACTTAAGAAGTCTTTACAAGACCTTAAAGATGGAATATGCGTAGGATTTGGTTGCCATTACATTAAAATTGGCAATAATTTACAGATATGCACCTATTGCCATTACATTAAAATTGGCAATAATTTACAGATATGCACCTAAAACGTCAGCATCTTTTATAGGGGAGATTTAAAATTGGCAAAAGCTCTCGTGAAAATACAGGCTGACATCACCACCATCCAGAAAATGCGATGGAAAGGACAAAACTACTCTATGAGAGCAGACTGCGATATCTTCTGCAGCTGTCATGCGAAGAAGCGCGAATTTGGACGCGGATTCATTGTAAGCCAGAAACTACGCCAGCTTGTTTTTCGGTTCACACCTGCTAACGAAAGGCTGTGCACAATCCGCATCAAGGCAAAATTCATCCATCTAACAAGCAAAGGTCCCCAGGTGACAGTCTCCGATTTGAATGATTTTTGGACATGTGATAGAAGCCAATAAAATAAGGTTGACGTATTGTTTTTGGATCATTTTTCAATTGCCAAAGCGATAAATGCGCGATTTTCAAAAAATTTTAAAATCTTCCTTCGCTCATTCCGGCTATCGTTGGAAGTTGGATCGCTTTTCGATTGCCTAAGTAATGAATGACCCATTCAAAAAATATTCAATACCTTCTTTTGCTCATTCTGGCAACCGTTGGAAGACGTTTCTTGAAAAATTTTTGAAAACTTTTATTGGAATATGAAGCAGGCTCTAAAAAATTAATAAAAAAGTTGAACTTGTAAGAAAATTTACTCAATTGAGTAGCACAACGTCTGTCGAGCCTGATAGCTTAAACATTCAACACCTTTTTATGTTCAACAACGATGTTTCACAACAAATGACTATGTGAGTAATCCTAGAGAATCGCTTAAGAGTCTTCTCGGCAATTTGTCGGCAAATCTTACCGGTGATTCGCTTTTGTGACCTCAGCTGATTACATTAGGCGATACCTGGAAGACTCTCAGACCCCTTCAACGATTCATATGCGATTCTTCCTGGAGAATTGCTTAAGACTCCTCTCGGCGAATTCGTCAGACAAACTTCCTGGTGAATCGTTTTTGTGGCCTCAGCTGCTTACATTCAGCTATAACCAGAAGACTCTCAAAAGACTCGCTCACCGGCGATTGTTTCATCTTCCAAGCTATTCACTGGAAATTCTCAGACGATTGAAAATGTTTGCAGGATATGTAGTAGTTAGTAGCAGCAGATTCAAACACCTTGATATCCACAAGGTTCAACGACATATCTGATATCTGTTTTGCCTCAAAATAGGCCGCAGTTTTAATTATAACTACTTCATCAATTCAGTACTACATTTTTTTTTTCCTACATTCTTTTGAGGTCTGCAAACCAAAAACAAAATCACTGGGAGCCAGATCTAGTGAATATAGTGAATGGGAAAGCAATTCGTGCCTCGTTCTTGCAATTTTGCAATAATCTTCATTGACTTGTGACACGGTGAATTGCCTTGATATAACAGCACTTTCCTTTCCTTTCACTAAAAGAGAATACATACATATTGTCACATATAAAGTACTTTTTAGCAGCGATCACTAGCGTTTAACTCTTTATTTTTTTACAACAACTTCGATATTTGTATGATTGTTGTAATTCGCTAAATTTAATGTTCAGCTTCAATCTTACTTCTTATTTCTTTATAGCCTGTTTCAAAAGAGAAGAACATTTTCGCGCATGTTTGAGAACAAGAAAATAATTATGAGAGCGTTCTTCATTCTGATTGGTCGACATTTAAAAACAAAAATTGAATATTCTCTGAGCAGAAAAAAAATTACTGTATATTCCATAGTACAACAAATAAGGTAGCTGCAGGGCTGAGAGCCGAAAGTCAGAACTGTCAAAAAATACTGAACGAAATAGACCTACAAAACAAGACATCAAATAATTTGTATTGAATTTGACAATTCTGACTCTGAGAGAGAGAGGATTGATAACCCTGCAGCTACCTTGTTTATTGTACTATGGTATATTCCTGCATTTTATTGTTCATCGCAACTGCGCTGCGGAAGTATTAAATTTTATTTTTCAAAATCAACCAATCAAATTTGAAAAAAAAGGGGGCGTCAAAAAATAATTTGTAAGCTAAAATTGCACTTCATAGCCTGAACAGATTGACCGGCGTCAGCGGCTAGCGGCGCTCTCTGCCGCAGCGTCCGCTCGACATGAAAACGCTGCCGTCTGCCAACGTTCTTCCTTTCGCATACATTTTCACATATGTATTTGTACGTTATCAGTTTATTCTTATAATGGCGTGAGCACAAATCGAATAAGCATTGATTTTGCTTCATTTTCAAAATTAGTTGCTACTCAAAATTACAATTTTCCATTTTATCAAATTATATCAAATTATAATTTTTAAATGTATTCAAATAAAAGTAGACACAAAGGAATGTCAAAAATATATGTTTTTCCACAAATCACTTGGCATCATTTTCACTTTTCCAATTAATTCGCCACCAGTAATCTTGCTCAGAAGAGAGCGCAATGTGAGCGGCGAACTGAAAATAGAGATAGATTCTATTTCGGCGGCCGACGGCGAGCGGCAAGCGTTTTATTTTGATTTCATACATTTTCTTCAATTATGTTGACGCTAGCCGCTGACGCCGGTCAATCTGTTCAGGCTATCACAATTTTTTCTTGAGAAAATAATTCATTTTTTATGTTATAGCCCGTTTCAAAAGAGAAGAACATTTTTTAGTTTCATTTTTCGATGCGCAGTGAGAAATTATTTTTAAAGCTACACAATTTTTAGAGCGTAATTTCTTGCTCTTTTTGTACTGTTCGCTGAACTTTATGCTTTTTTCGAGTGTTTTTTACTATTTTTCTATATATTTAAATGCGCAAACATTCAGAACAAATGATAGCACAAGTACGGTATTGCACCGACAACCTGCAGTAACCTGCATCTTGAGAGAGTTTGGAGATCCAGACTAACTCATCCGTACATGTGGCGTTCTTGGTATTTCCCAGCTGTAAAGCAGTGTTAATGATTAATATTATTATGGAATGATAAATTTTAATGTTTTCAAAATTACAAAATAAGAAAAAACAAAAAATTAAATGTCAATAGTTATGCACCATAAAACTATATTCCATAAATTTATATCATTGCAGTTGATTCTTAAATTTCATACTGATATCAGCATGTAACAATTGGCAAGCTTCATTTAAAAACTTTTATAAACTTTTAATACATATTACTCATACGCCCTGATGAAATTGTTCAACGCACTACAAACTTGACCAAAAAAAAAAAAAAAACCGAGGAGTATTGAAAACCAAACACTCTACGTGGATGCCGGCATCAAGGTGTAGTTAGCAAATGCATTTCCACAGCCGAAATATTTTGACTGTCAATTGTCCTAGTATTGTGTTTAACTGCCCAGAGGTTTCTGAGGCATGGACTGAATTAAGGTGTCAGGATGGAGGTACATAAATATAGTCCAATCGCTTACGGAGTATCTGGACTACTGACACTGTCCGGATTTAGTACCTTTTTCTGTGCATGCGGATATCTGAACAAACTGAGCTTCCCTTCTCCGCCACTAGTGCGACTAGTGCGAGCTCCTGTCATCCTGTCATCCTGTCATACAGTCATTTTTTTTCCAGATCGGACAATTTTTGCGACTCCCAGCGCTGCAACCACGAGGCCCCGTTTTTTTCTCTGCCGCCAGTTTGGAGCTCTATAAGACCATGTTGGAGTGAAGAATTTAATTTTTTAATTTTTTTTTTTCTTGTAATTTGTTCAATTCTCTACAATTATAAAAAAATTTTGGAAAAATGTTTCTTTTTGACTGAGTTATGAATTTTTAAAAAAGGTCTGTTTTCTCTGTCGTGAATGTTATGTCCCACCTTAAAGGTGTAACGGCGCGTTACAAAATAAGATAAGTTTATTTTTTCTCTATGATATCTTTATAATTAATAGGCTAAGGTTTTTTTGTGACTTCAACTCCTCCCAGACGAATAGACCGATTTTATCGATTCAGATGTCATTTAATCAGGTTTTGGCTGAAATTGAACTTTTAGCTGAATTGAACTTTTAAAAATTGTGATTTCACTTCAGGGGGTTCCCAACCTTTTAAAACAGAAATAAAATTTTTGTGCAAAAATTCGCTATTTAATCGATTCGAAATTTAGTTTAAGAAGAGCTTATAAATTGATCGAATTTACATTTTTTTCAAAGTTAAAAATTTTTAACCCAAATTATCTTTTATGCATTACTCAAATGTTAATTGTCCGAAAAAAGCAGTTCCAAAATCAAAAGTTCCACTTTCCGAGCAAGCAACTCAGTCAAATTTTAACGGTTTTCAAAATTTTTTTTGTTTTTCTTAATTTTTGTTTAATTTTCTTTGAAATGTGTTAACAATTATAGTAATTATTTTACCAGATGTATTTTTAATGAATTTTCTTAATATTGCCTGTAGTTGTTTAACATGTATTTTTACCAAACGCCAATACAGAGAAAAAAACTCTCTGAAATTTAACGTTCTATATTTGGAAGCGAATATCTCTGTCAGTTTATAAAATTTAATTTTTTTTTTTTTTTGTATTTAAATGCAATTAATTGACTTAAAAAAAAGTTTAACATTTTTACCGTTACTTTATTATTTATATTTAAATCACTGCCTTTAAAACGAGTCCACTTAATTGAATGTTTTCTCAAAAAATGGTATAAAAATTGTTTTTGTTGTAAAAAAAAAAAAATTTAAATTTGCATTTTTGATGTTCTTTTATTAAATTGAGTTTTTTAAGGCGAATTTGTTTTTGTATGGCAAAAAAATTAATAAATACTATGCGTCATCGAAAAAACAAGGCCCTATACCCCCTCTGATTTTTTGCACGAAATTTCATTTTTTTAAAATGATGTTTTTATATTTTTAAAATCTTCAACAAGCTTCAAGAACAATATATTTGAAGAAAATTTTATTATAGCTCCAACCAATAAAAAGTTATAGCCACAAATCTGTTTTAATCATCCTGCGTATCTATAAAATTAATAGGCTAAGGTTTTTTTGTGACTTCAACTCCTCCCAGACGAATAGACCGATTTTATCGATTAAGATGTCATTTAATCAGGTTTTGGCTGAAATTGTGCAAACTACTTTTAAAAATTGTGATTTCACTTCAGGGGGTTCCCAACCTTTAAAAACAGAAATAAAATTTTTGTGCAAAAATCCGCTATTTAATCAATTTGAAATTTAATTAAAGAAGAACTTATAAATTCATCGAATTTTAATTTTTTTCAAAACAAAGAATTTTTAACCAAAATTATCTTTTATGCATTCCTCAAATGTCAATTGTCCGAAATATGCAGTTCTAAAATCAGAAGTTCAACTTTCCGAGCAAACACTCAGTCAAATTTTAATGGTTTTAAAAAAAAAATTGTTTTTGTGTTTTTTGGCGTTTTTTCATCTAAAGGTGCTATAAATCGATGTTGTAAGTGTTCTGTAAGTACCTTTTATTAATTTCTGAAATATCTCTTAGTATTATTTCTTAAATCTATTTTTCACTGCGTTTTTTTTTTAATTAGTTATGTTTTATAGCTGTAAGGGTTAAGCTGCGATGTTTTTGAATAGTAATAATGTTTGTCTCATTAGTTATATAAGTGTAAGTCCGTCTTCGTATTTTGACAGTTACATTAAAAAATGTAGTTTCAGATCATACGTTTCAAGTCAAACCATTCAGATAATGATCTTTCATATCATTATTGAGACTGAATATATCGTTATTTAGTATAATAACTTCTTGAATAGAATATCATACATATATTAAACGTCTATAAAGTTTCTAACACTTAATTTTTATTGAATTGCTCGAATTCGGGCAACAGGTTTACTAGTTATCATTATTTCCTTAAATTGTTATTATAAATGAAATTTTTTTTTTATTAATTAAATTATTATTATTATTTTAAAAAAAAAAAAAAAACAAAAACAAACGAAAATAAAAACAAAAAAAAAAAAAAAATATTTTTGTCAACGACCGCTGCGGGATTCGAACCCAGGCATATTTAGTACAAGCAAATAAAAAACAAAAGCAACAACTTTTGTAAAACTAGATTAAACACCTACGCACAAACTATTGACAACTAATTTAAAACACGTAGCCAAACTTCGATGGATGTAACCTTTCAATAATATGATTCACAACTGGTTTTGAATGTCAAATGGTTAAGTAAGCGCAGATTGTTGCCACTGATGTGACTCGTCGATGCATAACCTTGCAAACGTTTCACGACCATACCTTACTTCTCTGGAAGTTTTTATGTTATGCCTCTGCCTGCTCGCTTCTATAAGCCTTTCAGCTGCCCTCGCATCAGAGCACTTGTCATGTATTCCATTCTATCTTCGCCGCCTGAACCTCGCTAATGTTAAGCTGCTCAGTTGCCTTCGCAAAAGGTTTAATTATTTACTTCTTCTGCTTGCTGCGCTGCCAGAACCTGGCTTTCTCTAAGCTTTGCAGCCGACGTCACACCAGAATTGCGCTTATGGTTAATTTTATTTTATGCAAATCCTGCTATGCACTTTAAACTTTAATTGCTCTCGCTGAGACAACGCTTCTATTAAGAAAACCTGCAACCGTATGCTCTGAAGCAATAGTCAAGATTTTACAAAACTGAATCCGTCGCTAAGCTAGCAGCGCCGCGGCCGCATCGTTGCCATTTCCGTATACCAGAACCAAACCTTACCGATAAAATGTTGAACCACCACCGACTGTTTATTATATAAGGATTATATTATGTGATTGAATTTGTACAATAAAGATTGAAAATATAAAATCATATTCAATTGTGTAACTAATTACTGAAAGTTGATTGAATCCTTCAGAGAACCTTGGAGCGACTGAGTTTTACCTCAGCCTTTGATAAAACCACGTCACAAAGGGTTAATAAAAAAAACCCTACCGAAAGATACTGCTCTCAAAAACGGATCTTCTTCTAATTTTTTTTAAAGCTACTTGTTTACATTTTTATCCTTCTATTTTATCTACTTTCTACGTTAAAACTTTCTGCTATAAATTTCAAACACTAAAAAATGTTTCTTTCTATCTATGCAAATTTCTATAAACTTTTCTGCATAGTTATTTTTCCGATAACTTATACCACATGTTATGCAATTTAACACTGCTAAGCTTAGCATAAAGAGGAGCTAACTTTGATTTTTCGATTTGTTTGGCAACACAAATATTTTTACTGCTGCAGCGAGGGACAAGACAACGATAACAACTAGTCTGAAAACAAAACGAGTCCAGTTCTGTAATAATCTGCTTGTTAATGTGAATGTTTTCTTTTTTTCAAATGCAAAAATTCCATGATTATCCTTTACCGATCGTATGCAAACGCAATAGCATCGGACATTTATCAACAGCACACAGAACGACAATAGAACAGAACATGTCGAAAGCAAAAAATATGTGCATAAGCCACACAATATGCAAGAAATTCAAGAGAGAAAGAAAAAAAAAAAAAAACATAAAAATTGATACACATGTATACAACAGTCACCCATGCACTAAACGTTGGGTCGGTCACAAAGAACGTTGTGGGTAGCAAAGAAACGTGTAACATGTATGAGGTAACATATTTTTGAATCGTTACTGTGTTTGTTAGCATTCAGCAAATTGAATGCCTTCGTTTGTATGGCATGTACGTGTACATTTATGTGCGTATGTGCATGTAGGGGGGGGAGGGGGGGGGGGGAGACTGTATGTCGCTGTCAAGCGATTTGCAGGTTTTTTTTTATGTACTCAACACATTGCTTTGGCTTAATACTTGTTTGCATGTTTTCAGCTAGAGCAGAGCAGAGCAAAGGGCTGCCAGCTTAATACCGATTAATGCAAAGCTCAATATGCGCAAATGTTCTAATTAGCTTGTGAGTGCTTTGATTAGTAATTGTCAGCAACAGTCACATGCTTGAAAATGAAACAGAAACAAGTTTCTTAAATTTAAAACTGAAAATGCCAGCTTTTTGCATTTTTTACTTTTTAGTCAAGCTTACACCAACTCTTCTTGAGTTCAGTTCAATAAATTATTGAAATACATTAACTTGGAAAAAGCAACAAAAAAAAAAATCATGGCGAAAAAATTGCATTTAATTAAAATTGACCTTTACGCTGCATAATTTAAATAAAGCTTAACCTCTTATGTACGCATATCTACACAATCATAATAGCCACTTCGGTTCGGGCCATCGACTCCTTGCAGCTCGCTCTCCTACCTACTGCATCACAGTCATGTTGTGCTTGTCTAGCTGCCTTACCAGCTGCTTTACTATTACTTGTTGGCATTTGCAGGATCAACGAGCGTAATTTTCCTTCAATGATTAATGTAATTTCACGCGCCGCTTAACGATATCCTGGCCAAGGACTTATTACTTAATTGGATTTTTGTTTTTGTTATGTTTTTTTTATAGTTTTTCTTTTTTTTTTTTTTTGTAAATATTCTACTATAAACACCAAAGTCCTTGCTGCACTACGTTACGTGTACAGCTAAAGTAGCTTCAATACAACGTTCTACAGCTTCTACCAACTCACTCACTCTTTGCACAAACATGCAATGAGCTATAATTTTAAAGAGAGCTCGACCGACGTCGTCGTTTTCGTAAGGATCATCGTCATGGTGCAGAAAATTTCGAAAGTCTATGAAAGGATTTGCATGCTTGCGGGTATTTAAGTTAAACAGCACATTTTGCACACATCATCAGTTGTGGCGTGGCGGCAGAAACTTAAGCAGAGTAGAGTCCAAGTAGCCAGGTTGAAGAGGCGGAGGAGGTGGTGAAAGTAAGAATGGTGCTGTTGGTGTGTTGTTGGTATGAAGATAGCTGATGCTAAATATTGTTGTAAGCATTGCAATGTGGTTGAGTTACAGAGAAACACCTGCGCCTTCTATTTTGTGGCTTAATTAGTTAATTTAAGCGAGCGTGCACAGTAGACGCAAATACCAAAACATTACTTAAATTTGTAAAATTGTAGCAAATTTGAGCAAAAATCTCAGCATAAGTGGCTGCTTTTTGAATTTTGTTTGGTTGAATTTGCTTTGAAATTATTTATTTTTTTTCAAAATAATATTGGCTTATTTAAAATTTTAATCGGTTAAACTGTGCACAATCAATAATTAAATTGTTGTTGTGTTGCATTGCATTAAATTATATTGATTAATCTCTAATTAGCATTGAATGCGTTTGATAATTCTAATTATTGTTTAATGCTTGAAATATTATTTATTGAATTATATTGATATCATTTAGTGCTAAATAAAATTTTATTTGAGCTTGAATTGCCGAATTAATGCAAATTTTTAAATATTTAATTGCAAATGAGTAGCAGTTTCCTTGAGCTCTCGTGATTTATTGCGATGAAAAACTGGAGCACTTATTTTTTCAGTAGCAAATGTAAGCATTACCTGGCTATTCTGAAATTTGTATATATCTGTGAGGCCTCCAACGTAACATAAAATTCTCCAAAACATTTTTTCAGACAAAGCCGCCAAAACACACATGACATGTAACTTACATTGTAAGCAGAAACCGGAGTATGCTTGCTATATACGAAGCACAAAAAGTCACATGAAATTGAACAAATTTATTTTCTTCGTTGTGAAAACACGATTTTATGAAAATATGTTTAGAAATATTGTTTTATTTTATCATAATTTAAGTCCCAATTAAGTACTGGATAGACCAAAAAGAGAGAAGCTTGCAAAAACTTCAAACTCTAAAATACATTAATTTGCAACTCAGAACATTAAACTGTACATATTGTTCTAAATATTCTTTACTTGAACCTTAGTACATATCTAAAAATATTTAAATCATGTGTGCTATGTTGTTGCACGCTAGATTGAATCGAAAAAAATATGACTCTCGATGTCTGAAATAAGAGTCTAGACCGAGAAAATTAAAAGATACATTTTTTTACAGTGTACTCTTTGTTAGCAAGAATGTTTTTAAGCACTGGTCGAAAATATTTTTGTAATATTAACAAAAAAAAGGATCCATATAAAAGTATGCAGTTGTAAGGACTTTAACAAGAACTAAGTTTTTTTATGATTTTCTTTAGAAAAGAAGGTGTCCCGAATTATTTTTGTTTAAATTTTTATTTTTTAAAAAATACTAAATCTACTTAATGCCATCTGAAACAAGAATAAACTTAGTGAATTTTTTATCTTTCAATTATTGCAATATGTTCATTAATAAGAGAGTTATGAATTTTTTCAAGTTATCAGAATTCTACATACAATTAACAGATATCTGAAACAGCGCCAACCTAAGGAGATAACTTATAACATATCGGGTGAGAAAAATAAAAGTCCACGTACCGGACCATACAGGCACTAAAAGTTTAAGTCGAAAAAGCAAAAAAAAAAAATTTTTTTACAGTGTACTCATCCCTGATAGCAAGAAACTTTTAAGACCTGCTCAAAAAAATTGAATGAGAATCCCCATAAAAAGTATGCAGTTTGTGGGGCTTGTAACAAAAATTAAATTTTTTTTTTTTTTTTTTAGACAACAGGGTGTCTCAAATTATTTTTGCTTACAATTTTTTTTTTAAATAAAGGTAAATTTACTAGTGCCACATTAAAAAAAAATTACATTTAATGTCTTTTTAATAATAAATTTAAATAATTATTAATAAATTTTAGTGTTTTTTTTTTAACAAAAAAAAAATTGTAAGCTAAAATAATTCGGGATAGTTTCTAAGAAAAAAATACTATCCCGAAAAAAATAGTTTTCTAAGAAAAATTATAAAAAAAATTAAGAATTTGAAAACATGCAAGTCTTGCAATCAAGATTGAATATCGAAATCTGTTTGTGGTTTTTAGCTCCAAAAATGCGTTTATTATGAATACTTATCCAAATAATGCATGTTAAAAAAAATACGAATTTGGTGGTTATAATATTATTTTTTCCTTCACTTACATTAATTTTGTAGATGATTAAAATTTTTTTTAATCAGAAATAAAAAATCATGCATTTAAGGGTTAATTGTTTCCACAGCCTTGCAAGAAAATAAAGATATATCAACTCAACAAACAAAATGATATCGATAGTGAATCGCTTTCTCGAACATTTCATTCAATAGCAATTATCATATACAATTCACTTATAGTATCGTGATCGGAAGAAATTCCTCCTTCGTTAACGAATCGTTCAAACCGACAAAAAGAATTCGTGAACGAGTCATCAAATCTTAGAAAATTAATTCGTTAACGAATCTTCATATATGAAAGAAGCAATTAGCTAAAGAATCGTAACTTTTAAATTAAGCAATTCATTAACAAATCGTCACATTTAAAAGAAGCACTTCTTTGACGAATCACCAAAGTTTAAAAAGCAAAAAAAAAAAAAATTAAAAAATCTGTAAGTCTTATACAACTCATCTCAATCAACTTATCAACCGTCAACTCACCTCGATTTTAAACACAGAAATTCATAATATTTATGAAATCCAAAATTATTCTTTATTAATTAAATAACAAAACACTTCGCTACGAATCGAGATAGAGATAAATGGAACCATGCGGTAACGAGTCATAAAAATATTGAAAGGCGATTCGATAGCAAGTCCCTAAAACAAACAAAAAAATTAGTGGAAATAAGAATTTAGGGAAGGCAAAAAACATTTTAAATGCTATTTCACAAAGCAATTTTAAACGGTCCTTCTTTAAGCTTCTAGCCAATCTCTGGTTCAGACAAAACCAAACTATTCGAAAATATTGCGAAAAAAACAATTTACAAGCGATTCGTTAACGAAAACTCCCCTCGCCCCAACGTTTATTGGGAAATTTATACACTCAGAAAAAAAAATGTTTTTATATCAAACAATTCATGGGCTGAAATAACAGAATTCACTGTTAAATACCATCCAACAAATTAAACTTTCAAATCAACAGTCGGTTGACTGTTAGTCTATAGAATACAAAACCCATATAAAAACGTAATTATTGAAATGTTATCAATGTTTTGAAAGTTCATGTTTGGCCGAGAGTGCTAACGTGTGCGTTTAGTACTCAACTGTTCTGGGTTCAAATACCGGCAAGACCAACAAGACCAACAAGGCTGTAAGGCTTGATTTTTTTATACAAAATATGTTTTCTTGAATAACGTACGCAACTTATTTTGAAGCTTATTTTTGACCAAACAATTAATGAAACAAAATTCTTATGTCAATTATTAAATTGCAATTTTTGATACTTACACAGCTAGGGTTCGAACCCACGTCCCCCGCATGACAGTCTAGCGCACTTCCACGCTTCCACGCTGAGCTATTGGCAACGATAATATAAATATAGCAAAACAAATTTAAAAAAACATTGCCTAGAGAAGATAGGCATTTCAACAAAAATACAAATATATTTCAACAGATGATTTTAACAGCACAAAAATACTTTGAAACTTTCATTCAACAAAGAAAACTGTTAACTTAAACGCAAATCATTTAATCTAACAGTATTTTGATATAACAGCGGCCGACTGTTAATATTATAGTTGATATATTTCTGAGTGTAGAAAAATCAAGTTTGTTGCTCAATATTTGATCTCTCCCCGAGTAAAAATTAGAACTTTTTTGCATAAACTGTACGCTATTTAAGAAACAAGTTGCAAAACGGATGTAGGGGAAGAGTGTCATGAAAGAGCCAGTTTTAAAAAAGTTACAAAATATATAAAAATAATTAATAAAATTATAGTTCTTGTATCAAAAGTATTTTCTCATTCATTTATGAACGTAATACCATGAAATATTTTCCAAAATCAACAATATTCTTGGACCTGTAGCCATTTATAAAAAACATGAAATTCGGCTCTTTCATAACACATGGGCATTGAAAGAGCCAACCAAAGTTTTGAAAGAGCCATCTTCTTATTACAAGACTTAACACGAAAAATAACGTATATTTTATTAAAAATATTAATTGTTATTATAAAAAGTATTGTTTTTACAAAAACAAATTAAGTAAATAAAAAAATTCAAAACTAAAAACAAAAAATTGTTAAAAAACTTAAAAATATTTTTAGCAAAAAAATTAAATCGCTTTAAAAAAAATCTATAATAATAAGACCTATTCCAAAAACAAAATAAGAGGTTTAAAACACTTAAAAACATTTTTGACAAAAATAATTTAAACTTCCTTTACGCTTCTTCATACCACCGCAACCCAGCTCTTTCAAAACATATTGTCCAAAGAAACATAACCTCAAAAATTAGTATGGAATCAAGATTTTTCCGGCAAAATAAATATGTTATTGGTAGGCCTAATATATCCATAAAATTATAGTATAATAATATTACTGTTAGTTTTAAGGTGAAGACGTCACAAAACAAATAAAATGTTCTGAAAAACTTACTTAATGATGAAGAAATCCAAAATACGATACACCATCGTCGTTTATTATCAGTGAACTGTCAAATGTTCGAGGGTGCCATATGGCGAGTATTGCTTCTTAAAAATTATAATTTAAGAAGCATTCGTATGAAAACTACCGCGTAAATCAAGATGGCTCTTTCAAAACTTGGCTCTTTCATGCCACTCTTCCCCTACAAAGATCAATGTTAGGACATTTTGGCCGTTCAGCAGTGTTAGCTGGATCGTCTTAAAATTAACTCGCTCTAGCGTTCTTTCGAATCTGTATGGTCAAAATAATTTGAAAGCGCCTGTTGTAAAGCTGTTTTACGGTTTTTTTTTGACGTAGAATTACGTCTTACAGCGCGGTTTGTATGGGGTCGTTTTAACAGATTTTTTGAAGGTCATGCAACGTTTTTGGCGAATACTTTAGGGTATACCTACAGCCTTTAATACTTATCGTTCAAAGATAATATATTTACTTAAATATCAGATATATCCTACGCTGAATGAATATCTAATTTTGGATTTTGTCACTATTATATGAAAGTCAGAAAATAGTAAAATATAAGAAGAAAAATTCATGTTTTTATATAAGAAAATCAATCATCAGCTGCTTATGTGCCTGCTGCTTTCTTTGTTTTTGTTTCGTTGTTAATGCTTGTATGCTTTGGTTTTGCACGAAGTGATTGGTTCGTATTCTATCATTCTATGGCCAATCGGATGCAGTGGGATTATCTGAGGTCACAGGCCGGTCATTGGTACTATGATGGGTTCCATGGAACATTTGGACCAAAATGGATGATTCTATGGCCAATCGGATGCAGTGGGATTATCTGAGGTCACAGGCGGGTCATTGGCACATTTATGGGTTCCATGGAACATTTGGACCAAAATGGATGATTCTATGGCCAATCGGATGCAGTGGGATTATCTGAGGTCACAGGTGGGTCATTGGTACTTTGGTGGGTTCCATGGAACATTTGGACCAAAATGGATGATTCTTTGGCCAATCGGATGCAGTGGGATTATCTGAGGTCGCAGGTGGGTCATTGGCACATTTATGGGTTCCATGGAACATTTGGACCAAAATGGATGATTCTTTGGCCAATCGGATGCAGTGGGATTATCTGAGGTCACAGGCGGGTCATTCGTACTTTGATGGGTTCAATGGAACATTTGGACCAAAATGGATGATTCTATGGCCAATTGGATGCAGTGGGAATATCTGAGGTCACAGGCGGGTCATTGGTACTTTGATGGGTTCCATGGAACATTTGGACCAAAATGGATGATTCTTTGGCCAATCGGATGCAGTGGGATTATCTGAGGTCACAGGCGGGTCATTCGTACTTTGATAGGTTCCATGGAACATTTGGACCAAAATGGATGATTCTTTGGCCAATCGGATACAGTGGGAATATCTGAGGTCACAGGCGGGTCATTGGTACTTTGATAGGTTCCATGGAACATTTGGACCAAAATGGATGATTCTATGGCCAATTGGATGCAGTGGGATTATCTGAGGTCACAGGCGGGTCATTGGTACTTTGATGGGTTCCATGGAACATTTGGACTAAAATGGATGATTCTTTGGCCAATCGGATGCAGCGGGAATATCTGAGGTCACAGGCGGGTCATTGGTACTTTGATAGGTTCCATGGAACATTTGGACCAAAATGGATGATTCTATGGCCAATTGGATGCAGTGGGAATATCTGAGGTCACAGGCGGGGCATTGGTACTTTGATAGGTTCCATGGAACATTTGGACAAAAATGGATGATTTTATGGCCAATTGGATGCAGTGGGATTATCTGAGGTCACAGGTGGGTCATTGGCACATTTATGGGTTCCATGGAACATTTGGGCCAAAATGGATGATTCTATGGCCAATTGGATGCAGTGGGATTATCTGAGGTCACAGGTGGGTCATTGGCACATTTATGGGTTCCATGGAACATTTGGACCAAAATGGATGATTCTATGGCCAATTGGATGCAGTGGGATTATCTGAGGTCACAGGTGGGTCATTGGCACATTTATGGGTTCCATGGAACATTTTGACCAAAATGGATGATTTTATGTCCAATCGGATGCAGTGGGATTATCTGAGGTCGCAGGTGGGTCATTCGTACTTTGATGGGTTCAATGGAACATTTGGACCAAAATGGATGATTCTTTGGCCAATCGGATGTAGTGGGAATATCTGAGGTCACAGGCGGGTCATTGGTACTTTGATAGGTTCCATGGAACATTTGGACCAAAATGGATGATTCTATGGCCAATTGGATGCAGTGGGAATATCTGAGGTCACAGGCGGGGCATTGGTACTTTGATAGGTTCCATAGAACATTTGGACCAAAATGGATGATTTTATGGCCAATTGGATGCAGTGGGATTTGGTGGGTCATTGGTACTTTGATGGGTTCCGTGGAACATTTGGACCAAAATGGATGATTCTATGGCCAATCGGATGCAGTGGGATTATCTGAGGTCACAGGTGGGTCATTGGTACTTTGATGGGTTCCGTGGAACATTTGGACCAAAATGGATGATTTTATGGCCAATTGGATGCAGTGGGATTTGGTGGGTCATTGGTACTTTGATGGGTTCCGTGGAACATTTGGACCAAAATGGATGATTTTATGGCCATTCGGATGCAGTGGGATTATCTGAGGTCACCGATGGGTTTTTGGTACTATGATGGGTTTCATGGAACATTTAGACGAAAATGGATGATTCTATGACCAATCGGATGCAGTGGGATTATCTGAGGTCACAGGTGGGTCATTGGTACTTTGGTGGGTTCCATGGAACATTTGGACCAAAATGGATGATTCTATGGCCAATCGGATGCAGTGGGATTATCTGAGGTCACAGGTGGGTCATTGGTACTTTGATGGGTTCCGTGGAACATTTTGACCAAAATGGATGATTTTATGTCCAATCGGATGCAGTGGGATTATCTGAGGTCACAGGTGGGTCATTGGCACATTTATGGGTTCCGTGGAACATTTGGACCAAAATGGATGATTCTATGGCCAATCGGATGCAGTGGGATTATCTGAGGTCACAGGTGGGTCATTGGCACATTTATGGGTTCCATCAAACATTTGGACCAAAATGGATGGATTGTATGGCCAATCGGATGCAGTGGGATTATCTGATGTCACAGATGGGTCGTTGGCATTTGTATGGGTTCCATGGAATATTTGAACTAGAATGGATGATTATATGGCCAATCGGATGCAGTGGGATTATCTGAGGTCACAGGTGGGTCATTGATACTTTCACGTGAATACGAACTTCACGTGTAGTTCTTGAATAAAATACACGTGTAGTTGAGGTTCGTGTTACCACTTGATTTTTTTAAAAACACGTGAACACGTGCTTACGTGAAACTGGAAGTTCTAGTTCGTATTGGTGGCATTGTAAGCATTGGTTCGCATTGGGCTTATGTATGCACTACTGTTCTAGTTTACTAAGTGCTCTATTTTGAAACCAGAGGTCATGAACCTCTTTTCAACTCAGTCAATAAACTCAAACTCTTAAATTTAACGAAATGAATCTGTGATCCGGTTAGATTTAACTCTTATGAAAATACGAGTTGGATCATATTTCGTTTTATGCTTTTACCCAATATATGGCGTAAAATTTTAAGTTTTGTTTTTAATGCAAATTAATTTGGATCCCACATTCCACTAGCACTAGCCTAGCACTAGCCTGTAGTTCGCAAACTATACATCGAACAGAGACGAAAGTGTAGCTCGCAAACTAAATATCGGACACTGACGAGAGTGGCACTAATAGAGAGGATATGTGCTCAGCTTGAAATATAGTTACCATACGATTTTTTAAAAAATCGGGATTTTAATTTTAATTTGAAATTAGTAGCTTAAGTTACTGTAGCTCACAAGCTAAATATATATCGGACAGAGACGAAAGTTCATTTGCTTCGCCTTCTTTTCAACTAAGTCAATGAACTCAACCTATCAAACTTAACGAAATGATCGAAAAAATTTGAAATTTTGCTTGTTTTTTCTTGCTTGCTCATTTAATCATGCTTCCTTTTATCTTTTTCTTTGTTTTGGCCTCCATAAGTAGTCCATAAATGAGTGTTATTAATTTTTTTGTTAATTTTTGGAAGATCAATAAAAAATATGTGCAAAATATACAAAACAGTCGGACCAAAGAGACAAAATAGAAGAGGTTACAACTTAAGGAACAAACAAGTTATGCGTAAGCATACAAAAGTTTCAGAGAGAAGTCAACGAAAAGTATATAAAAGTTAAAAAACACTAAATTAAAAACAAAGTAAGCATGAAAAAAAATTTCAACATAAATCGATTCGAACGAAATGACAAATAAAAAATAATTTGTGTTTGTCAAAAAAGATTGCCAACTCATATTACAAAAAATATTTTCTTTAAGTTAATAAATTCATTCATGCTTTATGATTCAAAAACAAACCTCGCTTAATAAATTAATCCTGTCTAAAACATATATTTTTTACTGATTTTTAATAAAATTTCGGTACATAAGCGTTTAAATAAAAATTTAAATTATTTTTCAAACAGGTTGCAACCCTTTTCTGCTTAGCAATACACGGTGTCGGGCACTCACTCTCAAGTTTTGAAAAGTAAACGAAAATTGAGAAACTGAACGAAAAATTGCTTACGCAAAAAGCCCTAACCAAAATAGACGAAACGAGACGATAGCAACTCGACGAGCGTGTACATTCGTTACGTCTGTTTTGACATTTAACCCAAAATGAAACGTTCTTGAACTCGTCTAGGCTGTCAGCTGCCAACTGTTTCAAATGCATATAAATGCTTTGTTCATCCTTAACAATGGCTATTAATTCATTAAAATATTGTTTCTTGAACTAATTGATAAAAATGCAACAACACTTGATGTAAAAATACTCTGCACTATTGTTGCTGACGAGTTGAGACGCTAAAAGTTCGGTTCTTACGGAACAAAACGTCTCGTCAATCCGTTTCGTTCAGTTTCGATGTGTTTACGTTTGCTTATTTTGGGCAACAACATTGAATTGCATTCAAGCGAACATTTTCGTCTTCGCTCGTTACGGAGCAAATCGTCTATTTTGGTTAGGGCTAAACTTCGGCGACTCAATATATTTCTGAGCAAGTATGTTCTATTAAGGCTCAAACAAGTTAAGGGCCAACCAAAATAGACGTAACGAGTAAATTCAAGCATACGTGAAACAATGTTATTAACCAAAATGGCCTAACGTATTTGATCGAAACTGAACGAAACGTTTGACTAGACGCTTTGTTCCGTAAGAACCGAACTTTTACCGTCTCAACTCGTCAGCAACAACTGTGTAGAGTATGTTTACATCAAATTTTGTTGCATTTTTATCAATTAGTGCAAGTTTACATATATTTATTATTTTATTGTCGTTGTTGGGGATGAAAAAGTAATTTACATGTTTTTATTTCGGTTGTCTGTTGATCAGGTCAGACGTGTTCTACAACGTTTTATTTTGGGTTAAATGCCAAAACAGCCGTAACGAATGCAAACGCTCGTCAGATTGCAATCGTCGCGTTTCGTCTATTTTGGTTGGGCCTTTATGCGTAAGCATACAAAAGTTTCAGAGAGAAGTCAACGAAAAGTATACAAAAGTTCAAAAACACACTTTTGCATACTTAATTAAAAACAAAGTAAGCATGAAAAAAAATTTCAATATTAATAGATTCGAATGAAATGACAAATAAAAAATAATTTGTTTTTGTCGAAAAAGATTGCCAACTAAAATTATAAAAAAATATTTTTTTAAGTTGGTAAATTCATCCATGCTTTATGATTGAATAAAGCGGTCAATTTCAATACAAACCTCCCTTAATAAATAAATCCTGTCTAAAACATACATTTTTTACTGATTTTTAATAAAATTTCGATGCATAAGTGTTTAAAATCAAAATTTATGTTTTTTATTAAACAGGTTGCAACCCTTTTTTGCTTAGCAATATACGGTGTCCAGCACACACTCAAGTTTTGAAAGGTAAACGAAAATTGAGAAACTGAACGAAAAATTGCTTACGCACAACTAGGGCGACGCAATATATTGCTGAGCAAGTACGTTCTTTTGCTCTCTAGCTTTTGTATGCTTACGCATAACTTGGTTGAGCCTTTAAACGGAATTCTACGTCTACACTTACGATACTATCGAAACTGTTTCTTTTTTTTTCTTGCAGTTGTACCAAGGCTGTAAGGCTTGAGCAAAAATATTTTCATTTTTACTCGGGTCTCAATAGAGTCAGCAAAAATGTATTGTTTTCTCCCTACAGTGAAAATTTTGCTGTAAAAAAATATTGGAACAAGCCTTAAATTTTTGCTTTCGTGATAATTACTTAAATAGGCTCATTTTCGAAAGTAAAAAACACTAAATTTCTGATACTTTGTCATGAAAAACTAATAGCCTGAATTTGAAAAAAAATCTATTGAGTCCCTCGTCATCAAAATAACCCATGAAATTTCCTCTAAAATCGACTTTTTATATCATCATTTTTAACACAAACATACTAACCCAAACTCTTTGCGGGAACAAAATTGTCAATAAAATCTGTCTGGCTTCCGAAACTAGTGGGAAAAGTTTTTTTAAGTTCATAATCTTATATTGTATTTTCAAAATCTGTGAAAACCCCTCAAAATTGCGAAAAAATTATCCAATTGCAATGAATGAGGGCTCCTTGGAAAAATGTCGTAAAGACCTAACGTTAAGACAGATATTATTTAGATTTAAGTCAGTATTTGTTAATTCATGATCATTGCTATAACTTTAATATATCAGTGGACGTATACGGGGGAACAGTAGAAAAATTAAACCAACATATTTTTTTTTGTAGTAAGCCCTCATTTTTTAAAATCGGATAATATTTAACAATTTTGAGAAATTTTATAAAACATATTCGGGAAAATATGATGAAAAAATTTGAATTATTTGTTCAGTTTCGAAAATAAATCAGAATTGTTTTTTTTTTACTAAATCACATGACTTCACTAAAAACTTAATTCCTGCAGAGATTGGGTTAGTTTGTATATAAAAAAATCATTGTAAAAAAAGGACTCTTATTATTTCGAAGGCGAGTTATTCCACCGATTTTTTTCAAATTCAGGCTTTCTTATTTTGTCTTACTTATGAATTAATTTTTTCCGAATATTTCAAGTCGCCTTTGTTTAAGAGCATTACAGCGAAGACGCTGTATCTTATAAGCCATTTTTTACAGATTTCTACAAGACTTCAGCTATCAGAGCCAAAATCTGAGAGTTATAGACATATCTAAGGCTTTTATTAAAAGAGTTCTGACCTGATCTCATATACTGTAAAATCAAAGTCCTTGTCAGAGGCAGCAAAGAGTATAGTATAACCTAAAATGGCATTTGGCAGAGTAGTAAACTTTTTATAAGAACAACGGTCTGACTAAAAGAGTATTAGGTACTCTGATTATAAGAGCAAACGGTCTGACTAGAAGAGTATCACATACAGTCAGACATACAGTCAGAATCGAGACACAACTATTTTTTCTGAAGTGGCATTGGAGAGCTAAGCAGGATATTTAAAAGTAGGGGTCTGCTCAGATGAAAATCGAATTCGTTGATCAAATTATTTGTTACCCGAAGCATTCTTATTATGGCTTCACTGCATCCATAGTCGGTGCGTTGAAAGTTAAGGTGGAAGAGAGATATAGACCTAAGATTGCGTGGGTTGGTATTAAAAGATATTAATTGCAGTAGTTCTGGGCAATTAATGGTTCCGCATACAAGTTAATGAATGAAGAGAACATCGACAACTTACCTTCGTTTTGCAAGTGTTTGAATGTAGATCAACTTCAGACGGTTGGCATAAGGAGGTAGGTTGAAATTTTCAGAACCGGGAAGACCACGAAGAGTGAAACGAATGAATTGTCGTTGAACTGCTTCGATTCGCATTGAATGGGTGTTGTAGATGGCAGACAAAACCTGGCTGGCATATTCGAGGATGGGTCTAACAGAGGGATGATAAAGAGATTTAGTGACGTAAGGATTGGAGAACTCTCTGGACCAGTGTTTCACGAAACCAAGCGCAGACTTGGCTCTACTAATGATATTATCAATATGAGACCGAAAGTTAAGTTCCTTGTCACAAATGACACTTAAGTCCCTTAAAGAGCTCATAGAAGGAACTGGATTGCCGAGAATGTAATACGTTCACCGAGGAAGTTGGAGTCTTGAAAGCTTGAAATTTGCTGACGTTGAGCTCCAGAAGATTTTTTTGACACCAAGTGGAAAAGCTGACCAGATCGTCTTGAAGATTGCGAGAATCGGCATTGGTTTGTATGCGCCAATATATTTTCATATCATCAGAATGCACAGAAAGAGTGCATTTATAGATGATACCATCAACATCAGCAATTGTTAAAACGAATAGCAAAGGACCAAGGTGACTTCCTTGTGGGACACCAGACGTAGCTGTAGAAGATTTTGAATTGGAAAATCTAAAGATGACATAATAACTGCATTCTACGAGATAACACTTAATCCATGTTATAACCAGATGTGGAAAACCAAAGGCTTTAAGCTTAAGTAGGATGAGATTTTGCTTGTGAGATTTTGTCAAATGCCTGAAACGGTACCTTGGTAACATCAGTGGTTCAGAACCCACCAGACATGCCACTAGCTACTCTCAAGCTTCAGTGATAAAAATGAAAAAATACTTAATCGCAAACCAACACGAGATGGGCTGAATTCTCTTGATCAGACGCTCTTGAGCCCTACTATCGCTGAATAGGTAAGACTTTTCCATTATGATGGCAATCATAACAGGGCACTGCCTGATAGGCAGAAAATCAGACATGCTATCAGACTAAACTTTTTTGGAAATGGCTTCTGTTGAAACTGCAGAGACAAAGAGGAGAAAAAAAAACATATATCATCTCCTACCCCACGCATGACAAAATACCTCACAGCGTTTCGACTTCTACGATGAGCTAAATGACTTGTCAACGACAAATGTCAGATGCCGAGCTATCTTTCTAAAAAGTACAATGTGGTTCCATAGGGATCGAAGGCCAGTGTGTTACACTCACATGTGTATCACAATGGACCAAACTGATTTAGGTGAGCTGGTGTATTTAGTACATAAAGGGCTGCAACTCCTATCTTACCTAACCTAAGCCCCCAGCAACAATTTCCTGTTTCCACACCTGAAGAAATGGTTCGGTGGTAAGATAACACGGTTGAATCGGTTGAATCGGTTGAATCAAGAGGTTGTCACTGATAAAAACTCCTTTTTTGTAGACCTTGAGAATACCGCCTATTATTATATTTGGAAGAAATAAAAAAAAATTATAAAAACTCTGAACTTAATGCATCCAGCTTAAAGTAGACTATAAAAAGTTTTTTTGCCACAAAACACATGCTTTATAAAACTACCCTCCTAACAGTCACAAAAATGCAAAATTCGGCCATCTATTCAATCAACAACCTGAAACTGATTTCATAAAATTCATTCAGCTGCTAATTGAATTACTTGCTGTCAAATAAACTTTACTCTATTTTTATGTGAACTGCTTGCTGCCCAGCTTATACGATAAATATTTACAAGTGAAAATTAGCAATCGAGCCACTGCAAAATCTTTACTTTTTATATAATGCAAAATTACAACAAAATAAAATAAAGAAAAACAAACCAAAATAAGTAACGCCACCGGTTGAAGGTTCAAGCAATTTACACTGTAATTGAGGATTAACCCAAATAAAACGAAATATATGGCCACACTTAAGCTCGTTGAATGCTGCTGTTATGCTTGCCGCTTCCGCTACAAGCGAATTCCCGGCCCAAATCAACGTGTGTGGTAACGAGAAAGACTGCACGTTTGCATAAACGAGCGGAAGCGGACAGTGGTCGCCATCATCATAAGCAGCCTTAGACTGCAGCTTCCGTTGCCAACATTGAGTTCATGTTCAGGCAGAGTGGACAGAGTAGGGCAGGCAGAAATGCACACATACGAGTTTATCCGTGTGTGTATATGTAGCTAGGATCAAATATGCTTGTGTGTGTGTGTGTGTCGTACTCATGACTTTGAGAAATACTCAGTATCGTGTTCAGCTCAACGCCAACTCAGCGCAACTCAGTTACTATTTGAAATTAAATATTAACAAAATGGCCTCTTTGTGCAATGCAGTGTGAGTGTGTAAATACAAGCATACGCTCGTTTACGTATATATAAACATATAGATATACACATATATTTTTATGTGTATGTATTTAAATGTATTTACACAGGACGTTCCTGTGTAAATTAAGTTTACGCTATTTTTTCTGTTTTTTTTTTCCAGCTTGTTTGCGCTTTTCTGCACTGAGCCTCTCGCTTAACGAAAAGCCTTTTTTATGCGCTTTATACATGTGCAAAATATTTTATGAATTGCCTTTTTTTTTTATTTAAGCTTTTTTTTAGCACATATGTTGTTGCTGTTAATCACATTTATGCTCAGTCACTCACTAACCACTCACTCACTCACGCTCTTCCTTGGCTTGCCTTGCCTAGCTGCTGAAATTAAGTTAATGTTTGCTTATGAATAAACAAAGAACTCAACTAACAGCCTCTGGCTGCAGCTGTTGTTTGTTGCCACACCCACAGCGCCCATCATCATCATCATCTACCTACCGCCATATGCGCTTAAATTTCAGTTTTCTTTTTGTAGCGGTTTATTTAGGCGCTGCCGCCAGATCAAGTCAAATTCATGCACTGACTTTGCTGCAAAATATTTACAAATTCTCCACCGCACTTGCACACATATGAATGTCTGTTTGTTGACACACAACTGCAAGCAAACACATACACACTCATTTGGTGTATGTGTGTGTGTGTTGATGCTTGTTTGGTTGTGCCTTTAATTGCGTGTCTGTGTGTTGAAGTTGTAATTAGTTGCGGTCTACATTAATATTAATTAGTTATTCCACTGAAATTGCCAGCTTGTTAGTGAATGCGTGAAAAAAGGATATATGAGCAGCAAGTGTTTTGCACACACGAGTGCTTTGCAATATATGTCAAAGGATTAAAGTCTCTTTTTGCTCACCATGTGGTCAATAAATAAACGTGCGTTCATAATTAGCTTTCGGTAGAGAAATTCAAAATCACATAAAAGAGACAATTAAGCAGAAATTTAAAATATAACATACTAGCAGACCCGACAGACGTTGTCCTGTCCAAACTTCAATAAATATGATTGTGTTCGTTTTAGGATAATCGGGCTAGACCAACTTTAGAGTTGTTCTTTACTTTTTTTATTTACAAATAGTGTGTTATAATAGCATTAGTGTCATAACAGCATTAATAGTTTTTATTTTTTGCGTGAAGCTAGGTGAAAATCATCGAAAGACATCCCATGCAATAGTGTGGCACTTCAATTCACTAAATACACCTGGTGGAGGTCCTCCAATTATCGCACCTAAAATTATTTTATAATATTACTTGAATAAGACTTGTACATGAAAACATTAAATATCAAACATTGGAGCATATATAAAATACAATTATTAAGCGCAGAAACGAAGTATGAAAGATTAATGAACTAACACGCCCACTTTTTAAATGTTAATTACAAATCTAAAAGGACCTTTTGGTATGAAAAGAAAAGAATAATAAAAGAACTTAGTTAAGACATCATTTTTAGTTGCTAAAAACTTATGAATAAACTACGTTTTTGGTACAACATTCATAGTTTGGAAATATGTAATATGAATTGGTTTGAAGAATTTCCAATACGTGAAAGTCCAACGTACAATTACCCATGCGAGAACACATCATTACGCCAGTCAACACCAACAACATTGAATAACTGTCCCTGAGCTTTGTTTATAGTCATGGCAAAACATACTCTTACAGGAACATTTACCCTTTTAAATTGAAATGGTAAATCTGAAGATATCATTGGAATCCTGGGAATAAAAGCTATTGCACCCACTGCAGGCCCAGTAAGAATGTGCCTTTAAAATGCTCGACTTATTCTATAAAAGTTAAAAGATAACTGATATTTAGTGCCTTTTATTTTTTCGGGCAAAAATAACGGTTACTTTTTACTTCTTTTTTATCGGTCAAAGATAACAGTTATTGTGTGACTTATTTTTTCGGTCAAAAATATTATGATTCATTACTTTCTTTTCATGTTATCGGTGCGCATATCTTACACATTCCATCAATAGTTTGTTAGACGGTAAAATGGCTTTTGAAAAAAATACAAATTGCCTGATAGTTTTGACCGAAAAAATAAAGGCAGAAAATAACTGTTATATTTTACTAATAAAATAAAAATCAAAAGTAACTGTTATATTAGCCCGAAAAAAAGGCACAAAATAACTTGTACTTTTGTCTGAAAAAATAAAAGTTAAAATATAACAGGTAATATGTAAATTTTTCAAAAAAAAAGCCATAACCGGTACGGTCCCTGATTAAATTACTACTTATAAATTAAGCTACAACTAAAAAAACCGTCTTAGCCCTATCGAATTTGGTTAGTAACCAAATTTAAAATATACTACTTAGGTTAACAAATTAATACAAACCAAACGCATGAATAAAAATACTTATCGAATAAAAATTAATAATAAATGAAAAAAAAAATTTGTTTAAAAATTAAGTACCTTTCCCGATCTACGCAAGAACTGTTGGTTAAAATTTGATACAATTTTAGAACCTGCCGTTTTTAAATTCATAAAAATCAAAGAAATAAACTGTTATATCAAATTGCTCGATAATCCTTTTAATTCAGGAAACGCACTTGTATAAAAGTGGCTAAAAAATAAATGAAATTACAAATTCAAAATCGAATATAATTTTCTAATTAAAAGTTGTAGTGCCTTAAGGTAAAACACGTATTAGATGATATCTATCAAACTGGATATGAATTCAAAATTGTATTCATGGATCAATTTTGAATTCAAGAATGAATGCATTCTTATGTCGTTATTCACTTCTACTTACACAGAGAAAAATGCGAAAACCTTTCGTATTACGTAACGTTCCAGAAAAGCAGAAACGTGCTACTTTTGAAAACGTTTGATCCAGATTTTGCTCCTCTAAAATTTAAAATGAGCTTCTAAACGTTCGTTTGATTTTCTATAAAAAACATTTTAATATGAGTTTTTTAAACGTTCATTTGAAAAAGAAATCGCAAAGAAACAGACCGCATGAAAACAGGTTTGACTATATTAATGACCAAAACATTTACATATTTAGCATAAATATGGCATAGCTAAAAATTAAGCATCAAAGACTTAATTACTTGAAGTCTCAGCGCCAATTGAATGAGACAACTTCTTGCGTCTGCTCTTGTACGTAAAACATCCCTTATTTAAAGCACTTTAAGTAAAAGCAACAATAACAACAAACACAATCGGAGAGGAAAAGAGCGAGAAAGCTTTACGCTGCAGCGCGCTGGTTGCGTATCTAAAGATTCAATGCAGCAATGTCTTTTGGATTTGACTTTTTTGGCTACTTTTTAAACTCAAGTTTAAATAACTTTTAAGAGCAGTTTTAAAGGAAAAAAGTACGCCACTGACTAAGTTAAACATGTTGCTTTATGTTAGTGAAAGAATTATAAAAATCGATTGAGTAGTTCTTGAGTTACACGCCTACGTAGATACGTGAGAAGCCTTTTAAATAATAATATAGATATAGATAGATAACAGCTATTTGTTGTCTTTTACCCACAAGCGTAGATTTAGCGAAACATGCGAGTTTTGCGTATGTTTTTCAGTTGATATTTTTATTACAAAAATTTTTATGAGTTATAAAATTGTGGTGTTTTATTATGTTAATTTTAGTTTACTTTTCTTACAGAACATATTTTTTAACACATAGCCAACAACTGGTACTGTCAAGGCGAGCCGGAGCTGCCTCACAGGATTCATATTCAAAACTCCTTATCTCCTTTAGGCTATAAACTTGAGAGGTATCTACAAGGCCTTAAAAATGGAATGAGCGTAGGGTTTGGGTTCCCACCACATTATTACTGCAAAATGAAAACTTAACCAGCCTCGGATTGAACCCCCTACTACGTTGACCACCACCGCAATCGAAAAACGGACAATGATTTACGGATATGCATGCATCTGCTTAGAAAATAAATGAATTGATTTATTATCTAATGCTACGTCTACACAGAGAGTTAAGTTTAAGTTACCAGTACAAAGCTGAGTTTTCCCATTTAACGAGAAATAAACTCTTGCGTTACCAGTTCAAAAATGTACGATTTAACTCAACTTAACTCATTTTATATTCTGAGTTTTTATGACTCAATGTAAAAAGTGCCTAAAAGTACACTACAAAATAATATAAATGTTTATATTCAGTGGTATTTTTCATGAAAGAAACTTTTTTTTACAAGAACTGTCAAAATAGAACAGCTGATTCGTTAATTATACAATTTATTTTTTTAACTATATGTTTTTATTTTCTTTAAAAATGGGTAAAAGAACTTCGAAAAGGATTTGGGCAATAGTGGGGAAAGTAGTTTTCATCTAAATATGGGCAGAGCTTTCGCATAGCAAGAAAAAAACGCATGTGTACGCATAGACACCAGCAGCATTGTCGGCAAATTTAACTCAATTCTGCTACGGTATCTCTGTGTGAACAACTTCGGTTAAATGTTAGTTAAAATTAACTTAACTCTCTGTGTAGACATAGCATAAGCCAGTAGATTTAGAATAGGTTGCTTCTTCATCCAATTCTTTCGGCAACTTTTCTACTTACACTGTTAATTAAACAATCATGCATTACTCCTAATTTTTATTTGTAAATTCTACTAAAATTTTGTTTTAAAAATCTGTTTACATTTATTTTATTTAATGCAAGTTGTTGATTTGTATTTTGTTTGTATTTGCTGGAAATATTTTGTACAAATTTTTTTTTAAGATTTTATACTGAAATAGAAGCAAAGAAATTCATTGCTTTGTTGGTCGAGTCTGTTGAGTTTTCAAAACATTTTACGCGGGTTCGAACTCGTATAAAACCAAAATTTGTTCTTAGCTTTGAACCAAGGATTTCAGGTGTCAAACCTATTCAGTCAAGTCTGCCTTGGTTCGGAAATGTGGTGATAGATAAGTAGAAGAGAAAGGGAAATCAAGAGAATCAAGTGTAGAATGTTGTATGTGTAGAGGAGTGCTATATCAACATTCGTATTTGAATCTGAGGCAAGTGTTATGCCTTTACCTCAGTCAATTCGAGTTATTAAGCAATCTCATTCCACAAACATCTCTACCACCAACTACAACTTCCAAAGTCGTATATATTGATGAATTATTAAATTCAGTTGATTTGAAATGAGGAAAGAATTAAATAAAGGTAAAAGCGTAGGACCATGACAAGACCGGGAATCGAACCTGAAACCTCTGGGTTGGCAGTCAAGTACGCTAAACACTTGACTACCGAGGGCCCCCCCCACGATTTTGTGTAATATTTTTTAAAGCAAGTTTTAATTGAAATGAAAACAGTTTCTTAGTTAATAGCTGGGCTAAAATTAAAATTAAATAACAAATACAAAAACCTGTATGTTTTTGGTCAAATTTTCTGACATTTTGAAATGAGCAATACTTGAATATTTTTCGCTACAATTAAATTATCGTCACCAACATCTCAGTGGAGGTGTGAATGACTGGCATGCGGAGGAGGTAGGTTCATATCCCGACTGTGTAAGTATAAAAATTGTAATTTATTTATTATTGCAATTATGATTCCAATTCTATGAGTCTATGAATATTTTTTTTATTTAAAAAGAAATTATTTAAAAAAAAATTATTTGCTGGTCCCGTCGCGACCAAGTAAATTACTACCGCAAGTGGAAATAGAACCCAGACAGACGGTCGCAACAGAGCATTGCATAAGGCTGCGATTATAGTGAGCGCCGAGTCAGACAGACAGGCAGGCAGCCAGGCTGAAATCTGTGTGAAAAAACGAGATGCAGATAGCTTTCTATCTCGCTTGTTCACATTGCCTGCCTACCTGACTGTCTGACTCGGCGCTCACTATAACCGCAGCCTAAGAGTTGAAAGCGCAACCATTATGCTGAGCTTTAAATTTTTTTTATTCAATCCATTGGAATATGACAAAATTTATTTCTTTGATTTTGAATTCTTATACATTTTTGACACTTGAGCTTGCAACCTAGTGTTGTATGTATGTAGCATTTATATCTTACATGTTTTAGGTGTTTCATATTTGCAACAACGTAGCATGTGCGAACGTGTGTATTTTGTTAGTGAAGTGCAAGAATATGCAGTAAACTTTTGCAAATGCACTCATGCAAGACCATTTGCACCAGATCGTAAACTCCACTAATATCTCACAATAGCTCAGTGGAAGTTTGCTACACTGTCA
Source organism: Tetanocera ferruginea (assembly GCA_958299015.1). Taxonomy (NCBI): domain Eukaryota; kingdom Metazoa; phylum Arthropoda; class Insecta; order Diptera; family Sciomyzidae; genus Tetanocera; species Tetanocera ferruginea. Next base: position 139,502,559 of record OY282640.1, read on the forward strand.
TACAGAACACGTGGGTTCGTATCCTGGCTGTGTAAGTATCAAAAATTTTAATTTTATTATAGAAATTCTTATTCTGTTTCATTAACTGCGTGGTCAAAAATAAGCTTCAAAATTAGTTTGCTTACAATCAATCTAGAAAGAATTGTACATATAATTTTGCACTTAAAAACATTATTTATAAAAAAATCGTTGATGTTGAGAAGACCTTTTGTTCGAGTTGGCGACGAATATAGCACTCAACTTAACGCAGCGCATAATATTTGAGCAACAACGCCAGGCCAGGTCATGTCTAGCGAAAAATGTGTTTAAAAAGGACCATATCTCCAATTGATTGAAAAGACCGATGTAGCTCCAACCGTGCCTCATGAAAGAAATTAAAGAAGGCGTGTGTGAAGCAAAGACGTCTGGCGAGAGCAGATGAAATCGGCCTTAACCCGATCAGGGGTTGTTATATCCATCTAAGTAAGTAAGTAAGTTGGATTTTGCCATGAAATCTATTGGAAATCCAAACAGAGAATTTATTTCCTGATAAGCTTCTTGTTTTCTGTGTAAAGCATGTCTAGAACAGGCAAATAAGCTTCATGTTTTAAATTGTCTTTTCTTCTGAGCACAAAGTCTTCTACAGATCCGTCATCGTGATGCCTTATCCTTCTACGTGCACGCTGTATCAGATTTCTGGTTTGCATGCATCTCATTATCGTCAAATAATAATCGTTGTTAAATTAAAAAAATCTAAAAGAGATTTTGAAACATGGACTGCCGTTCGAAGTTCAATAGTTGTTTTTGGTAGAGATATATTGATAGATATATTGATATATTGATATATTGATATATTGATATATTGATATATTGATATATTGATATATTGATATATTGATATATTGATATATTGATATATTGATATATTGATATATTGATATATTGATATATTGATATATTGATATATTGATATATTGATATATTGATATATTGATATATTGATATATTGATATATTGATATATTGATATATTGATATATTGATATATTGATATATTGATATATTGATATATTGATATATTGATATATTGATATATTGATATATTGATATATTGATATATTGATATATTGATATATTGATATATTGATATATTGATATATTGATATATTGATATATTGATATATTGATATATTGTTATATTGATATATTGATATATTGATATATTGATATATTGATATATTGATATATTGATATATTGATATATTGATATATTGATATATTGATATATTGATATATTGATATATTGATATATTGATATATTGATATATTGATATATTGATATATTGATATATTGATATATTGATATATTGATATATTGATATATTGATATATTGATATATTGATATATTGATATATTGATATATTGATATATTGATATATTGATATATTGATATATTGATATATTGATATATTGATATATTGATATATTGATATATTGATATATTGATATATTGATATATTGATATATTGATATATTGATATATTGATATATTGATATATTGATATATATTGATATATATTGATATATTGATATATTGATATATTGATAATGAAAATATTGCGACCATTACCCGATCAATTTTGGCCCTATACGTAAAAGTTCTTGTAAGCATTTTAATGTTTTCATACAAAATATATTTTTTAAAAAGTTTAAGGTCGATTATTTCGAAATTTTCCTTATGTGGCATATCATGTTTTTACATGATCTTTGTTTTATTTCTTGACTTAAGTTTTTTTGTTTTTCGAAATTTATAAAAAATGTTTCGGCAAAAGGACTTAACTTATCGGAAATTCGGTAAATAGTAAGCTAATCCTCCAATTTTTTTTAGTAAAAGTTCTTAAAATTATTAATATGTTAATTTTGCATGATGACTTATAAAAAAATATTTCACCCTGATTTGGAATTAATAAAACAAGCGAAAATTGTAATTCACTCAAACCTACATTTTTTTACTTAAGTCTTTTGTACCTAACTGTAAAGATTTATTTCCTTAATGTGCGCCTATAGGTCATAGTAACAGCCAGACATGTTTCAGGCATTATCGTTAGACTTAAAAACAAAAAAAAACAAGTAAAGAAAGTCTAAAGTCGGTCTAGGCCGACTATGAAGTACCCTAAACCCACTTTTAAAAAACAAAAATTTTTTATTGTAAATCGGCGTCTCCAAGGGTGGATAAAGCCTATATTTTATATGCATTTAAATGTTGATGAAAAATTTACACATACCAAGTTTTATTCCAGTAGCTCACAGTTAATGCCTTTATTGTGCTTTCCCTATGGGAGGTGGGCGTGTTCATGGACGGATTACTTCCAATTTTCTATATGACAAACATAACCTTATGTATTGACTTTAAAACTTTTTGGGTTGTATGCGAAATAGGCGTATCCGTTGGCGCATGACGGCCATTTTTCAAAACCATCTTTGTCTTGTCATAAAAAACATACGTGCCAAATTTTAGCTCTGTAGGTAAAACAGAGGCTTATTTATTGCGTTTTCAATTTTTGGGTTGTATGGGAGGTGGGCGTGTCCATGAGCGGATGACGTCCATTTTTCGAAGACATCTTTGTGTTTGTATAAAACACATACATATCAAATTTTACTGTTGTAGGCTGATTATGAGCTGAGTTATGCAGTTTTAAATTTTCGCGTTGTATGGGAGGTAGGCGTGTCCGTGGGCGGATGATGTCCACTTTTCAGAACCATCTTTGTTTTGTTATAAAAAATATATGTGCCAAATTTTAGCTCTGTAGGTGAAACAGAGGCTTTTTTATTGCGTTTTCAATTTTTGGGTAGTATGGGAGGTGGGCGTGTCCGTAAGCGGATGACGTCCATTTTTCAAAGACATCTTTGTGTTGATATAAAACACATACATAAAAAATTTTATTGTTGTAAGCTTATTATGAGCTGAGTTATGCAGTTTTACATTTTTGCGTTGTATGGGAGGTAGGCGTGTCCGTGGGCGGATTCCAAAAATATTCAATAGTGCAGATCCTTGGGTCCATGTGACTATGTGTACCAAGTTTCATTCAATTATCTCAACTCCTTCTTCTTATCCTGTGTATACGGACAACACACAGACGGACAGACGGACGGACGGACGGACGCACATGGATAGCTCGACTCACGTGGTGACGCTGATCAAGAATATATATACTTTTCTATACCGGACTCGCTACGTTCTATGCGTTACAAACGTTTGCACAATGTTAATATACCCTGACCTTTCAGGTTTAGGGTATAACAAATTGGATATTTCAGACCTTGAAAGGACTTTGACAGAGCTTCTTATGATCAATTGTGTTGTGTGTGTTATTTAATGTTTGCACACAATTGACCGAGAACTTGGACCTTCATGTTTTATGGCGACTCCGAATGGCTAAAGTTCATGTTCCGAAGAAGCTTTACATGGCATTTTTTACTCTCTGAGGTTTGCCATTGTCTGCAAAGAGGTGGTGACCGATCAGAAAAATTTTTTTATTGAAAAAACTTTTCGCTGCGTCTGGGAATCGAACTCGAGACTTGCCACTCGCATTTTTCTATCAGTGTTATATTGGTTTAAAAAATTTAAAATTGTGGCGGCTAGTTCTTTCTCTTTGTGAATAACGTGTTGCTAACAGTGTGATGATGACATGAATCTTTTATTTTGCCATCTACCAAAATGTGCTCAATTTGTTTTGTTGACTAAAAGAATTTATATTGCATAATTTTCTTTTGTAAATAACAGCAATTATTTTTTCGTGATTTTTGCACCCATTCTAAGCATACTGAATTCCGACATTTTTTATATGTTTTTAAGAAATTTCACTTCTAACACGTGTACAGATTTCAGCTGAAATCTCTTTAAAAGCGGAATTAAATTTTTCTCTTTTATAATGCTATTTCTTACTTTATAAGAAGTAATTATAATTATCACATTTAACAAACATTCAATAAACAAAACGACATCAAAGTAAATAAAAAGACTTTGTTACATTGTAAATGTAAACACAAGCAACAAATACGAGTAATAAGATTGCGCGATATTCAAGGATGTTTGTACGCATGAATAAATGAAATCATAGATCAAAGCGAAGCAAAATTTCAACAGCTTGCTGTGTTTACCAAGAAATACATATAAACATAAAGTATATTTATAGCGTTTATTAAAATATTGACATAAATTCAATTTTCTTTATAAACACATGCACATAAATATGATTTTGTTTTTCCATTTTTTTTTTTTTTTTTATATTATTTATGTATACTGCTTAAGCATATAAATTATTTTTGAAACATTTGCGTGCCCCTTTTTATTTCTTAGCAACATGCTCTACAACAAAACAAAGAAAAGAACACTTAATTTTTTAGCATTAAGAAGGATGTTGGTGGCAGGAGCAGCAGCAAAGTATAGTACATATTTTTAACTCTTGCTTCTTTGAAATATGAAACAAAACAGATAAACTTGCAAGAACTCATAATAAACCAAAAGTGAAATTTAAGTCACGTAAATGTTTTTTTGTTGATCTTATAAAGCTGTTTTTTTTTTTTGTTGTTGTTGTTTGTGTTTGTTGTTGCGTAACTTTTGCTTTCATTTCACTCTTGGGAATGCGGAAGAGCATATTTCGCTGCTCTTGTAGCTACAGCTATAACGGCTGTTTTATTTGTTTTATTATTTGCAGTGTATTTTCTCAAACACACACACACACACACACACACACACACACACACACAAACACACACACACAAACACTCACAAGCAGCAGAAAAGCACAAGCAGCGCAAAAGCGAGCAAAACTTTTCTTTGTATTGTCATAAATAAAAGCAAGCGATATACGTGGAAATATTCCTTAAGCATTTGGCAGCGTGTGCAGGGCTTAACTGGTTAAGCCATAACAATGGCAAATCGTCTGGCAAAATAATATTAAACTTTTAATAAGAGAAAAGAATTGCCTATATTTCACTTAAAGTATTTATTTAAATGTGCTTGACAAGCTTGAGATAACAATAAATGAACGGTTATGATGTTATATCTTCTGTTTGTTTTTTCAATTTAGCTGCTTATGTTGTACAGTTCTGCATACTTTATAGCCGAGAAGCACAGAAGAATATGACGACGACACTTAATGTTTATACAAGAGTGCAAAAACAAAAAGCTCATATCTAATGCACTGTAAGCTTGTTTATTTAAGCACAAAGTTTTTAGGCTACAACAATTCGACACTTTAACTCAACTTAAAGGTTATGTTGAAGCTTATTTTAGCCTGAAGGTATCAAGTAACTTTGAATTCTTGAATTTAAGATAATTCTTGCAATGTGTTTTAACATTGATTTTTGATGTGATTTTTTATTTTTGTCATAATAAGTTTTTATTTTGGAGATGGGTGTTATTTTGTTGTTTTTTTTTTTTTGAAAAAAATTATATTTTCCAACATGTGTTAAAGATTGATTTAAAATAGATTTAGATAGATCTAGATTTAAATCTCTCTCAAAAAAAAAAACAGTTTCGATAGTATCGTAAGTGTACACTCAGAAAATAGTTTCTCGGAATATGATAAAAAAGGCATCATATTAAGAGACAAATGGTTTAGACTTGCTCCAGAAAATGCTTTTCTCTAAATGTAATCCTAACAATTCCCTAAAAATGATAAAAAGCTTCTATGAAAAAGAGAAATACATAAATATACATCGTTTTTGAAGAAAAATACTGTATATTTTTTAGAAAATATTTGTTTTTATTGAAGAAAATCATTCTCATAATGAATTTTTTATCAAAATATAGGAACATTTTTTCATTTTCAATAAATTTTTCTCTATAAATGAGAGAATTTTTTTGTGCCAGAAAAATACTTATCATTATCAGAGACATTGAAATATTTCCATTTCCCACAAGTGAAGAAATATTTCATTGAAAATGTGAAAATTTATTCTAATTGAAGAAAATATTATTTGAAAAAAAGAAAATTGCTATTATCGAAAATAGAGAAAATTTTTTTCTCCTATAAAATATGTGTTTTTTTCTGAGTGTACACTTAGATTTCCGTTTAAGTAAATAGTTACCTTTCCTGCTTTGTGTCTTTAGTCCGAAAAAGTTCAAAGCAAGCATAATAAATAGAGAAGCAAACAAAAACAAGCTAAATTAGAAATTCTTTCGATCATTTTGTTAAGTTTGACAGGTTGAGTTCATTGATTTAGTTGAAAAGAAGGCTAAGCGAATGTCCTTTTCATTGGTGTCACTTTCGTCTCTGTCTGATGTATAGTTTGCAAGCTACACTCAATTTTACTTCGTATTTTAAAATAAGGTTAATGCCCCGATCTTATAAGAAATCGGGTGGTGGCTATATCTCAAGCTGAGCAACAAAAACAAAAACAAATTGGCCATTTCAGCCCTTGAAAGGACTTTGACCGAGCTTCTTATGATCAAATTGTGTTGTGTGTGTTATTAAATGTTTGCACACAATTGACCGAGAACTTGAACCTTTATGTTTTATGGCGACTCCGAATGGCTAAAGTTCATGTTCCGAAGAAGCTTTACATGGCATTTTTTACTCTCTGAGGTTTGCCATTGTCTGCAGAGAGGTGGTGACCGATCAGAAAAATTGTTTATTGAAAAAACTTTTCGACGCGGCTGGGGATCGAACCCGGGCTCCGAGCATGCTAAGCCACACACTTAACCTGCATGCCACGGTCGCCACAAGCTGAGCAACCACTGATACCATTTTCGTCTCCGTTCGATGTATAGTTTGCTAAAATGAGTAGTGGAATGTATATGATCGATCATCCAAATTAATTTGCATTGAAAACAAAAAGAACAATTTACCCACAAAGAAACCTGGTTCATTTCTGAAATAAAAAATAGATTGTTCATTTCACATATTTTGTTCTGCTTCTTTCTACTAGACGCAATAGTCAACGCTTTCTCTATTAGATGCATAGATCATGTCTGCCGAATAGAAAGCGTCATCTATTGGGTAATAGCATAAAACGAAATATGATGCAAGTCGTTTATTTCATAAGAGTTAAATCTAATCGGATCACACTCTTAACATGGAGTAGAGAACCAATGCTGCGAATCAGTTCGTACAAAGAAAAAACAACACAGCAGGTACAGCATAAGCAGCTGATGATTGATTTTCTTATATAAATACATGCAGTTTTCTTCTTATATTTTACTATTATGTGACTTTAATATAATAGTGACAAAATCCAAAATTATATATTCGTGCAGTGCAGGATATATCTGATATTTTAGTATATATATTATCTTTGAACGAAGAGTATTAAAGGCTGTAGGTAAACCCTAAAGTATTCGCCAAAAAGTTGCCTAATGACCTTGAAAAAATCTGTTAAAATGACCCCATACAAACCGCGCTGTAAGACGTAATTCAACGTCAAAAAATCCTGGTTTCGCCCCTGGTCCTTGTATAAGGCACACTGCCGTCTTCATACAGCAGTACATGATCTTACTCGGCTCATACGTCAGCTCATGAATAAGCACTCTATTTATATGTAATTATTCACAAATATTGGAGGCGTTGCTAGCGTAACCAAAAATACTCAATTTGTTTTCGCGGTGACTCTAGACTTCAAAAGTCTTCAGAATGACTTATGAGTTAATGCCTAAGTAATATTGCACCCTAAAATTGTTTCATGAATGTGAGTCAATGAATATATTAATTTTGTTTATCCGTTTTACTTTTTTTTTGTAAATACCGACCCGTTCTAATTAACAAATAATGTATGAATTTTGGTTATAAAATACATACAAAAATAAGTTTACAATGTTGTGAATCCTGCATTTTTGAGTCTCATTTTATGATCTATTCTTGCTGCCCTTGTATTTGTACATGGATTGTATGAATTTCTTTCATTCAACTCTTAAAGTAGTTTTCGTTTCACGTAGTAGTTCACTTATATCATTAACTGTTATTATTCTCCTCGTATAGTATTTTTACATGAATTTTATTCACAAAAAGCATGAATGTTTCATGTTCCCCTTGCATTTCATCATGGCATTTAAGAAATTTTATTGGTTCATGTATCTTGTACACACCCCTTATGCACTTTAAATACTAGGCTTATGAATAAATCATGTTCTCCTGTTTTTTTTTTTTTTTCTTTTATGTATTTTGTATATTGATATCATGAGAAGTTCATGTGACTCATGTACTTGGTTACTGGATTAGAATTCATGAATGGGTACATGGAAATCATGTACAAATTAATCATAATTTTTATATTCTTTTTGGGTTCAATATACTAAGTTGAACTACCAGGTTGGGTTCGTTAATTCAAAAATTCAGCTAAGATACACATAGCATTTGTTAAATGAGCGTCTCGTTTTTAGCGTTTGGCTTTAACCGGCCGAATTAAAAACAAAATTAATACTTTAATTGAAATAATTAATTAATTTAAGTTACCTAAAAATTTGACTTAAATAATGTCTGTATTATCAGTCAGATTATGTTATAATTGCCTAAAGAAAACCCAACGCATGCACTGAAGGCCTATCCGAACATAGTTGTTAGAGATTTTTGCAAATCTACGACTTCAGTATTTCCAAATGACTTCTTCCATAGCGTATTATACGCATATTCTCTCATTTATACACTTGTGTTAACTGTCTACTATGCACAGCTCCCATTGAACATTAATTTTAATACATTAGCATACAAAATCAGATAAAATGCTAGCTTATCCATTATTTTTGTTTTGTCAGGGGAACGTTATATAAATTCGCATAATACAAAAAATACAAAAAACCAAATGCATATATATTTTAAAGCATAATTATTACTCTTTGCAAACTGTACGCTGTACAAAACCTTCTCTTGTTATGGTTTAATCTTTTTTTTTTATTTTTTTAACAAAAAGCAAAACACAAAAGAAAATGTTTGCATAAATAAATAGGACATGTTTAGCGACGTAAAAACTGACAACAATGACATGTGAGTCCCCAAAGAAATTATGAAAAAGAACAACCAAAACAAAAAACAAAAACAAAATTCTCATATCCTGCATATAAGACATATAAGGCAATAACTATATAAAACGAGAGCTCTCTTAAATTTTTTTTTTTTTTAAAGTTCTGTGACACACTTTCAATGTTATCTACACAAGTGATAACATAATTTATGCATTTAACTTGTCAATTTTGCGTTAAGCTCTAATTTTGCCATGTATGCCAGACAAAGTTAAGAAGTGGAAAGCAAATAAAAAGCAAAGCAGTTGCTAGAAAAGTAAATAATAAAATCGAGTAAATTAGCGCAAACTACAAATGAATAATTTATTACTTGAAGAACGTGAACAAAATTGGAATTTCTATCTGCTGGCAGATTAAGGATAACCTCGAAGTATTGATTTCGAGGCAGGCAGTCAGACAGGTACAGGTGATAAAATATACAAAAGAGAAAATAGAAAAGAATTACAAAAAATAATATATAACTGAAGCGAAAAAATAAACGGCAGAGATAATAAGAATAGTCAGTGGCAAGCAATAAAAGCAATAAAAATGTTAAGCCAAAAAAAAAGGATATATGTCAGACAGAGTTAAGGCATAGTTTTGGGCGCTTGATATTAAAGCATTATAGAGGCTTGATATTATAGAGGCAGTCGGTGTCTTTTTGAAGTTGTCATGTGAGGCTGAAAAGCTACGCTTTTCTATGCTGGCTACAAGTGGAAAAGTTGTATACAAAAGGACAATTAAGAGTTAATAATAAGTTATTGTTTTTCAACAAAACAAACTTTGGCATCAGAGCATAACAGCTTATAATAAAGTTTTTGCAATAATACGTATATCAAGTTTTTGTCTCAAGAGATTTTGTTTGAAGGATAATGTGTCAGTGTAGAACTTTTATATGGGCAGCATTAAGGATATATATGTCGTTTTAATTTGTTTCATGCAACTAGCTGTGTGTTTTCATTCAATTGTAGAAAACTTCAGCTAATATGAACTTGACGCCTACTTTTTGCCATTAATAAGCTGTGAAGTCTGTCGACAGTTAAGAATCAAAAACTTGCTTTATGGCATACATATGTTGTTCAAATAATTTATAAACTCAATAGGCCGTTTTACCTAAATTTGAAACATCTATCTGGAGCCGAAAAAAATTTCTTTAAGTGTCTTAGCGAATATTTAGCTGTCAAAGTTTTGTAACGTGCTTATAAAGTTGATATAAAGTCGTCAAAACATATTCGCTAACTATTATTTATGCTTTTTGAGCCATATAACAGTTATTAAAATATCGCTAGGTATATCCTTTATTTTAAACTTTGTTAATTTTTCGATTTTGAATAATATTTCCTATATTTCAGTGGCTTATTAAAAAATTGCTTTAAGCACAATCAACAATTGTGATATTACTTAAGGCAACTGCAATGTTTCTAACAAAGTTAAGTTAAGGACTATAACCTTTGTGTCTGAGATGTTGCTTAAGCAACTTATAAACCATAAGTGAGAAGCAAAATTTTCACTTCGAAAATATGAAGCTAAAACACCTCTTGAACATATATATTATCATTTGTAAAAAAGGATACATACTTTAATGTTGCTGAACAATATCGAGTTAAATATTTTTAAAATATTTTGAAGAATAGCATAACGTGACATTTATCTGTACATTAAAAATTGAAGAAAAATAAATTGAAAAAAAAAAATTTGACAATTTTCACGTGAAATTTTGTATATCTATAACTTCAAAAGACTTCAAAAGCTTATAACAACTTGACATCATAAATTATCTACTGAATTGCATTCGTTTAAATGGCATCTAAAACTCTGCAGCAAAGCTCCACCTATATCCTTTTGTTATGCCATTGTCAAAATACAGTTTTTGAGACGTTAACAAGGCAAAAGTTATATACCAGACACAAAAGCACCCCAAAACTTAATGTATTTTCAAAATCATATTCAAGCTGCAGTGCATATCCTTTGAGAAATAAGTAAGCAATTTTTGGTAATAAAAGAAATAGGTTATTTTAAAAGGTTTTATTTTTTTTTTCAAAAATATTTTTTATATTTCCGGATCTTCTAGTCCTTGTAAAATCTAATGCAGTTTATAAACGGTCATTAATAAACATTAACAATTAATCCGCATACAACTTATCAAAATCCAACAATAAACAACAGAGCTGCTCATATATCCTTTTTTTAACCTTTTTAATTTTCATTTTTTAGCTCATAAACAAGACCAGAATGAAAGCTTTTGGCACATGCATATGAAAATACTTGAAGTCGCAGCAACACTTGAAAGTGCATACTTTTTTCAACTGCACTTTGTTAAATTTATTAGATGTTTATTTAAGCAAAATTAAATAAATAAATAAATGCCGACACTATTTTTTATTTTAACTAAAAATTATTTTTAAAAAATTTAAAAATATATTTATTAAATTTTTCTTAAGTAAAAATTGTATACTTTCATTGCTTTAAGATGCCAAAAAAACTTGATAATAAGTCACTATCTTCAATTTTCTAACAATTACAAACTTTTTAATAGTCACAAAACAATTATAGACAAAGCTCTAAGCATATCCTTTATTTGTAGTTTTTGCATTTGACTTCTTTTAAGGTCTATACAAATTCATAACGACATTTTAATTCTTCCATACACAAATTATCCATTTTATTAAGTCGAACTAACACTTGGCAACATAACCCTTTTCATCGGCTGCATGTGTGTGTAAGATAAGTCAAAATATTCCCTAGTAAGTCTTTTAAAATAAAATTAAGTTTAACATAAGTCATTAACTAATGTGCTCTTTCAAACTGCAGTCCTTTTAAAGTTATACAGAAAATAACCACAAAGCTCTAACTATATCCTTTATTTGTTACACTTGCATATGAAGTATTTTCAAGCTTATAATGGAATATAAAATCTTTTCATGTATTATTGAACTATTTTTTTTAAGTCAAATTAGCACTATTAATGAAATTCCTTTTCTTTAGCAGCAAAAGTGTATATTATGAGCAAAAATGTTTACTTCTGGTACCTTTAGAGCAAAATTAAGCTAATAATAAGTCGTTATCTGAGCAACACTATCAAACTGTGGTCTTTTTGAAGTGCGAGAACAATTTGCCACAAAGCTTTGCATATATCCTTTTTTCATAACTTTTTCTTTTAACAATTTTAATGATTAAGTAAGGTTGCAAAATATTGATATAATTGTCAGAAAGTTTTTTTGAAGTAAAATTCATGCTTGAAAGCATATCCTATTTATTTAAATCAAAACAAAATCGAGTAATATTGGTTTTAAAAAAGAAAAAAACAAACTTTTACATTTTAAATATTATTCTGTTTAAAAATTGTAAGCAAAAACTTTAAAATTTTATGAAATTTGCTAAAAAAAATTGTCGCTGTAGCAACCTGTTGCTTCTTGAATTCTATGGCATAAGGCTCTTAATATAATTCTTTATATATACGTTTGTTTTTAAGTTAAAAAATATATAGAGAAAATAAATAAAAATGGCACAAAACTTGTACATGCAGAATTACAAACTTTTCAAGTCGAATTTGTAAAGTAACGCAACTCCAAAAGAATGAAATAATTTAAGACCATTCGAAGACAAGAACTGGCAAGTTAACCCTCGACCTAACCGGTAAGACAGTCTATAGACGGTCTTTGATTTTTGTGCTGCAGTTTCTTATAAGAATTTTTTTTTTCTTAAACAAGTAAAAACCGTTAGAAGAGTACTTTGTTTCACATATTAGTATATCAACGAATGCGCTCTGATCAGCTTTCATCACTTAAATGCGAAAAATCGGCATATCTACAGCGTTAATAATTTTATTTTTTTACGGTCTTGCCGGTTGTAGGGTTAACCCGGTTTTTCAAATATCGTTGAAGCATTATCAATTTATTACTTCGCATGTCCTTTATTCATCAGAATCAAATAAAACGCCGTTAAAAGCATTTAGATGCTCAGAATGAACTAAAAAGAGCCTCAAGAGTAAGTTTTCTTACAAAAAAATCAGCAGTTGGAGATGTTAAGCTCTATTTTTTCAACACGACAATAATCAGTAGAATATTTTTTGTTAATAATAATTTTTGTTTATCTTTTTCATATGAAAATTGCATACTAACAATACTCTAAAGTTCAAAAAAAGTTGCTAACAAGTCGAATATTTACATAAGCTACAGCATTGCAATCTTGTTTTAATCACAGAACAACTAGTGCCATATCTCTAGGCATATCCTTTATTTGTAGCTTTGATTTTTTTTGCACTTGACTTCTTTAAAAGCTTTTACAAACTCAAAATTAAATTTAAAATCTACCAAAATGCAAATTAAAGTTCTCTTGAAGTCGCATCAACACTTCAAACCATATCCTGTTTGTTGTCACCTGCACTACAGCTAGAAGAATGTGCTTAACAAAAGAAAATAATAACATTTATAATGACATTACATGAGAGCACGTTTGCACACACACACTCACACACAACCACCATGCCGACTAATAGACGCCAGCACAGTAGACAGGACATCGCACACGTGGCTGCTAGAAAATGGCAAATAGCTGCACTGCATGCTGCTTGTTGTTGTCAAGAATCGCGTGCAGCATATACAAGGATTCTTCTGATAAGAGCTAAGGAAATATAAAAATGGAGTAAAATAAGATTCAAACGAGCGCAGACAAAATGCAAAACATAAATACACAAAACAAAAAAAAAACTCTAACAAAAAGATGCCTCCACAAATACTAGCAAAAAAAAAATATAGAGAAGCACAATAATTGACGTCAAACAACAACAAGTAAGCAGAACGTAGACTGCACAATAAGTAGAAAGAATACAACAAAAGCTTCATACAAATGAGCGCAGCTATTTCATTAGAACATGAGACGAAATCTTCTACTTATGTCTTCAAGAATGCTTAAAATCTGACAAAATTTTCAAAAGCATTACAACAACAAGGATATGGGCGTAAATACGAATACAAAATACAAAATACAAAAAAAAAAAAAAAAAAAAAAAAAAAAAAAAAAAAAAAAACACTTCACTTTAAGAACATAAAAAGCAGTGTACGAAGAAGAAAAAGACGAAGAAGAAGCAGAGAAAAGTTTAAAATATTTGAGCTGTTCCGAAAATTGTCCTTGAGCACGAACACTACGCTACTTCGCACTTAACTGAAGCCTTAGATGACGAGTCGTCGGTGTCGCAGCCGATGTCAATGTCGATGCTGAAGTTGATGTTGATGTCGATGCTGAAGTGAAAGGAATTCCAAAAGTAAAGTGAAGCCGTTGAAGGCAACAGCATTAAGTCGAGAGGTGGAGCGAATCCTTAATCGCTTAAAGCGTTTAAATATCAGATTCAATATCTCAAGGATATGTTGCAATGCAGGCGAAACGATTGGCGGGGCATAGAAGCAGACAAGCCAGGCATGGCGTTAAAAGAAAGTAAGATAGTGTAAAGTGAGTTGAAAATCGTTTCGAAGCCTTGTATAGCCCAAGTTCAAGGAGGCTTAAGCTGCTAGGGGGGAGAAGAAAGCAAGGATGTCAAGCATATTGAAACATGTCATACTTGCCTTTGGAAAAAAGCACTCATATTGACAACTTCTAGCAGCTATGAAAGCTACACTCTATGCTCTCAATAACTGAGTGTGGTTGTGTTTATTTATTGGTGTGAGCTTTTGTGTTTTTCTGTACGTTTGCGTGTGTGTGTGTGTTTTGTTTGTGTTTGCATGCGGCTACATTATGCTTCATTTCCGTTTTATTCTTTTGACAAATACTTGTGCTCAACAGCAGTAAAAACGAAACAAAAACAACAACAACAACAGCAATAACAGCAATAACTGTGTTGAAATTGAAAAGCATATAAAACTCAAAAATAAAGCAACGCTTCAACATAGCAACGACAATTAAAGTTCATGTTAACAAGATTGTTAAACATAATTGCCACCACAGTACAGCACCAAAGCAAGCGTTGAAACCAGCTCAAACTAAGTACAAGAGAGCGAATGTACTTGAGTTCAGATGTTGATGAATGTACGAAAGAACGATAAAAACGAAAGAAAATGTATAAAAAGCAGGATATATGAACAGTAGCAGTAGTTTGCAGTAGAAAATTTCTTTTGAAAGCAAAAAGTTGTACAAGAAGTATGTTTTTTTGGCTTAAATTTCACTTTCAGGTTGAATATTTTGAGCTACTAGAACAAGTAGAAAGAATTTAATGAAAATATTTAAATCGAATAAGCATGTGAAATATTTTTCAGTAAACTGTGATTTAAATGCTATTTTGTCTTTGTTGAAATGAGTTTTTGTATTCTTTATTTAGTTAATATTTCTATGATTCCTTAAAACTTTATTTTTATTTTTTCTAAGCTAAATACTGGTTCTCAGGCATACAAATGAAATATCTCTAATGAAATAGTTCTTAACTCGATTTTAGGAGAAGTAACTTACTCGTTAGTTATATATCTACTGCACCGAGATGTTTCTCAAGGCCTGAGTAAGCACTTTAGACGTAAGCTCGTGATGAGAAAGTTCTCTAAAAGGCATGCATGGTCCTTAGAAATCACTTAGATGTCACTTATTCATAATTTTGTAAGCAGTTATGATTAAAAAATCACTTTAAGTTAATATTCGAATGCAAAATGCAACCATTCCTTAACCTAATAGAATATAATGTTTGTGTTTCTTTAAGATGAGCGCATCCTAGTCACATCCTGCTACATGGCACACAGCACTAGCGCACTGCCAGACAAACTCTATAGGCTGGTAGCTATAACCGACGGAAAAACGCAGGCTAATGTCATCGGAGCGGATGCCAACGCACATCTCTCAGTGTAGGGTAGCCCACACATAAATTATCGAGGTGAGTCTATGGTTAATTTTATCCTTCAAAATAACCTATGCGTAGCTAACATGGGCAAGGAGCCTACATGTGTGAGTCCTACTTCCTCTAACGTATTAGGCGGCGTTTATAGTGAACGCCTATTCAGACAGGTAGGCAGACAGGCAATGTGAACAAGCGAGATAGATATCTATTTGCATCTCGTTTTTTCACACAGATTTCAGCCTGCCTGTCTGCCTGCCCATTTGCCTGCCTGTCTGCCTGCTTGTCTGAATCGCGTTCACTATGAGCGCGGCCTTAGACCAACGACAAATATCAGCACTTTTGTCATAAATTGGAGAATATTTAAACAGCCTGCCTTCTGAGACCATAAATATATAAGCTTAAATATGACACAATATAAGACACATCGCCTTAAAAGATCTTTGGAAACCTCAGAAGAACCATTTGGGCAACGTTGAGAGGTTGCAGAAGATCTTTTCAGACCAGTTTGCAAAAGTCTATCTCTCCTCTTGTTGAGTCACGCGAATGAAACGGAAGATCAGACAAACATGGTTGGCACTACCTTACTATATAAAAGCTCGAAACAACCAACCAGCCCGCTTATACGATAAGAAATCGGTCGAGACAGCACTTTAATCCCTAGTAAAAAAGAAAAAGAAACAGTTTCGATAGTATCGTAAGTGTAGACGTAGAATTCCGTTTAAGTTGTAACCGCTTGTACTTTATCTCTTTGGTCCGATAATTTTGTTCATTTTGCACGTATTTTTATTTATCTTCCAAAAATTAAAAAATAAATGAATAACACTCAATTATGGACTACTTATCGAGGCCAAACAAAGAAAAAGTTAAAAGTAAGTATGATTGAGTTGAGTTCATTAACTTAGTTGAAAAGAAGGCGAAGCAAATGCACTTTCCATTCGTGCCACTTTCGTCTCTGCCAGATATATAGTTTGCGAGCTACGTCAGTTTAACTACTTATTTCAAATTAAAATTAAGACCCCGATTTTTAAAAAATCGTATGGTTACTATATTTCTCGCTGAGCACATGTCCTTTCCTCTCGTCTCTGTCTGATATTTAGTTTGCGAGCTACACTTTCTGTTCGATGCATAGTTTGCAAACTACACTAGCTAGTGCTAGTGGGATGTGGAATCCAAATTAATTTGCATTATAAGCAAAAATTAAAATTTTACGCCATCTATTGGGTAAAAGCATAAAAAGAAATATGATCCAACTCGTTTTTTCATAAGAGTTAAATTTAACCGGATCACAGAACCATTTCGTTAAATTTGACAGATTGAGTTCATTGACTGAGTTGAAAAGAGGCTCATGACCTCTGGTTTCAAAATAGAGCACTTAGTATACTAGAACAGTAGTGCATACATAAACCCAATGCGAACTAATGCTTACAATGCTGCCAAAGCGAACCAATCAGTTCGTGCAAAACCAAAGCATACAAGCATAAACAACGAAAAAAAAACAAGAAAGCAGCAGGCACATAAGCAGCTGATGATTGATTTTCTTATATAAAAACATGCATTTTTCTTCTTATATTTTACTATTTTGTGACTTTAATATAATAGTGACAAAATCCAAATTTATATATTCATTCAGCGCAGGATATATCTGATATTTTAGTGCATATATTATCTTTGAACGAAGAGTATTAAAGACTGTAGGTATACCCTAAAGTATTCGCCAAAAACGTTGCCTAATAACCTTGAAAAAATCTGTTAAAACGACCCCATACAAACCGCGCTGTAAGACGTAATTCTACGTCAAAAGGGCTTCACCACAAAGAATTCTCATTAGTAGCATTTATAGATATCAGATCTAGAAATTCTCTTCCTCAAGTCAGAAATGCCCCAGATGCATTCAATAATCCATTAAAGTGCAGCTATTTTTATTGTATGACATGTGTTATATGCATTACCAGCAATAAACTTTTGGAGAGACAAACTATTAAATTCCAGAAAAATCCAAGCCGATTAGTTCTCTTAAGCTATGATAAGACGAGCAGGGGGACCGCAGGAAGATATTTACTAACCTCTACTACGGTATCTAGTTGTCAAGGAACTACTCAAAAACTTTGAAGATAGAGCCCCAAAGCTAAGAGCTTATGTGGACAATATAAGCACAATTATAGTGGGAAAATGCATTTCGTCATTAAGCATTTTAATGGAGCACACACTAAACGAAGTACAAAGATAGACGAAATCAGTTGGTCGAAGTATCAAGGCATAGAAAACGTATCTGGTCTTGTTTACCAATGAACGCAAGATACCATTATGGTGAGCAGCTATGGTGTGAAAAGGCGTAATGCTGGACAAACGCAGAATCCTGAAAAAAAACTCACCCGCAACTGTCGCGGTCAAGGTGAGCCAGAGCCGCCTTAAAAGCTTCATTTACAAAACTCTCTGTCTAGTCTAGACTCAAAGCTTGAGGGGTCTCTCCAAGACCTTAAAAATGGAATGTGCTTTGGGTTCCGACCACATTATAACTGCCCAATAATAACTAAACCAGCCTCGAATATGAACGCCTACTGCGCTGACGACCAACGCAAACAAAACATGGACAATGATTTACGGTTACGCACCTGGAATGTCTGGACCCTTTATAGGGAAGGTGCCTTTGTCCAATTGGCGGAAGCCCTCGTAAAAATAAACGCTGTCAACATCAAGGCTGACGGAGAAGAGAGAATTTGCATGCGGATTCTTCTCAAGCCGGAAACTACGCCACCTTGTTTCCTGGTTCACACCTGTGACCGAAAAGCTGGCAACAATCCACATTAAGGCGAAAATCTTCATCATAATCTTAATGTGCGTGCACGCCCTGACGGAGGAAAAAGACGATGCTGTCAAGGACGCCTTCTTTGCAAGCCACAAGGACGTGTTTGATCACTGCCTGATCCAGGACGTGAAAAAGCCGATTAAAATGCAAAGTCGGAAGTGAAGGTATCTTTGGCTCCACTATCTATGAGTTCAGTCTTCATGAGACCACTTCGAACAACGGCCCCAGACTGATTGACTTTACCACGATGCGAAACATGGTAGTTAGTAGCACCAGATTCAAAAACCTCGATAAAAAAAAACGCTAAGACCCAGTGATCATGTCATGATCGACGTAAGGAAAGCTTCAAGCGTACTGGATGTACTCACCGCACATTTCGGTGAGTCAATATAGACTCCTACCATTATCTTCTTCCAGCCAAATTCCGCGTACAATTGTATAATGCGAAAACTGTACGCATAGGTATGCAACGAAAGGCAGATATCGCTAAGCGGCAAATACAATGGACTACCGAGCCTTTCTCCACTCAACTAAACTAACTCTTGCCTCGATGAGTCTGGAAGACTTTGGGCGCTTTTATCCCATTAAATGCGCACAGCTGCAAAGGAAGTAATTGGATTTCGGAGCACAAAACTTCGGAACCAATGGTACGATAAGGAGTGTCGCAACGCGATGAAATCAAAACACGCCGCACAGAAAAAGATGCTGCAGTCTACTGCAATGCAAGCCATGTGCTAAAACTATCGCGAAAAGAGGAAGAAAGAAAGACGCTTTTTCAGATGCGAAAATAAGGAGCAATGCGCATTGAGATTATGGAAGCAACATTTTTCTAATCTGCTTTTGAGTGTCGACCAATCGACGATGGTGGAGTGAAAACACCACCACCATCAGTGACTCAAACGAAGAAACCACAGCTACAGCTAGCGGAAAGCATGCCCGACGATTGGAATACTAAAGAAAGAGATCCGACAATCTGCGCCAACTAGCGAAGTATCAGTCTTATTTTTATTGCGTACAAGGTTCTTTTGAGCGTATTGTGTGTAAGATTGAAGTCGCACACCAAAAAGCTTATTGGACCTTATTAGTGTAGCTTTCGACCTGGCAAGTCCACTGAAAAAACCCATGCAAATCAAATCGACACCCATCATCTCTATGTTGATTACAATGCAGCATTTGATAGCCCGATTCGAGATTGCAATGACTGAGTTCGGTATACCTGCAAAATTGATAAGAATCTGCAGGATGACGTTAGGTTCAGTCCAGGTAGGAAATGACCTCACCGAAGCCCTTAATACCGAACGAAGTTTCAGACAAGGCGACCAGCTATCATGCGAGCTCTTCAATTTCTTCATGGAGGGATCATACGAAAAGCAGTTGTACTTACTTACTTAGATGGCGCTTACAACCGTTGGTCGGTTTTGGCCTGGTCTAAGAATTTGCGCCAGCCTCTTTTGTCGTGCGCTTGCTGGCGCCAGTTGGAAACTCCAAGCGTTGTCAGGTTATCCAATGCCTGGTCTTTCCAACGGAGATGCGGTCTTCCTTGTCTGCGTTGGCCACCGCTGGGTACCGAATCCAATATTTTTTTCGCTGAGCTTCGTTCTCTCGACATGACCTAGCCAGCGAAGCCGATCTATTTTAATACGCTTGACTATATCGATGTCGGCATATAGCTCATACAGCTCGTGGTTCCATCGTATTCGGTACTTGCCATTGACGCAGATTGGACCATAGATCTTGCGAAGGATTTTTCTCTCGAACGCTCCCAAAGTCCTTTTATCAGAGCTGCTCCACGTCCAGGTTTGTGATGCGTATAGTAGGACGGGCATGATTATTGACTTAAAGAGCGTCAGTTTTGTTCGTCGAGAGAGAGATCTGCTTTTCAATTGCCTTCTGAGCCCAAAGTAACACCTGTTGGCAGGAGTAATCCTTCGTTTAATCTCAATACTGATATCGTTGGAGGAGTTAATACTGGATCCCAGGTAAAGAAAGTCCTTCACTACCTCAAAGGAGGTGTTGTCAATAGTGACGTTGTTTCCAAGACGCTGGGACTGTTTGTTTGTTGACACGAGATACTTCGTTTTATCTGCGTTCACTGCAAGACCCATTCGACTCGACTCTTTTTCTAGCCTGGAGAATGATGCACTGACTTCGCGCGTATTTTGGCCAATGATGTCAATATCATAAGCATACGCCAGCAGCATAACAGGTAGAGGTCCTTCCCGATTTTCACTGCGCTGCTGGTGTTGTTCAGTGTCATCCTGCAAAGACGTATTAGCTTCGCAGGAATACCAAATTCAGACATGATGGAGTATGGGTGACTCCTTATTGGACTTTCGAAGGCGGCTTTAAAATCGACAAAGAGATGGTGCGTGTCGATTTGTTTTTCTGGGGTCTTTTCCAAGATTTTTCGAAGCGTGAAGATCTGGTCAATGATGGACTTTCCATGTCTGAAGCCACACTGATAAGGTCCAATCAGTTGGTTGACGATGGGCTTCAGTCTTTCACACAATACGCTCGTCAGGACCTTATATGCGATAATAAGAAGGCTAATCCCACGGTAGTTGGCGCAAATGGTGGGATCACCTTTCTTGTGGACTTAGCAGAGCACACTGAGGTGCCAATCATCTAGAATGCGTTCCGACCATACTCTGCATAGAAGTCTGTGAATGCATTAAAATAGAGCTGCGGCACCGGTCTTAAACAGCTCAGACGGTAGGCCATCGGCTGCTGCGGCTTTATTGTTTTTAAGCCGAGCTATAGCTGTTAAGACCTCGTTATAGTCGGGCAGCGGAACTTCAACGCAGTCATCCATAATTGGGGTTTCCGGGATATCATCTCCACTGGCGGGATTGTTGTCAGCGTCGCCATTTAAAAGACTAGACTAGTTCACTCCATAGCATCAGTGTGCTCTGGATATCTGTCACTAGATTCCCATTCTCAGCCTTGCAGGAAGAGGCTCCGGTCTTAAAACCATCGGCCAAGCGTCTTATTTTTCGAAAAATTTTCGAGTCTCATTCCTATCGCCATGCATCTCAATTTTCTCGCACTCACGCATTTCCGCGTCTCTTTTCCCTCCTCTTCTCTCGGTATCGCTCCATAAAAGCACGCGTTACAACCGACTGCAGGGTGGCTTTGTAGGCGATGTCCTTCTCTGCAGTTGCGTCGCAACACTCCTGGTCGTGCCACTGGTTTCGGCGAGGGCGGTGGTAGCCTATCACCTCTTCGGCAGCCGTACGCATAGCGTGGGATATGTGCGTCCACTGTCCGCATATATCGTCGATCAGAGGAGTGCTTTCTTGAAGCAGGAGTGAAATTCGAGTAGCGAAGGCTTCGGCCGTTCGTTTTGACTGCAGCTTGTCAACGTCTAGCTTTCTTAGTATAGAGTTTCGAGCATTCTTAGCTGCGCACAGACGTGTGCGGATCTTGGCTGCGACAAGATAATGATCCGAGTCTATGTTAGCACCACGGATCGTGCGTACGTCTAGTACACTGGAAGAGTGCCTTCCGTCAATCAAAATGTGATCAATTTGGTTGCATGTTTTTTGATCAGGGGACAGCCAGGTGGCCTTATGAATATTGAGATGCTTGAATCTAGTGCTACTAACGACCATGTTTCGTGCTGCGGCGAAGTCAATCAATCTCATTCCGTTATCGGATGTGTTGTCGTGGAGGCTGAAATTTCCGACTGTTGGACCAAATATGTTTTCCTTGTCCACCTTGGCGTTGAAGTCACCAAGCACGATTTTTTATGTCATGACGGGGGCAGCGCTTGTATGCGTCTTCAAGGCGCTCGTAGAAACTTTCTTTGGTCTCGTCATCTTTTTCTTCTGTCGGAGGGTGCGCACATATTAGGCTTATGTTAAAAAATTTTGCCTTGAAGCGGATTATGGCAAGTCGCAGGACATGATGCCGTTTTCTCTTGTCAACTACAAATCCGCATTTCCAGCTACAGCTAAACATTGGTACTGCAACAGGTGGAACAGGTGGCTTTCGGTAATTTTGTGAGATTGAGACATTTTTTTGCAGAACTAGGTTTGTAAGCATTTCAAAATGAGTGAACTGCAAAAGCAACAAGATTACTGAAGAGTTGGTGTCCAACCGACGAAACAGCAGTCGAAGCTGCCCTTTATAGTCCTATGAAACTTATTTTTTGTAATAAATAAGCTTCACTGGTGTCCTCGATGGACTCACAGAAATTTATAATTGATATTTGGTTTCAATTCTGACTTTTCTGGCCTTGAAGATATATCTATAATTTTTCTTCCATTTTTCTTATAGTTTGCTTGAAAGTAACTTTCGGGTGAAATTTAATGACCTCTCTTGAAGTTTATTTTAACCCTTTCAATGGGTTGGCTAGAATAATCGTGGAAAATTTTTTTTTTTTAGGTAATATTTCCATCATTAAGACCATACCAAGATTAAAAAACCATCCTTCTGATTTTTACATGCTCTGGTTACCTTTTGCTAGGCTGTCTAATATAATGGAAAAATCCATCAAAGGTTGTATTAAGTATTTAGGTTCAACTTTAACAACCAAAGATCACTGCAAACAACCACCTTAATTTTTTTTTTTTGTAACATTTGTTAACGCGCGAAATAAAAAGATTTTAGACTTCTGTTAGGCACAAAACCGAAAATCTAACTAAGTTAAACGTTACATATTTCTCTTATTTTATGTTTGTCCTATTGGTACAACTTTATTTCATAGTACCAACCTATTTTATTTTGAAAAGACGTTGGAAAATAAAAACAAAAATTATTTTCTGAAATGTCCAATATAATGGACAAATCCATTGAAAGGGTTAAGGCCTTTTAAGAAGGGGTAAGCCTTTTTTATTTTACTCCGTTCATAGCACTTTATGTCTGAAGCGACTGTGTGTTCTAAAGAATCCAACTTGATACGAAAATTTTTGCCACCAAAAGCCAATGTTACACAAATGCTCGATGGCCTTTTCGAACTCAACGGGACAAAAATTTGCTCCTTTTGGGGAACCTTATAAGGTTTATTCTGGAAATATGTTTCAAATCAGCTTTTTAAAAAGGGCAGCAAAATTTGTCGGTGGGCCCAAACGAGATAGGCTTACAACATTGTTCTAGGCTGATTAACATTTCCTTTCCATTTATTTGCAAAGTAAACAAAATTGATTTGAACTGAAATTGAATAAAATTTATCCTTGCCAACGATTACAGTTATCGTTTGAAAAAACCAGGATGACAATTTAAGTCATCGTTGTTTCGTATTTTTCTCAAGGATTTCTGCAATCTTAATCATATGCTAATCGTAATCTCCTGCGCTTAGCTCTATAAATAAATGACTGTTGAATAGAAAGGATCTATTTTTGCTACATAAATATCTAATGGCATAAAATGTAAAATATATGTCATGAGGCTTTTAGATGGCATTCAAATGATTTAAAATAAAATAAACCATTTCATTTGTCAAAAGAATTCCTTATAATTCTGCTTCTAAGCCTCTAAGCAGTTAAATAATGAATTAGAAATGAGCATAATCCTTAATTGAAGTAGTTTTATTATTGCTTAAGCCAAAATATTTGCTACGGCTTCATTAATGTTGCTTCATAAACTCTAGCTGATATTGTGAAAATCGTTAAGGTACTTCAATCATAAACACGCAGGCTTCGTAATTCTGGGTAAATTTCATGGGCGCTATAACTGTATTTAATTTTTCACACAGTATTCTTTATGTTGTTGTTTTTTTTTTCATTATATGTTTTCTGAAGCCTGTATTCAATAACACTAGCAAATGCCATAATGCCAAACATAAATATAAATCCAAAGCCCTAGCAAGGATACAATGCAATTGTTTGGTGAGAATTTGTATGCTATAAAGCACACACACACACACACACACACATGGAAATTCAAAACACATATCTCACATAGGCATAAACAAATAGCAATACCAACATGAGCTGAAATTGTGAGCAAAACCTAGTTGTATACAACACCAAGAATTTCAACGTAAAAGGATAACGTGTCGCAAATGAAAGAAATGCACATTAAATGAAATTAACTGCTCATCTTGAGTTGAGGCAGGCATACTAACGCATTTTCACAAACACACATACAATAGAAGACACACGAATACATATTTGTGCAAAGCCCAAAATAACACTTTTGTCAAGTGTAACACTTTCCCGGCAAAAATATAACACTTTGTCATTGAGCAAAGTGCACACATACACACTCACAAACTGAGATCATATAAGCACACGAATGTGTACAGGCTCAACCTGGCACCAAAAAGTTGAAAAAGAAAAAAAAAACAAAATAGGTGTGTGCTGCTTGCTCTTACTACGAGAATAAATCTTTTCGAATAACCAATTGAAGTTGCTTCGTGCTCACTGCTCTGAACTACTTTACGGATTAAATTCTTCACAAATGCCACAAAATATAAGCTTTTTTTTGCCTCTTCGGCATCTTGTGCCGCTCTAACTGACTGCATCAGGCATCACTTTGCTACTTACTCTGTTGCAGACTCAGTTTTTGAAGTGAAGTTTTTTATGTAATAAATTTAAGCTCTGCAGCCGGCTTCTAACATATATAGAGCAACAGCAACAGCAACAACAACAACAACAACAACAACACCAACATAACTAGAGTGCACACAAATTAGCTATGCATGTGAAGCAAAGAATAGTAGCTGAAAAACTGTCACAGACATTGTTGTGTGAAAAGAGTTATTTATTTATGCTCTTAAGGTTGTTTTTCTTTTCTTTTTTTTTTTTGTGCTCTATGGTATTAAATAGTTGTTTTGCAGCATGCATAAGCCTTAAAAGGATTTGCAAGCTTTGGAAAATAATCTTTTGTGGTGTGTAAAATTCAGTTTTAGACAATTTCGTAATTAATATTAAATATTCAGGCAAGGCTCAACGAAATTCATCTCACAGATAAACAAAGGCTTGGCCTGATTTGTGTGTTAAGCTAAAAATTCTACAAACTAGGCCAAGCCTATGTTTATCTGTTAAGCTAAAAATGCTTACATAGAAGCTAAAAACTTGAGCATAAAAGTTTGAAATTTCTTGAATTATTGTATGAAACAACATAAAGGCCTGCAATGAGATTTTGAAAATAGATATTGATAATGTTTTTAAAAGCCATAGCTTAAAGCTATGCATATATCCTTTTTAGCATATTTCTGGAAAACTTTTGTATTGTAAATTTTTCAAGTGAAGCAACAGTGCATAATTTGTATGTAAAACTGTAGTTTTTACTTTTTTAGATTTTTGTTCATCAAAGAAATAATTGATATGTTTAGATTTGCATACATGTTAATATAAAAGAGGAAGCTTTTTAGCTATTACGTTAACAATCTATATGGTTTGTATTAGAGATGGGCGCGTGAGTGATTTTTACTCACGATTACGCACGCTCACTATGTGATTTCGTCTAATCACGCACGCTCACGATCAAAAATAATTTTTTGGATCACAATCACGCACGATCACGATGTGATTTCTTCTAATTACGCACGCTCTAGCTTAAAAATAAGGTTTTTGATTACGATCACGATCGATCACGATGGCATATTTTACTTACGAGTTCTCAGGAAAACGTTTTATAGGCAGAAGAATACACAAAAGTTTTTATTAAAAGTGTATTAGTGTATTTAGAGTACCTCTGGTAAAACCAGCATACAGGAGGGAGCAGAAGTAACAGAGAGGTAGATACAGCACTATAAAAAGAAAATTGATGAAATTTCTAAGCTTATTATTTGTATTTGAAATTACCAAAATTGCTTCAAGTTGTCGCTGACGTTTCGCAAAATTAGTAAAGAGAGCGAAACTAGTTGTTGTCACTTCCTTAGAAGTGGTCAGTATTGCCTTTTGTACGCAATTTGTAGCAAAAGCGTAAGAAAACATCATTACAAAATTTGGCACAGGTTTGAAAATTTTTGGTACAAAAGTCGTGACACGAATTAATTTAAGTCACGCATGCTCAAGCACGAGTAAAATTTAATCACGCACGATCACGAATTTTTCGTGATTTATATTCATTGGTTCACTCACGATCACGACGTGATTCGTCGTAATAAAACGTAATAAAACATCATTGCGATATTTGGCACAGGTTTGAAATTTTTTGAAACAAAAGTCGTGACACGAATAAATTTAAGTCACGCACGCTCACGCACGAGAAAAATTTAATCACGCACGATCACGAATTTTTCGTGATTTTTTCATTGGTTCGCTCACGATCACGACGTGATTCGTGATACGCGCCCATCTCTAGATTGTATACTATGAGAACTTTCAATGACTTACTTATTTTTTCCTGTAAATGCTATTTTTCAGAGCTTTTATAAAAAAAAATTTTTTATAAAAACTGTTCGTCATATGCTATTCCAGCCCACATCTTATAAGATTCGCCTACGTATGGCAATGTTTCTCTAATGCAACATTACGCTCACCTGGCCTCCTATAGAAACCTTCTCTTCTGTCGCTGCCTTGAAGGTTAAACTTGGGTAGATTTGATAAATTTTTTCAAAGTATTATTGCTTCAAAAATACTAGCTTACAAATATTGGCCTTAACTTGTGAACTGGTTTCGCAGAGACCTTTTTATATATACATTTTGAGGTGGAGATTTAAATAATGATAACCATATTCTTAAGATTAATTTCTACAGGAAATCAAAAATTTTTAAAAATTCACGCACGATGTTTAATATTATTTAATATCCTCTTGATTATTCAACTTTGAAATCTGTATAAGATATTATGGCATAAAACTCCCAACATAGCCCTATAAAACATTTTCTAAAAAAGTTTTTTTGTCAAATTTATCCCTACCACGGGGCACACTTGACATTTAACATGGATATTCATGCTATTTAAGAAATCAAAACATCGCCATTATATAAATGAAATTGAATTTTTATATTATTTTCATGTTTGTTAGGATAGAATAGAGTTAAACAAATATATAATGTAACGAGATCAGTTCCATATAATTGATTTCATAAATAATCATAGTAAAATTAACTCAAAAGGGTGACCATGGCATGCAGTTTAATTGTGTAGCTTAGCATGCTCCGAGCCTGAGTTCGATCCCCAGTCGCGGCAAAAGTTTTGTTCAATAAAAAATGTTCTGATCGGTCACCACTTCTCTGCAGACAATGGCAAACCTCAGAGAGTAAATAATGCCATGTAAAGCTTCTTGAGAACATGAACTGTAGTCGTTCGGAGTCGACATAAAATATGTAGATCCAGTTCTCAGTTAATTGTGTGCAAACATTTAAGAACACACACATAACAATTGATCATTAGAAGCTCGGTCAAAGTCCTTTCAAGGGCTGAAATGGCCAATTTGTTTGTTTTTTGGAAGAAGAGCAGGCTTATAAGTCTCGCAGCCCTACACCAGATCAAACGTAGCTTCAGTACGGAACTGAAGAAACGTACCAGTCATAAGCGTCGAGATGGGATTAAGCTGCTTGTGGTTCACTTCAGCATATTTGGCCTTTGACCATGAAATTATCCCCGTCGACAATATCATGATCCTGATAACAATACGGACAACATAAGCCTAATGCCTGATAATCAAGTGCGATTAAAGCAATACCGACAAACGTTTCGACAAACGTTACAAATCTTATTAACTTACCTAATTAAATGGTTTGTGAGACGTAAACTTATTAATAATATGAGCGTCATTTTATAAGATAAAGGAAATTTTAGATAACATACTTGCCGCTGCTTACAGCTTCAGCTCACAGACATTTAAAAAAAACTTAGTAGTCAGCTATACTTAAAGTTTACTCCGGAATGCCGTAGAGCTCCGCAAATCCTCTGTGGGTGCTCCATCATAATACTGGTCACAATAAAAAAAAACACCAACCACTAACACTAGCAGAGAACGACTTAAACAAAATAAATACATTTTTTGAAGAAAACCATCGAGATGATCACATCGACATTTGTACTCGGACATGAAAAGTAAATAAGAACAAAAGCGAGGGAAGGTTGCTGGCGCTTTTGATCCTGTCCAATCTGCAGCTAAACTGATACCAGCAATTAAATTTTCTCACCCCATTTACCCTTATATTGCTCTTACATCTATACGTTTTTATTAAAAAATGTATCATAAAAAATTCCTTGATGCACAACTCTTAAAATTGAAGGTGCGCCTGTGTTTTTAATAACTTCTCATGTGCGATCAGAAAATCGCACAGGCATCATCCCTGCAAACATTTGGAAGATTAGTTGATTTGGCAACTCTTTAGCGTTTTGCCCAAGAGTTTTTTGGAAAATGAATCGCTTTTCGATCACCAAAACGATGAATACGCAATTTTCATAAAATTCCAAAATCTTCTTTTGCTCATTCCAACGATCGTTGTAAGCTGGATAGCTTTTTTATCGCATAAGCGAGAAATGCGCTTTTGACGAAAATTTTTCAAAATCTTCCTTCGCTCATTCTGGCGCTCATTCGAAGATTGATCGCTTTTAGATCGTCTAAGGAATGAATGCGCGATTCAATAAATTTTCAAAATCTTCTTTTGCTCCTTCTGGTGATCGTTGGTTTTTGAAACAAATTTTAAATCTATTATTGGAATATAAAACAAGATTTAAATAATCGTTAAAATTAATAAAAAAGTTGGACATGTAAAAAAATTTTACATTTTAAACTTACGCCCGCCAATTTAAACTTACAACAACTTACTACGTTCAACGCCTCTCGGGTTGGCGAATCGCTTAAGACTCTTCTCAGCGATTCGTAGGTCAGTCTTCCCGGCAAAACGCTTAAGACTCTTTTCGGCGGATCATACGCAACTCTTCCTAGCGAATCGCCTAAGGCTTCTCTCAGCGACTCGTCGGCAAATCGCCTGAGCTGCATACATTCGGCGATACCCGGAAGACTCTCAGAAGAGCGCGCCGACAATTGTGAACCGATTCGCTGGAGAATCTCAGACGATTACAAATGTTTGCAGGGAGTATGTTTAGAATCGGCACAACCTTACAGAAGTCAGTTTGTGATTATTTTAGGGTACCGTCAGGTAGTTTCACTGGCATTTCTTGACAATGCAAGGCCGTTTAAAACAAAAGGGAGGAAATTGTCACTTTCCTGGTGCCCTAACCTTTAAGAGGAAACTTTTTAAGCATATGACTTTTTAATAAGACATAAGCGTCGAATCTACCAAGGCATGGAAAATTATAGCGAATCGAGCTTCATGAATAAATAAAATCGAACATAGAACGGACAAATGTAAGATTCATTCCGTTTAAGTCACCGGGAACAAAAGTCTTAAATCTAATAAAAAGAAAACACCTTGTAACTCAATGATTTATGATTATCTAACAAAGCTCATTTGATATGAAACAAGATGCTGGCAACATGTTTTCATATCCACCTAGCGATAGGAAAAATCGAACATGTTATCGGAATGAAGACTTCGATTAATGTAGTCTTTCTCTCGTCTTGAAAACTCTCCAGATATTAAAAGATATTCACTTGAGAAAAAATCACTTTCATCGTTACAACATGCTTACGCCAAAGAGAAATCTATGGAAACAGCTGTCCAGGCTATTGTCTACACTATTGAAAAAAAAAACACACATCATCAGAAGGATTATACAATAAAAGCTTTCATCAATATAGAGGGTGCGTTCTTCTGGTATATATATAAAAATCCCTAAGCAGGAAAACTCTAGCATGCTTTCTAATAGAGCTTCCGATTTGAGAAATTTTATAAAATTCACGAACAGGAACCCGAGCAAAACACGAAGTACCCGTTTAATTGCAAAGGAACATGTTCACATGTACACGGGTTCACAAATTTCCGTTTCCATGACATTCACGTATCTCAGCTAAAATGCATAGATCTGAAGAATCATTGGAACTATTTTTGAAATAATTTAAAGCGTATAGGATGGAGGGGTCTTTTCAGCTCAAATCTTCAATTAAGGCAATTTATTCAATAAACATGAAATATATTATAAGAAACCTTTTTTAACCTCTTTCCAGATAGCTTGATAATACCTGCTAAGTATTAACAATATTGCATAAATATTTTCTATAGACCTCGTCACGCAATTCAAACATGAAACACTCAACAGAAGACTTTTATTTACACCAATAATTTTCACCGGATTTTAAGCATTAATTAACATCATTAAAACAACTCAAAATAAACCACCCGGATAGTTGAATATGTGAATTCCTTCAGTGCATTTTTCAAAACCGCAATAAAACACAAAACGAATATGAGGCAGGGGCGGATCTGGAAAAAATCTTGGGGGGGGTAAATTATCAAAGACACATTTTCGATTTGAGAAAATTTTGCCTTTTTTCAAATTGATAAATTGTACTTTTTTGAATTGAAATTATTGAATTGTTTAAGAAGCATTTTTCCCAGATACATACACGTACATTTCCGTATTAATTTATTACTCCCTTTTTCTGGAATAATATCTCAGCGAAAAGTAAATAAAAACTCTAAATCTAACCAGAGCAGCCCACGTAAAATTGTGAAATTTGTTCGTCTTTGAACGTCGATATCTTCGTAACTGTCGAATATATTGTTATTGAATGTGCAAAAATTGAAAGGTCTAGTATTTCTTCATTGAAATCAGTCATAGTAAAACAAATCGGTAGATCAATATAATAGATATAGCAATATTATCAGAAAAAAAACTGATTATCATGTTTTTGCCTAAAACTCAAAAACTCGAACTGATGGAGAAAAATGGAGTACATATTTGATATCAGCAGCCAAAATTCATTCGGGATTGTTTATCGAGATCTCTGCAGCTTTCATAAATCTTAATTTTGTTACTGACAAAATCATCGCAAAATTATCAATAATTTCGTTAATATTTATTTAAAATTCTCTAAGAATATGCAATAATGCGAGTCCATTCAATCGTTCTCAATTCGAATGGAACCTATTTTTAATCGTCGCAGTGTAGAAAAACTTCGCTCAGCTGTTTCTACACTGATAGGAAGCGTGGCAAAGATAGCAAACGTTATAGAAATTAGTGGAAAAATGTCATTATTACAAAGAGTAAAAACGGCGTTAATATCATTAACATTAGTTTCGCTCTCTTATTTAAACTGCCAAATTTTAAGTTCATGAAATAATTGAATTTGAATTAGTTCCTTACTAAAAGTGGACTAAAAGTGGCAGTTTTATTTCATGAAAGTCGGTTGTGGTAATTTGGTTGGTTTGTTGTAATTAGAATTACTAGTACCGCCCTAGGGTCGCAAATCGACCAATTTTTGTTTGTTTATTTATAGTTGTATAAAATAGTCGGTGCACTCCTTCTCCGCACTCTAATTCATTTAAAACAGAATTATCAAAATCGGTTGAAAAACACGGGAGAAAATGGTTCTTTACCGTTTTCCCTACGCCTATTTATATACAAATGAAGTTAAAGTAGGCTTGAAAAATTTCAGAATTCCAAACAATTTAGAATTAACTCAAACAAAAATAATTGTATGCAACAAATTATTTGCGCAGTTGATACAATTTTAGCAACTTTAACCTAACATTAATTCATTTCAAAACAACCCTGTTATAAAGGGTGTTTTTTTAAGAGCTTGCTGATTTAAAATTTAAATAAAACACATGCCAAATTATGAAATAGCCAAAAAAATTTTATTTGGTAGATCATTTCTTGGCATTTAAGATTTAAATATAATTTCGGGCATATGGCCACCACGAATATTTTGCACAAAGGGCATTCTGGAGGTCCACTTTGCGACCCAAAAGTCTTTGAGGGCGTATTTCAACATCCATATCTTGAAGATTTAGCAACAAAAATTCATTGATCATGGTTCTGTATCGATTTCTATCCACGGTTACGCGTCGTCCTTCCTCATTTTCAGAGACAAATCGATAAATTAACGTTTTCTTCGACACTGGCCTCAACGACAGCAATATTTTCTTCTGTACGCACTCTTCTCATTCTTCTCGGTGGCTTGGAATCCAAAAGAGTGAATGTAGACCGAAATTGTACCGAAATTGTACCTACAAAAGCTGATCATTTGGAAGCTCGGTCTGCTGCAGTTGCTGATGTTGTTGTTGTGCCTATGAATGCTGAAAAATTGGTAGCTATGTCTGCTAGAGTTGCTGATGTTGCTGTTGTACCTACGCATGCTGAGAATCAGGGCGCTCTTGCAGTCAATGAGAGTTCTATACCTTTATGTAACTCAAACTCTTCTACGCTGGCTGACAAAGCACGCTCTGAAAATTCTAAGAGAAATGTTTCAACTCCAATTATTGCTGTTAAGTCTAACGCATCAAATGAAGTTTTTTCTGGCGATGGTATCTCTGCTAATAAAGCTGTTATTGAAAGCTCTGCAGCAAAGAATGCGGTTGACTTGAGCAATAATATGAATTCAAAGCTTTTATATTCATCTGTAGCTGCGGCTTCTAATGCTGTAAACATTGCTGTAACACCCACTGGTAATAACTCATCCTCCGAAGTGCTGACTTTAAATAACGCTGTACAAAATTGTGGCGATAAAATTAAGAGAACGCGATTTATAACTGGTAGAATACATAATGAAAATGACGTTCTTGATGTTCTCGTGCGTAGAAAATGGTTTCATGTATCTAGATTTAAATCATCAACTACGTATCAGGATATCAAAAACTATATTGCTACTAAAGCCAACGTTGACGTATCATCAATTGCATGTTTTCGCTTAAACAAAAAAGATATAAATACAGCGAACTCATGTAACTTCAAAATTGCGATTCCACCTCAGCTTACCAAAGTTGTATATAATTCTGATTTTTGGCCATTGGGTGTTCGTTTGAGACCATTTGTGGATAATTCAAAAAACCTGCTAGAACCGTCGGCTCAGAGACTGCATTAAATGCTCTGATTCCGACAATAAATAAATTCGCTGTTTACTATCAGAATGTTGGAGGCATGCGCACTAAATCATCCACGTTTAATGCTGCTGTATCGGATAGCTCGTTCGATGTCATCGCCTTGACTGAAACCTGGCTGCATAAGGACATATTTTCATCTGAGTTCTTTGATAGTCGGTATGTAGTTTTTCGCCGTGATCGTTGTCCCATTTCCACTGGCTTTGATCGTGGTGGTGGTACATTAATAGCCGTTCGCTCATCATATTCTTGCCAAGAAGTTCCATTGCTGCAAACCACAGGGATCGTAGAGCAGTTATGTGTTAAAGTTGATATTCCAGTGCCATCGGATTGGGGCACAAGCTCCAAATTAATAAGTTTTTATATTTTCTGCTCATATATACCGCCTAATTCTACTAATGATATTTACTCATTGCATTTCTTTAACATATTTAAGATTGTTGAGCGCTTTAAAGATAATGAGTATCCATTATTATTGGGTGATTTCAATCTAAGCAAAGTTAACTGGACCTTTTCTGACAATTTTCCAGCTTTAACTCCAAATATAACAGCAAATGGGCCTGAAGTAGAATTCTTAGATTCAATTCTATCTATTGGGTTGTATCAAATTAATTCTGTTCGAAATGCCTTAAATAATATATTAGATTTAGTTTTTTCGGACTTAGAGTTTAATGTGTGCTGTGCTGATGCTATTTGTCCTTTGTCTAATAACAGCGTTCATCACACTGCTCTTTTAGTTCAATTTGATATCCTAGCTTTAAACAATCCACTTTATGGTGATAGTATTTTTGAATATGCATTTGCGAAGGCTAATTATATTGTAATATCGGATTATTTAAGTAGTATGAATTGGTGCACAATCTTTGGTAATTGTCTAAACAGAAATTTTGATTTATTAATTAATATCATTAATGAGACGTTTCACAAATTTGTACCATTGAAAAAAGTCCACATGAGCAGTAAACCTAGTTGGTATAATAGGCGTCTTGCTAATCTCAAAAATATTATGAATAAAAAACATAAGAAATTCAAAACAAATAATATATTCTATCACGAATATTGCCAGGCACGCAAAAATTATGAGAGTCTTAAAAAGTTTTTATATAAAAGTCATTTACTTGCGTTAGAATCAAATATAAAAAGTAATCCTAAATCATTTTGGACTTTTCTGAATAATAAAAGAAATACTAGGGGCCTTCCGAAAAATATGGTTTATCAAGATAAATGTTCAGACAACCTCCAAGATATTAGTGAGTTATTTGCTTCCTTTTTTCAATCAAACTATGTTTGTGATAATACATCTTCCAATCATGGACGTATTGCACCCGATGTGATACCAATAACCGACCTTGGCTCCATCACCTTTTCGGAGTATGATGTCTTTGACGCTTTAGTAAGTCTTGATGTTAAAAAGAATTGTGGGCCGGATAATATTCCTCCCATATTTCTTAAAAACTGTGCTTTTGCCATGTGTAAGCCGTTGACTCATATTTTCAATATGTCACTCCGTGAAGGAAAATTTTTAGATGTCTGGAAGATATCGGCAATTACTCCAATCTTTAAATCCGGATCAAGGCAAGATATTGCAAATTATCGACCGATAGCTAAACTACCACTTATTCCAAAAATTTTTGAATCGCTGGTAAAAAACAAAATTTATAACTCCATTAAAAACAGATTGTCTGAGAAGCAGCACGGATTTGTGTCTGGTAAATCTACCTCTACTAATCTTACCCTTTTTACACACTTTCTGTCCAATAATATGGAAAAAGGTCATCAAATAGATGTTATATTCACGGATTTCGCGAAGGCTTTCGATAGAGTTCAACACTCTGTTTTGATTAATAAACTAAGTAACCTCGGATTTCATTCCTCGTTACTACTGTGGTTAGAGAGCTACCTTGTTGGTCGTCAGCAGTATGTTCAGATTGGTAAAAATGCGTCTAAATACATTGAAAATTATTCAGGGGTACCCCAAGGTAGCCACCTAGGTCCCCTGTTGTTTGTTCTGTTCATCAGCGATCTTCCGAATTATGTTAGCTTTTCTGAGTGTCTGATGTATGCTGATGATGTTAAGATCTTTAGATGTGTGGACTCTCACGAAGACTTTCTATTGCTTCAACGTGACATGGATAGTCTCCAATTTTGGTGCAAGACCAATAAATTGCTTCTAAATGTATCTAAATGTAATGTTATGTCTTTTTCTATGAAGAACCAACTTTTCGAAGGGTCATATGCTATTAATTCGGTATTACTCGAGAGAGTCGAATTGAAGAAAGATTTGGGGGTTTTATTTGAGCGTAAGTTAAGCTTTGCCAAGCATGTTGATGCTATTATATCAAAAGCGAATGCGATGATGGGATTTCTATCGCGCAATACTAGGGAGTTCTCTGATCCTTATACCGTGAGGACCATTTTCTTTTCAATTGTCAGATCGGTTTTAGAATACAACTGTGTTGTCTGGGACCCTCAATATTCTATAAATATTAAAAGAATTGAAAATATTCAAAGGCGATTCACTAGGTTAGCAATTCGCAAGCTCCACTGGGATTTTATGCCTTCCTATGAAGCGCGATGTGCTCTTCTTGGACTTAAATCTTTGGAGTTCCGGCGAAAGTACTTTCTCGCCTTATTTGCCCGGGATGTAGTGATGAATCACATTGATTGTGCTCCACTTCTAGCTCTTTTCAAATTGTATGCACCTGAAAGAAATTTTAGGCAAAGGCAATTGTTCTATATACCATACAAAAGGACAAATTATGGCAGATGCGACCCAGTTTACAATGTGACTAAGACCTTCAACACTATCTGCAACTCGATTGAGATCACCCAAAATAGGGTAGCATTTAAGAACGAAGTCATGTTGAATTAATTTTATGTACTTACGTTTAATTTATGAACTTATTGTAACTGTATAACAATAATTGTTAATAGTTGATTAAATAAATAAATAAATAAATAAAAATTTGGTAATTACGTTCTTTATGGTGGTCTCAGACGTACGATTATGTTCACCATAAAATTCGCGAAGTGCTCTATAAACATTTTTAATTGAACACTGTTTTTGAAAATAAATTTCCACGATTTGGAAGCGTTGTTCTGGAGTTAACCTATTCATGATGATTTGCCAAACAATACTGAGTAGAGACGTATTTAACTGTCAAACTGTCAAAACAACTGTCAGACAATAGAGTAATCCATATTGAAAAAAAAACCTCATAAAAAAACACCCTTTATATCATATATGTCAAAAAGTATTACAGATGTATATAATATTTTCATAAGTACTGAATATAGCTGAAATATATCTAAGAAATAATTTAACTGATGATGAAATAATTGAAGTAAAAAAAACTATTGGATTTTACATTGTTTGAAATTTTTTTTGAAAATTTGTAAAGTGAAAACTGAAAGTACAAGCACGTATTGTTTTTTATGGTAAAATTCGTTGGCACATAGGTTGCAAAAAAGTTTGGCAGGTTTTCAGTAAAAATTTAGAAGAATAAAATATTTTAAGTGGCAACTTTGGTCTGCATAGCCAAATCTTAATTGCGCTCATAAAAAATCAAAATCAATGTTGCTTGTTCAATGATTTCATATAAATGGCATTTTTAAACTAATCGTTACTATTTTGCAAAAATATAATTATTATAAAGCAAACACTTACGCTGAGGTAGTGACTTCAAGTTTTTTATTTGTAAGTAATAACGCGTCTTTAAAGTTGATTGTTTAAAAAATTGCTGTAAATTTGAGAACATAACGATCTGTTACTTTATTTTCCAGCTCATTTTAAAAAAAAGCGAAGTTACTACCTTGACGTAAGTGTTTGCTTTACATATAATTATATTTTGGTTTGTCATACAAGCAAAGGTTACAAGCAAAATGGTCATACTCTTCTCGCATCGCTTCATAAAAACGTCATCTACGCGCAAATGACGCCACAAAACAAAAATAAAAAAATTTTTTTTATATACTTTAATAATTGTTGAAATCAATAAAAAAACTAGAGTTAAACAATGTCTCTGACCATTTTATTTTAGTATTCTTTCAAAACACGCCTTCAGAATCGCTTATGTATACATAAAAGTACCCTTAAGCTGTGGGAATAATTATTTTCTCCAAATAAAGTATTAAAAAGAAGTATTTGAAAGTTCTTGGGGGGGGTAATTACCCCCTTTACCCCCCCCCCTTGTATCCGCGCCTGATATGAGGAGTCACAGAATATCTCCTTATTTAACCTTTTACTGTATTTTGAGAAGAGTTTAAGTTGTATATTTCGTGCGCTGTAAACTTCACACTTGATACCGTTCAAGAATTTTATTTATTTCACCATGAAGTAGGTTACAAAATGTCTCTCCTGCTCCGACAGCAATCAACGTCATTTTAAATGTCACGCACTTGAATTTAATTAAATTCCTCAAACTGTCTAATCCAAAATATATACGAATAATTTTTTTTATGTCTGCAGTTATGCTACCGCACCTTAACCCGCTGCCACAACCTGACCCGCTGTCAATTTGCTAAATTCAATTAAATGCGTTCCCAAACTTAGCATTTCAGGCCGTCATGTCGTGGCTGAATGGGGGTGCGATATGCTGCGGCTGAATGTAAAGCTTAACAATGACAAACACACACATGCGTACACAAACACATATAAGCATTCCTATATAACAGCGAATTATTTTGCACTTGTTGTGTGTGAATGATAAAAATCTCATTTACATGATAAACTTTGAAAGTGGCAGCGGGAGAAAAAACTGAAAATGAATATAAGTTGAAGACAAAAATAAAAGCGCCAGCAAATCTTTGAGTTGTCGTCGCGTCGGAAAATAATGCGTTTAAAATTTCCATTAACTCTTTATATCTACTTATTTTTGTTCATTATTATGAATTTATTTGAAGTGTTAATATGCAGATAAAACATGGTATTGAAAACAATAGAAAAAGCTGCATAAAAAGGGGTGAAAAAACGAGATAATTTCATGACACTTTTATGGAGAGTAAATATTGTTTAAGCAAGTGTGCGAGAGCATACAATATTATTATGTAAAATAAATTTATCTGTTTAGTAAAGAGCAAGTAAAATTAATTCACTGAAATATTTGGATTCGTTTTTCTTGTAGCTGTTTTATTTTTATATAAAATTTGTCACTTAAAGTTTATAATAAAGTGTAATTTGATGGCACAACACTTTTGAAGGACATATTCATTAGCTTAAGAGATGCAATAACATCTGTAGGAACCTAAAAAAAAAATATGGCAGCAATTTTGCAACAAAATTATGAACATTTTAAATAATTTCAAAAAAAGGATATAGACAGCAAGCGGCTAAGCAACTTTCATTTGACTCAAGTAGAGCATTTTTCAAAAGTGCTTTTCGAAAGACAAGTTGTGACTATAAGATTTTCAGAAAATGTTTTAAATTTATAGGTTAATATAAGCTAGAGTTAATGCTAACAAAAATTTCAGCCAAACCAAAATTTTTCAAATACATATGTAAACAAATACTTTTAATGAATTGTTTTATTTTCAGAAACAGTTTATCACAATTTTCACCTCAGTTTTTACTGCCAAATTCTGTCTTCAACTAAAATAAGTTAATTTCTGCATTTAAAATTCATTATTTTAGAATTTCCACATATAACCCTGCAGCAAAATACCTGCGCATATTCATTTATCTACAAACTACAATGTTTTTTGGTTAAAATAGAGTAGATTTTTCAAAAGGATATAGAGCACTACGGCACAAGCAGCTTCAGAAAAACTTCAAAAGCAATTTAATTCAAAGCCGTTCTAAAAGCACATGTTGTTAATCACAAAGAATGCTGAAAAGCCTTTAATTTGAGACGAAAAATGTTGATAATAGCTTATAGTATTGTAAGTGTCACTAAAAATCTTAAAAAAGCAATGATTTTTGTTTAAAATGGTGTAGATTCCTAAAATTTTCAGAAAAGGATATAGAGCACTAGCAAACAAGCAGCTTCAGAAGAGCTTAAAAAACAAATTTTTTTAAAGTCATTCTTATATTACATGTTGTAAGCTAATAATATCTCAGAAAATCCTTCAGTTTGATAGGATAATGCAGAAAAATTTATTTCTTTATTTTGTGTTGAATTTTTTAAAATTCTGTGAAATATAATGATATTGTTCATTTAAAACAAAGTCGATTCTTCGCATTATCAAAAACGGATATTGAGCAGTAGGAAACAAACAGCTTAGGAAAAACGTAAAAAGTACATCAATTTAAAGTCCTTTTAAAAGCACAAGTAGTAAGCTGCTAATAAGCTGAAAAGCCTTAAAGTTAACAGAGTAATGCAGCACAAAATTTGTTTTATTTACCGTATTCTAAGAGTGTCTTAAAATCTTCAATAAACAGTTATGTTTGATTTAAATGCGATAGATTCGTCACTTTGGCTAAAAGGTATATGAAGCAGCTTCAGTAAAGCTTATAAAGTAAATAAATATAAAGTTTTTATAAATACACAAATTGTAAGGTATTAATATTGCTAAAAAACCTTTAAATTTACAGAATAATGCAGTAAGAAATTTGTTTTATTCATCCTATCCCAAGTTTTTCTGAAAATCTTCAATATTCAATGATTTAAAAATAAAAAAAAAATGATTTTTGG
Organism: Tetanocera ferruginea; assembly: GCA_958299015.1. Lineage (NCBI taxonomy): Eukaryota > Metazoa > Arthropoda > Insecta > Diptera > Sciomyzidae > Tetanocera > Tetanocera ferruginea. The sequence goes on from OY282640.1 coordinate 139,542,640, forward strand.
TTAAAATTAGGTAGATTATAGAAATTTTCAAAAAGGATACAAAACAGTAGGGAACAAACAGCTTAAGAACAACTAAAAAAGCACATTTATTTAAAGTACTTCTAAAAACACATGTTGTAAGCTGATAATATTGCTGATAAGCCTTAAAATTTACAGAGTAAAGGAGAAAAAAATGTTTTGTCTATACCTTGTTCTAAGTTTTTCTAAAAATGCTATGATTTTTGGTAAAAAATGGGCATGCTTTTTAAAATTTTCAAAAAAGGATATAGTGTACTAGTGAAAAACCAGTTTAGGAAGAACTTTAACAGCAAATCAGTTCAGGGTCCTTCTAAAATCACAAATTGTAAGCCGGTAATATTGTTGAAAAACCTTAAAATTGACAGAGTAGCGCAAAAAATAAGTTTGTATATACCTTATTTTAAGATTTCTAAAAAATCTTAACAATTTGATGATTTTGGGCTAAAACTGGTTAGATTACAGAAATTTTCTAAAAAAGGATACATAGCAGTAGGACAAAAACAGCTTAGGAAAAACTTGAAAGTAAATAAATTTAAAATCCTTCCAAAAACACAAATTGTAAGCTGCTAATATTGCTAAAAAGGTTGAAAATTGCCCCAGATTAACGCAGATAGTAATTTAATTTAATTACCCAATTGTGAGTTATTGTAAAAATCTTAAACATAAAAAAATGTTTGATAGAAGTGGGTTTGATTATTGAAATATTCAAAAAAGGTTGTAAGGCACTAGGGAAATAGCAGCTTCAAAAGTGCTAATAAAGTCTTAATATTAACACAAGTTTTGTAAGCTACTAACATTACTGAAAAGCCTTAAAGTCTACAAATTAATACAGCGTAAAAGTTTTTCTTAGCCTTAGTCTAATTTTTTCTAAAAATTTTCAAAATACAATGATTTACGACTAAAATTGGTGTTTATTTTTCACATTATCAAAAAAGGCTATAGAGCAATACGAAACGAGCAGCTACAGAAAAGCTTTATAAACAAATAAATTTAAAGTCCTACTAAGACTACTAGTTGTAAGCTAATAATATAACTGAAAAGCCTTAAATTTGTCCAGATAATGCAGAAAAACCTTTGTTTTATATTTTTATTACATTATGTTTTTTAAAGTTCTTTAAAACGTAATGATTCTTGTTGGAAAAAATTTACATTCTTCATATTATCATAAAAGGATACAGAACACTATGAAGCAAGGAGCATTAGAAAAGCTTCAAAAGCAATTTAATTTAAAGTCCTCCTAAGAATGCAAGTTGTAAGCAACAAATATTACCAAAAAGCTTTGATTTGAACTAGATAATGCAAAAAAAGCTTTGTTTTGTTAATTTTATTAAAAAAATTTTTAAAAATTTGAATAAAAATAATATATTTGACTAAAACACTGTAGATTTTGAAACTTTTCAAAAAAGGACATAGAGCACTAGCGCTGAAGCAGCTTCAGAAAATCTTCAACAGCAAATCAATGTTAAGTCCTGCTAAAACCACAAGTTGTGAGCTGCTTGTATAGCTGAAAAGCCTTAAGTTTGATAGGATAATGAGAAAAATATTTTTATTTATCTTATTTTTAGTTTTGACTACGTTTTCTTTGAGTTTTTCATACTTTTGAAGAACATTCAAAAAAAGGATATGCAGTGTGATACTGAACGCCTTACTATAGGAACGTGTAATGCATGCCATATATTAGATCTTTGTAAAGTACATATTGTGAGCTTTAAAGATTTGTCAAGAAAAATGTTACAACCACTTGATAACCATAAGTTTACAAACTGCATAATAGAAATAAGTTTAAAATTGTATAAAGAAATAAAAGTTATTAACAAAAAATAATAAGAAGACTAAGCGACCATTTTCTTGAAATATGTCTCAACTTTTTTTATTTGAATTATCAAGAAAACATATTTTTCTTATAAGCTTTTGAAATAATTTATAGACTACATAAATGTTTGCAAATATAAACTAGGTCTAAATATACATGCAGTCTCTAAGAGCCCACAAAAAGAAAGAATGCTGCAACAAAAGAAAAATCTCAGCACTTCAAATTAAATCTCACACTAACAGCAAATTTGTAACTTTTTCACAACATAATCCTTTTTATGCGAAAATATTCCCAACACGTCTGTAAATAAAATTGCAATAAATTCCTTTATATTTCACACTTAAAACCCGAGCTTTCTGTGCTGTGTAGACAGACACACACACACACACACACACACACACTATGACTCCGCAGACACTAACACAGACAAGCATGCTACACAACAGCTATGCTAAATATCTCAGCGAAATAGCGCCAAATCCCCAATGGTCATAAATTCAAAAATAGTTAAGTCGCCGTGTACGTTTCTTTAAGTCCCAGCAACATATACAAATATAATACACAACAGCTAGTGCAAGGACATACACCACACACACACACACATACACTCTCAGCTGCGCGTTCGTGTAAAACACAAACGAAGTCACTCATAGCCAACAACATATGATGCAAATAAGATTTTAAGAATAGCCAAAAATAAAAATGCAAAAAAAATTGCACAAGGATATGCATAAAAAATAACAATGCAAGCAAAACTGCAAAAAAAATGCAGTTGGGAAAAAGATACAACCGGAAGTGCAGTAAAATCCTTTTTGTTTTTTTGAGAATTGAGCTGAGCTTACCAAAGTATTTTTTTTAGATATTTTTTCATTTCTGTTCTTTTTTAAAACTTGTTGTTTGTTGGCAGTAAAAAATCGCCCGCAGGCCACTTAAAATGTGTCTGTGTGTGACCAAGTATTTCTCTATGTCTGCAAGTGTATATATATATGTGTGTGCGTATGTTTCACCCACTCAAGCAGTAGCTGTTGTTTTGTATTTTTCTATAATTTTATTTTGTTTTTTTCTGTTCTTTTTTTGTTCTTTTTAAAAAGCTTGCACGCCGCTATTTTGCCAACGGCAAATGCGACTGATATGTCATTTGGGAGCTTGCAATACAACAACAATAATAACAACAACAAAAGCATTGCAAATCCTGCACATACATACATACATATTGCAGCTGCATGTTAAAGCATATTGTTAAAAGCTAAAACGAAAATATATGCAAAGAAACACACACACAAAAAACAAAAAAAAGCAAAAAACAAAACAGAGCAAAATAAAAAATCTGCTGTGTGGAGAATTACGTGGCGAAAATAATGGTGCGGCAAATGTGCACAAAGCTCAAGAAAACGAATTCAAATGCACAGCACAGCAAAGCAAAGTCATAAAAGAAATAAAGGTATGAGTCCTTCACTTTTGCTCTTCTTTTTTGTGCTTAAATCCTTTTGTTCTTGGTTAAAATAAAAAATATGTGTATAAAAAAAAAATTAAATTGCTTTTAATGCACATTTTTTTTTTGCCACATTTTTTTTTTCACAGTTGCAAGTTTTAAGTTAACGCATATTTTGGCTTTGAGGCGATTTAACTTAAAGAATATTAAATCAACAAATTTATTTTTTATATATGCCACATACATATGTGCCCAAATCCTTCATATCTTGCATGTCTCTAATGTCCTTTTTTAAAGCTGCGTTTACAAAAATTTTGTCTTATCAGCTAAGCTTTTGGTTTTAAAGCTTTTAAAAGTCGTATTTTTTTTATATAATTAAAAAAAATTTAAGTTTAAAATGGCGTGTAATTATGTATGTGCTGGACTAGACAGCAAAGGTTCCATTCCCACGAAAACTTTATATATATTATTTAAAAATGCTTTATTTCCTTTTGAATAAAATATTACAAAACTTTGGGTAAAACCTTGTGGGAGAACTTTTTCTATGATTTTTTTTTTCTTAAATTACCTGGTTTGTTGTTTTTCTACTCTCCCTATACTTATGCTCTGGCTTAATTTATTCCACAAAAATTTTGCAAATAAAATTGCAACATATCGCACCATTTCTTCAAAAGTTGCTCAACTCAAGATTGTAAATTTTTCAAAATAGAGCCAATAAAACTAGTTTGTTTTTCAAGTAACTCCAAATATTTAAAACGCCAAAATTATTTTTAAAAAATTAAAAATATTTAAGAAGGCTAGAAAGTTTCTACATTTTTGAGAAAAAATCTCACCACGATAAAACAAAAACAGGAAGAAAACGCCTAACTAACGAGCGGGAAACCTGAAAACTTATCCGAGAGAGTCTAAAGACCCTTAAGAAAAGATATTGGAAAAAATGTTAGTACTCCAACAGTTAGGAGAAGATTCAAGGAAGAGGGTTTGAAAGGGCGCACTGCTCGGAAGAAGCCGTGGCTTTCAGAAAAAAATCGCAAAAAACTTTTAAAATTGGCTCTCTAACACCAAAACTTCACAGTAGAAGATTAGTCGAATGTTCTGGGGCCCGATGAATCCATCTTCGAGGTGAGCTTGAGTACAATATTTTTTATATAGCTATATCTAGTTTTTTACCGCAATAACAGGTATCTATTATTTTTGTTTTCGAGAAATTATGAACATTTTATAAAATGTATTGTTTTTGGTTTCCAACAGCTATTTGGAACATCTAGTGTGAGGTTTGTGAGGCGATGCATTGGTGCGGAGACAGCATAATGACCTGAAAACTTTGAAATTGTTCAAATCTGTCAGTCCCTAGGGTACATTCTAAAAAAATATATAATATACATGATATTGTATATGAGGTACATATAAAAATTGCCCTAACTTAACGAAACTCCGTTAAATACTACACCAATAAAGAAATAGATGTATACTGCAAACGGTTGACATCAATTGGAGCCTAGAGAAAACTCTCTTGGACACATACTACTTTTTTGATGATTTCGTATGGGAGGTACATACAAAAACTGACCGATCTAAGCGAAACTCGGCCAGAATAATAAAAAACTAGTAAACCTGTTGCCCGAATTCGAGCAATTCAATAAAAATTAAATGTTAGCAACATTATAGACGCTTAATTTATGATATTCTATTCAAGCAGCTTTTTCCTCAATAACGATATATTCAGTCTTAATAATGATATAAAAGATCATCATCTGAATGCTTAAAACTTATGATCTGACACTAAAATTTTAAATGTAACTGTCAAAATACGAAGACGGACTAACACTTATATAACTACCGAGTGAAAACTAACACTATAAATATAACTAACAACTTCGCTGATTAACTTTTAAAGCTATAAAAGTCAACTAATTTAAATAAAAACGTATTATAAAATAGATTTTAGAAAAAAAATTACTACTAAGATATAATTAAAAAATTTATTAAAAATACTTACAGAACCCCTACAACATCAATTTATAACATATTCCGATGAAAAAACGCCAAAAAAAAACCGGTTTTTTTTAAAACCGATTAAATTTGACTGAGTTGTTTGCTCGGAAAGTGGAACTTTTGATTGACATTTGAGGAATGCATAAAAGATAATTTTGGTTAAAAATTTTTAGTATTGAAAAAAATTCAAATTCGATCAATTCATAAGCTCTTCTCAAACTTAATTTCAAATCGATAAAATAGCGGATTTTTGTACAAAAATTTTATTTCTGTTTTAAAAGGTTGGGAACCCCCTGAAACGAAATCACAATTTTTAAAAATAGCTTGCACATCTACAGCTTAAACCTGATTTATTGACATCTAAATCGATAGAATCGGTCCATTGGTCTGGGAGGAGTTGAAGTCACAAAAAAAACCTTGGCCTATTAATTATATAGATAGGCAGGATGATTAAAACAGATTCGTGGCTATAACTTTTAATTGGTTGTAGCTATAATGCATTTTTTTTCATATATATTGTTTTTGAAGCTTGTTGAAGATTTAAAAAATATAAGAACAACATATAAGCCTTGTTTTTTCGATTACACATAGTATTTATTAATTTTTCTGTCAAACATAAACAAATTCGTCTTAAATGTATAATAATGTATAATTATATATAATGAAAGAAAATCAAAAATGAAAATTTTAAATTTTTTTATTTTTACAACAAAAACAATTTTTAATACATTTTTTGAGGAAACATTAATTTTATTGGACTCTTTTTAAAGACAATGATTAAAATATAAATAATAAAGTAACGGTAAAAACTTTGTTATTATTTTAAAGTCAACTAATTGCAATTAAATACAAAAAAGAAATAAATGAAATTTTTTAAAAAGTGGCAGAGATATTCGCTTTCAAATACAGAACTTTAAATTTCAGAGAGTTTTTTTCCTCTGTCTTGGCGTTTGATAAAAATACACGTTAAACAACTAAAGAAAATATTACAAAAATTCATTAAAAATACATTTGGCAAGATAATTACCGTTATTGCCAACACATTTCAAAGAAAATTAAACAAAAATTTAGAAAAACAAAAAAAATTTGAAAACCGTTAAAATTTGACTGAATTTTTTAGACAATTGACATTTGAGGACCGTGAGTGGTGACCGTGGCATGAAGGTTAGGTGTGTGGCTTAGCATGCTCGGAGCCCGGGTTCGATCCCCAGCCGCGGCGAAAAGTTTTTTTCAATAAAAAATTTTTCTGATCGGTCACCACCTCTCTGCAGACAATGGCAAACCTCAGAGAGTAAATAATGCCATGTAAAGGTTCTTGAGAACATCAACTTTAGCCGTTCGGAGTCGGCATAAAACATGTAGGTCCAGTTCTCGGTCAATTGTGTGCAAACATTTAATAACACACACAACACAATTGATCATAAGAAGCTCGGTCAAAGTCCTTTCAAGGGCTGAAATGGCCAATTTGTTTTTTTTTTTTGTGACATTTGAGGAATGTATAAAAGATAATTTTGGTGAAAAATTTTTAGTTTTGAAAGAAATTAAAATTCGATCAATTTATAGCGGAATAGCGGTTTTTTGTACAAAAATTTTATTTCTGTTTTAAAAGGTTGGCAACCCCCTGAAGTGAAATCACAATTTTTAAAAGTGGTTTGCACATCTATAGCCTAAACCTAATTTAATGACATCTGAATCGATAAAATCGGTCTAATGGTCTGGGAGGTGTTGAAGTCACAAAAAAACCTTAGCCTATTAATTATATAGATTAAGTAATTTTAGATTATGAAAATAACTTTTTCGTTGCATAAATAACAAAATGCTATATATTAATAAAAAATACAATTAAAATGGTACACAAAATTAACTTACATAAATATACTACTAAATTTCAAGAAAATCTTAATCAATCTTTCACGAACGTCTTCCTAAGCCTTTGGTTCATTTGATCTTATAAAAATATTAAATTTTAAGAACAGCATAAATGGATTTTTTTAAAGAAAGTTTTTTATTTATAAAACTGCATAATTTTCAAATTGATTTTTTCGCCAAAATCCCAGTGTGCCCCGTTAAAGCAAACCATTTCGTGAGACTGCACTGTAAACTCATGCCGCTTTCGCTGCGATATGCGTCAATTAAGAATCATGCTTAACTATTGCAGTCAATGTGCTCGCTCCACACTCAACATACGACCTAGCAGACCATATTTAGAAAATTGCCAATTTGTTTGTATTTTGTTCAACGCATTTATCTAAGTTAAGGAAACGTTAAATTAATGCCCGTCGTTGTGTGCTATTTCATAATAAAAGGGGTGAAGTTGCAAACGTTGTAAATTTGATGAAAAAATGCTTTGTTACTTATTAGAAGAGTTGGCGGTCCAATACAATTCTAGTTGATTGTGCTACTTTTATTCTTATTGTTTACAACGCACTTCCACATGACTGCACTACAAAGGCACACGAATTTGATTCCATCACAATCAATGCAATTTATAGCTATGGAAAAATATTTGTTTTTTGCTATATATGTATAAATTGTTAATTTGTTGTTATTTTATCTGTAGTTTTGAATGAAATCAAATTTTAACATTCGTTTTTGCTTTTCAGTTTTGTTGGTTTAATTATTCCTTGCTGCAAAAATTATTAAAGGAATTGCAAAATATTGCAGCTATATTTTTAATATTTGGGTACTTTTTTCGATACTCAAACTTAAAAAATTTAATTTACAAAACAAAAAAAAAAAAATACAAAAAAAATGTATGTGAAGCATAGAAAAAAAATAATAGAAATTTAGTTGAAATTTAGTAGGTGTACCAATGAGCATTCTACCGTGGTAGCGTGAAACAATTTGCTTGAAGTTTTATAGCTAACTTATTGAGAGAAGCCCGTGCGTGGGATTGTGAAGGAAAAGCATCTCTCATTTAAAGTAATAGAAACAGTAAGAAGCACCATCGCCGAGTAACATAGATAAGGGAAGAGAAAACAACTTACATTGCTTGTACTTTATTTTTTATTTTTGATGTTTCTGGCTACTTTGTAAACTTAAAACTTAATAATTTTACAGAGTGGTTTTAAAAAGTCAAACATTGTAGCTTTATATAAATGAAAAATTTACTTAAATTGGTTGAGAAGTTCTTGAGTTTAGCGTTACCGAAGATATGTACGTAGCTTTTTATATAATAGTTTAGAAGTATAGATAAAGAATACTTTGGTGACGAATTTTAACACTTTTTTGGTTTATATTGAGAATCTTAATACATAAAAGACAAGCATCCTGCTCCGTGCTCTATATCGCTCAAACTGTTTTAGTTGTTATTGCTATGTATAGACTGAACATGTTAGCCTGGACCAGAACCTGTTTCGCTATTACAGTGCCTTTTTATATGAACAAATTGTTAGCTTAAAAGTATGCACATAAAATTTATTTGTTATATGTATATCAGTTAGGACACATCGACCACAACTGGAACAAAATAACATTTGAGATGAATGAAAAATGTCATATCGTTTGCTACTTAATTATTTTGAATATGAACCGTCGTTTGATGGGCTTCTATACTTGTTGTATGGGCTTCTATACTTACTCATTCCTGAAGATTAACAGCGTAAAATTCAAAACACCGTTATCGAGCTTTGTATCAAATATGATACATTTTGTTTTTGTTTTTTGTTATCACAGCGTCTTTTAAAAAAAGTTAGGTACCGCAATCTTTGCGATATTCATATCATCATTATTTTAAACCGTTATGTTTTAAAAAAATTTTGTAAGTAGACCATGAGGAATTCAAAAACTTCATCATTTTATGTATGTATCATATTTGATACATATAGCATTTCAAACTTTATTTGCAGAAGTAACAGTCCTTCTCTATGGTTTTTGTGAGACATAATTATGTGTATTCACAAAGTGCATTCACGGTTTTTGACATTTGAGGAACTAGTGAATGAAGAACTGGATAAGAGTGAAGAGGCTGAGTGAAGATGTTTCCAAACTTGAAACTCATATAGAAAACAGTTCATCTGCAAGCTGCTTATCTGAACCAGATGACGTTATGGACAGTAGATATTGATCCGTTGTGTGTTGTAAAAGACGTTCACTTGGCGTAACGAGCCTTTCGCCACAGTTCTGTTAGATAGAGATAATATTATCAATTTGCGCCCAGGTTGGTAAGAATTGATTACTAATCCATAAATAAAATTTTTCATGATTTGTTCATGCATCATGTCTGAGAAAACATTATTATATAAACAGGAAACCATTCTACAATCCTACTGATTCCGTTACCGTAGATGAACAATTATTTGGATTTTATGGTCGTTGTAAATTTCGCCAGTAAATTCCAGTAAATTATTGCTTCGCACAAGTGCTACGCATAGAAAATACAACTAGACTTGGGAAAAGACAGGAAGAGTCCTTCGAGGAATCAAGAGAAGGAGTTGTTCCAGAAAAAAGAATATGGCACTGATTGGAACTATGTGCAAAAATAAAAGGTCTATTCCCCCAAAGCTATTGACCTGCATGAAAATTGCATACTCCTGGTACCAGTCTCGTTTCGTATCAGTCATAAATCATAAAAAATAATGTGCAATTGTCATGAGCACAATGCATCACGCACCTAATATTGGGAAAGACCCGAACAAATTGCCCGAAATAATCTCCTTTAACAACTCGACGCAGGGAGCAGGTTGCAAGCTTTAAAATAATCGGTGGGAAATGGCAGTGGAGTAACTTCGGGAAATGCGATATAGGTATTTTTAAATTTATAAATACTAGTAACTTACATACCCTAGCTTATTCCGCATTACACAGGATATTTTTTGATGCATTTTGCAGTGTTTTACAACTTTGAACCGTTTACAATGAAAAAAAAAACATGTAACTCCCTCTTAATGAATTTGGCGGGTAAAGTGATATACCACGTTCGGATGTAGTGATATACCATATATGCCAATATCTTTTTACCCAAATAGTGTTGAACAGCAGTATCTATTGCTTTTTAAACAAAAATTTAAAAAGAAACTATGTTATCAAAATGAAAAAATTTTGTTTTGGTGTTATTAATGTTGTTGTTGATACAATTTCAGTGGAATTTACATAAAAGAAAACAAAAATACAAGCAAAATCAACTAAATGCAAATACGCATGTAAAAACTTAATTAAAAACATAGCACAAAGTATAAAATTAATGGAATGAATAAATATGGTATGAATATATGGTATATCACATTACCCAACTTTGACTATATCACAATAGCTGAATTCGGGTTGAAAAATAAAAAGTTATTTTTGTAAAACTACGCTGTAGAAAATCAAAATCTCACCTCATTTGGGCCTAACTTAAGGTGGGACATAACTTAAGGTGGGATATACAATTCTGCTCTATTTATTGTAAGTCACTCTCAATGCGCACTCAAATAAAAATATCAACTACACCGATAAAACAATTTCACAACAATTAGAGCGAAGACCGTTATGTTCACATGTTTATTCTTGTCGAAAATTATGTGTTTAACAAAATATGTAGGTATATCACATTACCCGACCATATCTCAATACCCGAAGTTACTCTAGATTTGAAGAGTTTGAAGGAGTTGATAGCTCAATAAACTTGTAGGGACTCGGTAGACGAGTGGTTAGCGTGGTTGACTGCCAACTCAGAGGATCCGGGTTCGAATCCTGATCTAGCCATGGTCCTACGCTTTACCTTTCTTTAATTCTTTCCTCACTTCTAGTCGAATGAAAATACAAATTCATAAATATATACGACTTTGGAAGTTGTAGTTGGTGGTAGAGATGTTTGAGGAATGAATTTGCTTAATAACTCGATTTGACTGAGGTAAAGGCATAACACTTGCCTCAGATTCAAATTCGCATGTTGATATACCGCTCCTCTACACATATAACATTCTACATATGTTTCTCTTGATTTCACTTTCTCTCCTAATTATATATCTCCCCATTTCCGAACCAAGGCAGATTTGACTGAATAGGTTTGACACCTGAAATCCTTGGATCAAAGCTTAAAAAACAAAAAAAAAAAAAAAAAATGGTTTGGAAAGGGGTCCTTCTAAAGAACGTAGCCTGGGAAGTGCGTGTTAAAAATAAGTTAAAGGGTCTTTCTCATGGTTTTTTGTCAGATCACTCTCATGTATTAGGCTACCATAGAATTGTGGTCTGACGATTTCTAAGATCTTCTGAAGGTGACAATTCGAAGAAGCATCATTGATGGAACCACAGAAGTTCCTTAGAGAGTACTTTTAAACCTTCTTGTTCTCTTTATTGTTTTTGGTGAGAGCTTGAGTGAAGGAAAGCCAGTCACTATTGCTTTTGGCTCTATTGAACAGTTTCCTTAACCCTTTTCTAAGATCATTAAGGTGGTTATACCACCAGGTGCTTGTCTCTTGAACTTTTTAGGTTTAAGATTACAGTTGTTACTAAAAGCTTGAGTTAAAGATGATTGAATATAATCTGCTTAGTATTGCAGTTTACCTATTGTGTCAATTTTGAGGAGTAGTTTATAGAAAATAACCTAACTAAGTTGCTTTTTGTACAAGTTCCCGTCAGTGTCCTTTTTTCTGCTATAGAAGATTATTTATAAAAGTGCTGACTAGATACAGGAAAAGCTGTAAATTTTCTGCAAAAAGGCTCGAACAAATTTGCCATTTCTACTTACTGTGAGCAGTTAATGTTAACACCTAAAAATGCTGCCGTCCCTTTGGAACAAACCTACACTTTTAACCGTAATTTTAAACATCATTAAAAAAGAACACCAGCACATAAAAGCTAACCTGTTTAAAAAGACAAAAAATAAAGTGAAATTCCAAAGAATTTTGTTGCAAATTTATTGTTATTAGTTTAACAGAAATGAGCGCTACAAACTGTGCCAGCCATGTATCCTTTTTTTAATTGCTGTTAAAAAATGTATGCCATAAAAACAAATATGTAAACGCGTTTTATTATGCGCTCAACACATGTAATTAAAAATATTAAATGTCCAGAGCAAGTGTTTTTTTTTTATGGCACTGTTTTAGGCTTGTAATAATGTGATTTATTTTTTCCCTTTTTTTTTTTTTTTGCTTTTTTTGTTGTTCATTGTGAATATCAAAAATTACAGCGAGCTTAATTACGCGTGTTTATATGCATGCAATAAGTACCAAATCAGTGCATGATTTAATAGATGCATGCATGCTAATTAGCAAACTTCTCTATAATTTTATTCATTATTAATTTCAGAAAATATATTGATTACATTTTATGTGACTAAATAAATAAATATAAATTGCTAATAATTTCCTGTTGTTTGTAAAACGTTTTTATTCAAATGCATTTTCAAAACTAAACATATAAAATTTGTTTCCAAAACGTCAAATAAACGCATATGTATGAACAGCAGAATATCCTGTGAATAAACAATAATAAGCTAAAACTTCATTTGTCTGTATTTAAATAGAAATAATTTGCATAACATGCTGTTAAATTTATATAAATTATGTCAGAATCAAATAAAAGCATTGATTTATGTCCTTATTTGTAGTGTAAGCTAATTAGTTTCATGCGTTGATATTTATATTAAATTTTTGAGTGCTAATTATGAATATTTTCCATTGTCTTAAATGCACTCTCTGCTGATTAATTTTCCATGCCAACAAAATACGTTTCAATTTCAAAAACAACAATTGTTGTCTAGGCGACGAAAAGGACATTTGCAGCAAATGTGTTGCATCTAATGTGTTGCAAAATTTCTTTTGTCTTTTACTGACACTGCAAATCAATGTTCTTTTGATAAATTTAAGTGTTAATTTTCATTTGTTATAAAACACTTTAAATTATACAAAGTGCTGTTGGTTAATAAGGCAAATTTTTTGCTGCTTCCATAGCTGCAAAAAAGAACAACAACAAACAAGCAATTTTAATCAACATAATCTTATTTTTTTTTCTTTTTATATAAACAAAGGATATTTGCCCTTTATGCCAGCATTGACTGAATTATGTTTGTTTCGTTTGAAGATTTTGTTTTTATGCACACAAATAGCATAAAATAATCATTCATCATAGTGGCAAGCTACGTTAATTAATTATAGCTATAGCATCAGAACAAAGAACACGTTATATCAAAATAAATTGCATTGTCATGCCTATTCATTAGTCAGAAAAAAAAAAAAATAAGACAAAACAAAAACAAAAATATTTATAATTAATGATGAATGAAGCTTGTATAGAACGTGATGCTGTTGTATAGCTACTTAAGATTTTACTGACATCCTGTTATATTTAATATTTCATTATTATTCCTCAACAAGCTTGTAGTATGTTTTGAACTCATAAACTAGTTAAGCTTATGATGAAGCTGTTGTTGTTGTTGTTGCTTGTTAAGAATTTCTTTGGTAAAATCTTATTGTAAAGAATGAGTCGAGTGGCTGCTGAGACAATTGTCGCAAATAAGGTTTTTAAATATTGAAAAAATATTGTAGCCATGCACTGTGAAGAGCTGTTATTAGCATAAAATCTTAATGCAACTTTGTAAAACCTTGAAAATATGTTTAAAAATATATGCAAACAAAACCATAAACATTTTTCTACACTTTTTTATATCAATAACAACCTTATCTTCAAATTTCAAAAGTTCATAAAAAAAGGATATATGAACACTTGCGTTCTGGCTTCATGGCAGCTCACGAAATTTTGTTGCCGTAAAATACAATAAAAAGCAATTCCTGTAACACAATTTTTTTTTATATATATACCTTTAATGCCTTACTTTTGTCTATTTTTGTAAAAAAAAAAATTTTGTGAGCTCTCTTCATATCAATAACGAAATTATCTTCAAGTTTCCAAGTTTTGTAAAAAGGATACATGAACGCATGTATTCTGACTTCACGGCGGCTGACGAGATTTTGTTGCCATAAAATACGATAAAAATCACTTCCTGTTAGGAAATTTTTTTAGAAATATACCTAAAATTTTTTATTTTTATCTATTTTTCTAAAAAATAAACATTTTTCTATACTCTTCTTACATCATCAACAACCTTATCTTCAAATTTTAAAAGTGTATAAAAATTATATATGAACAAAAGCGTTAGTTTTGTATATTTTTCTAAAAAGATTTTCTAATAAATAAACATTTTTGATGTTTTTTTTTATTTCATGAAAAACCTTTTTTCATAAAAAAAGGATACATGAGCGCATACCTTCTGGATTCATGGCAGCTCACGAAATTTTGTTGCCGTAAAAAGCAATAAAAATCACATACTGTTAAATAGTTTTTTTAGAAAAATGCATAAAATTTCTTATTTTTATCTACTTTTCTAAAAAATAAACATTTTCCTATACTCCTCTTACATCATAAACAACCTTATTGTCAAATTTCAAAAGTTTATAAAAAAGGATATATGAACGCATGCGTTCTGACTTCATGACAGCTCACGAAATTTTGTTGTCGTAAAATACAATAAAAAGCATTTCGTGTAACACAATTTCTTTTTATAAATATATCTTTAATGCCTTACTTTTGTCTATTTTTGTAAAAAAAAAAATTTTGTGAGCTCTCTTCATATCAATAACGAAATTATCTTCAAGTTTCAAAATTTTGTAAAAAGGATACATGAACGCATGTGTTCTGACTTCACGGCGGCTGACGAGATTTTGTTGCCATAAAATACAATAAAAATCACTTCCTGTAAGGAAATTTTTTTTAGAAATATACCTAAAATTTTTTATTTTTATCTATTTTTCTAAAAAATAAACATTTTTCTATACTCTTCTTACATCATCAACAACCTTATCTTCAAATTTTAAAAGTTTATAAAAATTATATATGAACGCATGCATTGTGGCTTCATGATTGCTCACGAAATTTTGTTGCCGTAAAAAACAATAAAATAACTTCCTCTAAGACAATTTGTTTTTATAAATATGCCTTAAAAGCGTTATTTTTGTATATTTTTCTAAAAAGATTTTCTAATAAATAAACATTTTTGATGTTTTTTTTTTTATTTCATGAAAAACCTTTTTTCATAAAAAAAGGATACATGAGCGCTTACCTTCTGGATTCATGGCAGTTCACGAAATTTTGTTGCCGTAAAAAGCAATAAAAATCACATACTGTTAAATAGTTTTTTTAGAAAAATGCATAAAATTTCTTATTTTTATCTACTTTTCTAAAACATAAACATTTTCCTATACTCCTCTTACATCATAAACAACCTTATTGTCAAATTTCAAAAGTTTATAAAAAAGGATATATGAACGCATGCGAACTGACTTCATGACAGCTCACGAAATTTTGTTGCCCTAAAAAACAATAAAAAGCACTTCCTGTAACATAATTTTTTTTAATAAATATGCCTTAAATGCCTTACTTTGAAATATTTTTACTACAATAAAAAAATTTTTGTATGCTCTTTACATTTCTATAACAACAAAATCATCAAATTTCAAAAGTTCAAAAAAAGGATATATGGACGCATGTGTTCAGACTTCATGAAAGCTCAGGAAATTTTGCGAACATAAAATAAAATTAAAAACTCTTCCTGTAACATAAATTTTTTACATAAATATGCCTTAAATTCCCCATTATTATCTATTTTTTACGTAAGACAATTACTTTTCTTTACTTTTTTCATATAAAAAGCAGCATTATCTTCAAATTTCATAAGTTTATAAAAAAGGATATTTAGGCGCAGCACTTGCAGATGTACAAAATAAAGTGAAATAATGCCTAAATGCCAGGTTTTAAAAAATACACTTCCTGTTACACACCAATTTTGTAATAAATGTACTTTAAATGAATTATTTTTAATATTCTTACATTTTGCAAAATTTTAATTTAAATTTTTTGAAATAGCTAATTTTAAAAAAAGGACATATGACCATGTCAGTGAAAAATTAATGGATCCAAAAACAGTTTATATGTTCTGAAAGCGTATGAAATAACATGTCCTGTAGCACATTAAAATTTTTTATAAATATGTCTAACATGCCTTTATTATGCATCTTTTATAGCTTTTTTTTATTATTTTGTGTGTATGTTTTTGTTATGTGTTTGTCACATAATTTTTATTCTGTCATTTCACATTATTATTTTGATAATCATTAACATGTAATGATTCAACCGAATAAAGCTTATGTAACAGCTTTTGATAAATTATTTTTTATTAAGCTATAGTTGTTTTTTTTCTGTAAATATGCTTAATAGTCCTACATAATCTTTTTTTTTTCTTTTTTTTGTTTTGTTTCTCTATGCTTTATTTTTCTTTGAGTTTTTAGCCACATGAGGTTAGGCACCAATAAAATAAATCAAAGTAAGCCATGCTTACATAGCTTAGAAGCTTTTGCTTTAGAAATAACTTTTAAGAATTTTGTTAAACCTTTATTCTAACTGCCTTTTTTAAATTGCTTCTATGTGTTCCTTAATTACAAATAGTGTTTTTTATTCATATATTTTTGTTTTGCTTAACAATTTAACAAAACACAGTAAAAACAAAATGAATCAATCTTATATCAAAGCTTTTGAAATATCGCCTCCCCATAAAAAAGAAAAAATAGTACTAAAAATGAGTTAATTGTTGTATTTGGATCAGTACCCTGCAGATTATTGCAGCTTTTATATGAAATTCAGCACATATTCCAATAGTACAATTAACACGATGAAAAGGATATGAGAGCGCAGTTGCAGAGTCTGAAATAAACGGAACAAAAGAACGCTATTATAAAAGCTTTAAAGACAACGCTTCCTGCAGCCAAAAAAATTTGCATAAAAATATGCCTTTATTACCACTTTTAGCACATGTTTTATTTTTCTCTGTACTTATATGCATAGAGATGTACGAAATTCCACAATTCAAAGATATATAAAAAAAGGATATATGGCCACATTAAACAAAACTAAACGGATGTAAACTTTTTAAAGCACATTCAACAGCTTTAAAAGTAAAGCTGCTTGTGACATTAGCTGTTTTTAAAATATGATCTTCTTGTAAAATATGTTTATACATAATTTAACTTTTTCTCATACACTTTCATAAATATTCAAAGAAATTCTTTCAATTTCATTAATCATAAAAAAAGGATACATGGTCCCAACAGCCAAATCTACATGGCAGAAAAACTTAACGTGGCACATCTCAAAGCATTTATGACAACGCAACTTGTGGAGAATCAATTTCTCCAACATATGCTCTTCTTGTTAGTTTTGTTCAATTTTTAACATTTTTTAATTTTTTTCAAACATAATTCAACAATATGCTTCATTTTAATTAATCATCAAAAAAGGATATATGGCCACGTCAGTCAAAACAACATATTGGAAAACTACGAAAAGCACGTCTAATAGCTTTTAAAACAGCGCTACTTGTGGTCTACAAATTTTTATAAAATGTGCTCTTCTTGTCAAGTTTGTGTAAGCTTTTATTTTTCCTTATGTTTTTTCGAACATAATTCAACAAATTTCGTCATTTTGACAAATCATAAAAAAGGATATATGGCCACATCAATCAAATCTAAATGGCAAAAAACTAAACACAGCACATCTTATTGCTTTAAAGACAACGCAACTTGTGACACACAAATTTTTCCAAAATATGCTCTTCTTGTCAAGTTTGTGTAAGCTTTTATTTTTCCTTATGTTTTTTCGAACATAATTCAACAAATTTCGTCATTTTGACAAATCATAAAAAAGGATATATGGCCCCATCAGTCAAATCTACATGGCAAAAAACTTAACATAGTACATCTTAAAGCTTTTAAGACAACGCAATTTGTTACACACAAATTTTTCAAAAATATGCTCTTTTGGTCAATTTTGTTAAAAATTTTTATTTTTTCTTATGCATTTTTAAACGCAATTCAACTAATTCTTTCATTTTAATTATTTTTTAAAAAGGGATATATGACCATGTCAGTCAAAACTTCATACTTCATTTAAGAAAGCTATACAAGGCACACTTTATAGCTTTAATGACAACGCAGCTCTTGGAATAGACATTTTTCCAAAATATGCTCTTCTTGTCAATTTCGCTTAAACTTTTTTTTTCTTGTGTATTTTCAAACATAATTCCACAAATTCCGTTATTTCACTAAATCATAAAAAAGGATATATGGCCACATCATTAAAATCTTCATGCTGAAAAACTTAACATATCACATCTAATGGCTTTTATTCAAGTACTACTTGTGACATACAAAGTTTTCAAAACATGAACTTCTATTTGGTTTGGTACTTTTAAATTTTCTTACATATTTTTATAAATAATTCAGCCAATTCTTTCATTTTCATTCATCATAAAAAAAGGATATATGGACACCTTGGAAAAAGATATATGGAAATCTAAATGAAAGCAAACTTTTAAAAGCACATTCTAAAGCTCTTGTAGCAATGTTGCTTATGATATAAACTATTTCTAAAATATTCTCTTCTTGTTAATTTTGTTTATACATAATTTTTTCTTATACATTTGTATCAATAATTAAAGCAATTCCTCGATTTTATTTATAATTAAAAAAAGTATATATGACCACATCAGTCAAATCAACGTGGCAAAAAACTTTACGTAGCACATCTTAAAGCTTTTAAGGCAGCGCAACTTCTGCCATACAAGTTACACCAAAATACGCTATTCTTATCATTTTTAGTAATATTTTTATTTAACTTATTCATATTCATACAAATTTCAACAAATATCTTCATTTAAATAAATCATATTAAAAGGATATGTGGCCACTTGAGTCAAAACAGCATAGCAGAAAACTTTACATATCACATCTTATAGCTTTCAAAGTAGCGCTACTTGTGGCCTATACATTTTTCCAAAATATGCTCTTCTTCTTAATTTTGCTAATACTTTTATTTGTTCTTACATATATAAATACAAATTTCCACAAATTCCTTCATTTTAGTTAATCATAAAAAAAGGATATATGGGCACTTCAGTCAAAAATGCATCGCAAAAAACTTTACATATCACATCTTATAGCTTTTAAAGCAGCGCTACTTGTGGCATACAAATTTTTCCAAAATATGCGCTTCTTATTTTTTATTCTTTAGTTTTAATAAAGCTTTTATTTTTTTCTTATATTTTATCAAAAGCAGTTCAGCAAATTCTTTAATTTACCTACAAGTATAAAAAAAGGATATATAGCCACATGAAGCAAAAATACGCGAACGAAAAATTTACATCACACATCTACAAGCTTTTAAATAAGCGCTACTTGTGGCATCAATTTGTTCTTCAAAAATTCTCTTGTTGACATTTTTTTTTTCAAATAATTTTATTATTTCTTTTAAAATTTGCATAAATAGTTCAAGCTATTACTTCATATTCATTTGTTTTAAGTTAGAGAATATAAAGCCGCATTGCTAGCATTTTCAGTGGAGCAACGTACATAAAGCTCATCTAAAAGCTCTCAATACAACGCTTTCTATAGCACAAACATTTTTTAAATTCCCGTCAATTAACTAGCACGCAAGACTGTTCAAAAGTTTGATATGAACTTAAACAAAAAACCTCATTTTGCATTACATTTTCGTAGCTAAGCAAAACAAATTCACTGGAACTTCTTCATTTCGACGCATGTAGAAATCTGTTTCTTTGATGGTGTTAAGCAAATTTTGCAGCTAATTAATTTCTCATTAACTTGATTACTTTTACTTGCCGTCAGTTTTGAGCTCGTTAATTGGTTTTAAAACACTAACGCCGACATAACGTCAAAATAGCGAGCGCTACGCTTGCTGGCAACTGTGTTACATCGCAAACTTAATAATAAATAAATACAAAAAAGTTTTTAATTAACATTAAGCTAATTGTAAGCCAGCAAGTGCGGCAGGATAATCATGATGAAATCAATTTGAAGTTAAAGTTTGCGGTTACGCAGCAATTCAAGTTTCTAACAATTTTCTGACAGCCACTTAAATATAGGTAGCGCACAAACACGCTGTTTACAACGTTTTAGAAGCAAATTTGTCGAGTGTGCTTTTTTCATTCCTTGTTTTTAATTCCAAGTATTTTGAATCTTTTATTTTGTGGCAACAACCGCGCATTTATTTCTTCTGCAGAACTTTAACTTCAACTTCATCAGCATAATTAATTTCTTTATGCACATTTCTTCATAGAACTTTGAGATTATTTGACGCGCGCGCATTTGACAGGACTTTCGTCAGGACGACAAACTTTTGCATAACTCATATAAACAGGAAGAGAGCAGAAAAATAAAACAAAAACCAAAAAAAAAAAAAAAACTACGCCAACACCAGCCGAAGAAGTGTAGAAAATTTTGAAAAACACAATTTAAACTTTCTCTTTGCGGTAATTAAAAAGTTCAAAATATTTTTTTGGTTTTTTTTTTTTTTGTTTTTTTAACTTTGAGTTTTTTTATTTTTGTAACCTCAAGTCTGGCAAGCTTTGGCCAGTGAAGTATGCGCTGCTCATCTCGCTCGCACTATCTCTGTTACAAATGTGCGCTCTTGCTCAGTTCCGTTTAGCTGTTATTTTTTTTCTCAGTACAATTGTTCCGACCACTTGGTGTAGAATTCCGTACCCAGGCACTTTGGTGGCAAGAGTAAAAATAAAAATAAAAACAAAAAACCGGTTACGACTGAAAACAACAGCTATTTGAAAAAGCAGTTCCAACAAAAGTGCGTAGAAAAGAAAAATTCAACTTCACGAGGACACTAACAGCGAGTTTTCAGTAGTTGCTGTAGCAGTCGCAGTCATAATAAATAAATTAAAGCGCGGTTGTACAACTGAGTTGTAGCTGCCTGTGTGTGAGCGTCTGGATGGGTGTGTGTGTGTGTCTTTTGGTCAAAACACATTCAAGCCATGACGCCGACTTGACCAAAAGCCACCGCAAAAGCAGCCGCCGCTGTAACCAGTTAACAGCGGTTTATATAAAGTTGTTTTTTTTTTATTTCAGCTCTAAGGATTTGTGCTTGCCTTTTTTCCCTTGGTTCTGGTTTTTGTTGTTGTTGTTGTTGTTTTCGAAATAGCAAGAAATAGTTTTTTATGTTTGTTGACGACCGTCAAAGCTGTTTAGTTGTTGTTGTAACTGTTTTTTTTTTTTTTCTTTTGCATTTTATTTGTGCGAGAACAACTTTTAATTTGTTCCCGCCCTCATAAAAAGCAATATCGTCAAAGCAAAATCTTGCTTAACTTTGGCAACAACAAAAACATGTCACAAGCAAATATTTTATATGTTTGCTTTTTTCTCCCGATTTTTTTTTTTTATCTTTTATTTTCTTCTTCTAAAAAGTTTGCAAAAGTAACTTACAAATGAAAATGTTTCCTAATAAGTTTTTCTTTGTAGCTAAAAATTATTAAAGTTTGTTTTTTATATGTTGCTTAGCAGTAGCTTCAAAAGTATGTGCAGGCAAATTTTGTCAATATTAAGGATATTTTATGACAATTCTGAAGATGTTTCATTTAAATACATTAAGAAGTTTTTATATGAATTTACGAGAGTTTTGATTGAAATTTTATGAAAATTATATTCTTTGTTCTTCTGAAGGACATGTGTTTATTAGAGTTGTTGCTAACATTAATTTAGGATATAATAAAAAATATTGTAAACTATAGTAGAGAAGTTTTGTTTTTTTTATAAAATTTTTAAAATTGTTTTTTTTTTCTTTTAAGACGAACTTTTCAAGCATGTTAAGGATAATTTTATTTATTTTTTATTTTTATATGTTTATTTATATATTTCTGAGAGCTCTAACAAAATCAAGATCTTCCTGCGTATGTGGCGCAAGCGTTACGACAAAGAGAGAAGCTGTCTGGTTCAAAGAAAAGTTTTACATTTTCGACTTACCTACAAAATCATTTTTTAAAAATAAAAAGCTTTCAAAACGAAATATTTTCTTCGTATATAAATTAAAATGAATGTTTTGACGAAGATTCCTTTTGAATGAGTTTGTTTTATACTATCTAATGATAACATTTTTTTAGCTTTGAACCAAGGATTTCAGGTGTCGAACCTTTCAGTCAAGTTAGCCTGGTTCAAAAATGGGCTGATATATAAAAAGGAAGAAAGGTTAACGCAAGTGAAACAAGTGAATAATGTTTTATTGTGTGTGTGGCGGAAACCTATAAAAACAAGTGGATTTAAATCTGAGACAAGTAGTATGGCCTTAACTCAGTCAATTCAACTTATGTAGCAATCCAGTTCATACACTTTTCTACAACCAACTACAACTTCCAAAGTTCAAAATAAATTTAGAATTTGTGATGATTTCGTGTTTTTTGGTGCGGTTGTCATCAGATGTCAATTTCAAGTAGATATTTTGCAATTTTTATTTTTTTGCTCTAGGTACCCCATGTTTAAAATTATTTTAAAATTAAAAATATAAAAACTGCAAAATATCTGCTTGAAGAAACATCTGACGCCAGTAACACAAAACAACAAAATTTAGTATTCTTTCAGACGTATACAACGATATGCTAGTCTGCACTCCATGAGCGGACTAAAAATAGTAATCTTATAGCTAAAAGACCATTTTGGCTGTTTTTCGGGACACCCAAAAAAAAATTTATAGTGCTGAAACCCTTTCGATATAAGTTTTCATTTAAGGAGTAGTCTTTTTATATTAATTTGTTTGCCCTAATAATGCGACCCACTCTAGAACTCATTCAAATATAATATATAAAATTATATTAAAATAAAGATGTCTCTGAAAATGGGCGTCATCCACCCAATAGCACACCTACCTCCCATGAGACCCAAAAATTGAAAACTCAATAAATAAGATTATGTTATTCTACAGAAATAACATTTGGTACATATGTATTTTATAACAAAACAAAACTGTTTTTGAAAAACAAGGCGTCAACTGCCCATGGACACACCCATCTCCCATACAAGCTAAGAATTTAAATATCCATATATAAGCCTATCTTTTACCTACAATGATAAAATTTGATACATATGTATTTTATAACAAAATAAAGACGTTTTTAAAAAATAGGCATCATCCGCCCTCGGACACGCCTATCTCCCATACAAATCAAAAATTTAAAACTGCATAAATAAGCTTTAAATTCTTGTTCTATAGAGAAACAATTTGATAAGATGTGTTCAAACTAATATGTGTTCAAAAATTGGGCGTTATCCGTTTACGAACACGGCAACCTCCAATACAAACCACATGTGAGCAACAGGAATAAAACTTGGTATATGTAAATTTTTTATCAAAATTGAAATGTAAATAAAAATTGGACTTCATCTGCCCACGGACATGACCAATTCCAATACTTTTATTGTAATTTGAAAAAGTAGGTTAAGGGTATTTCATAGTCGGGCTAGACCGACTGTATACTTTCTTTACTTGTTTAATTTTTGTTCCCAGTAAAGTAAGGGTATATTAAATTTGCTTAAACGTTTGTATATATATGCTTGATGATATACATATACTTGATCACCGTCCCTCGTGAGTCGATTTATCTACGTTCGTTCATCAGTCCGTTCGTCCATCCGCCTGTGTGTTGTACGCAAACAGGATAAGAAGAAGGAGTTGAGATAACTGCATAAAACTTGGTACGCATATTCACTGGAACCCGAGGAACTGACATATTGAATATTTTTGGAATCTGACCACCACTACCACGCCTACCTCCATACAACACCAAAACTGAAAACTCTCTGAAGGCACTTATATTTAAGCTAAAGGAATTATATGCAACAGGTATGTACATATTTTATGCTAAAAATTAGATGTTCCTAAAAAATGAGTGTTGTCCACCTACAAACACGCCCACCTCCCAGGCAACACACAATATTGAAAACACTGCAAAAAGGTTTATATTTGCCCTATAGAGATAAAACTTGGCATAGAAGCATGTTAAATCAAAACTAATGTGTGAAGAAAAACTGGGCGTCATACGCTTACAAAAACACACACCTCCCACACAACCCACTATTGTAGATACTCTATAAAGAGGTTTATATATAAGCTAGAAAGATAAAACTTTGTATGTGAGTATTTTATATCAAAACTGATGTGTTCATATAAAATGGGCATCATCTCCCTACGAACACGCCCATCTCCCATACAAGCCACCAATTGAAAATACCATAAAATGGTTTATATATGACTTGCAGGCATACAACTTGGTATGGAAGAATTTGATATCAAAACTGAGGAGTGCACATAAAATGGGCGGTATCTGCCCACGAACATGCCCACCTTCCATACAACCGACAGTGGTGAATTTCTAAAAAGAGGTTGTAGCTGGAGCTACAGGGATAAAACTTGCCCGATGTTTCATCAAAACTAACTTTTTAAGAAGAAAATGAAAATGTAGTCAATTCTTTGAAATTTTGCAACTAGCAAAAGAGTAGAAAAACACTGCTTGGACAAGTGAAAAGCTTTTTGGGTAATTCCGTTTTGGTTTTACTACAATTGAGCTTATTAGCTTATCAAAGTTAGTGGACTGCATAAACCACAGAGACTACTGATGAGTCGGAGTAGCGTCCGACGAAAACATGGTCTAGTCTGCTCGGTTTGTTCTGCAAAGAACATTGTTGTTGTAGCAACCAGTTTAAGTAGCGGAGTAGCGTCCGACGAAACCATGGTTTAGTCTGCTCGGTTTGTTCTGCAAAGAACATTGTTGTTGTAGCAACCAGTTTGGCTTCAATAAATTATTCAGCATCAAGCTTAGAAAAATATGTTTTTTAAGAATTATATTCTAATGTGAAAGTTATTAGAATTTATCATAGATTTGTAATTATTTTTGTTTTCATGTATTTTATTTTAAATTATTTAAATTTTGTACTTTTTCATACTTTTTTTTAAATTTCGCAATAATTGTTTTAATTTTATTATCCATGCTATACTATATACATACATATATATCTATATCTATACTATTATATGTATAAAGAAGTAAAAGTTTGTTAGTATGTGAAGAGCAAACTCAAAAACCACTGGCTAGATTTCGATGAAAATATCACTAACGAGACCTTTAACCTTCCTGAATGCACATAGGTTATGTTAAGTAATAGATAGAAATAAGTGAAAGGCTATTGATGTCTGGCCAGCGCTGGACATGTAAGGAGAATATATTTTGTGGATTTTTTTTTTCTCCTCCTCGTCTATGCATCTTCCTCACAAGCCGTTATGTTGGATGTTTAATCCTTGAGCGTGATTTCTGCTTTGATAAATTCTGTTAGAAAATTGATATCATCCGTTCCAAAAAAGATTGGTTCTTTTGAACTTCTTAAGTTTTGGGTAGCCAAACCTCGCGTGAAAATGTCAATTATTTCTTCATTTTTTCAATAATTGCTTGGTAGAACCGGTTCAAAAGAGATCGTCTGCTTTACAGTTTCCTAGAAAGCCTCTATGTCCGGGAAACCAAGGAAGATATAAAGCTGCTCTGCCGTCCCATCTAAAAATCTGTGGCAACTAAGAACTGTTTCAGGTGTTATTTCAAAAAACAAACAAATTTTCTAAGCAACTTCCTTGAAGAAGACACTGCAATGATCGGAGAGCTAACATGAAATCCCGAGTAAGACAGAAAGCTGACATTACAAGCTGTTACTGTTCACAAAAACATGGAGGTCAAGTTATTTAAAGTAAACGCATTCTCGAAACTCGAAGCTAAAAAAAAAATTTACCCATAAAAGCATCCGCAACTAAAATTTTTGTCCGTTGATGGATCTGACCAGAACCATCTTAAAGTAAAGGACACCGAGAAGTCTATTTAGAGTGATTGTGAGCCTGGAACATATTATTTGGATATTGAAACTTTAATTTTAACAAGTTTGTCATTGAAAAATATGTTTGTTTATTTTTTGGGTAAAATAAAGAAGGCCGAGCTGTAAGATTATTGAATATTTTATTGAATAAAATAGCTTTGCAAAAAATAAACAGCGAGAAGAATCCCTTCTAAAAGCTATCTTCGATCTTAATGAATTTTGTAATAGTTATTCTACAGCTTGTTGACAGTTGTTGATTTCAGTTTCATAAGAAAACTAACTTATTTTTAATTCAAATTCAGACGGACAGGGTGACATCGACTCACGTGGTGATACTGATCAAAAATATATATATACATACTTTTCTCTTCCGGACTCATTTAGTTCTATGCGTTACAAACTTTTGCGCAAAGTTAATAAAGCCTGACCTTTACAGTTTTAGGCCATAACAATCATTCATTTTGAAATATTGAAAATAAAGGATATATGTGTCATATATGTGGGAGGTCTTGTTGTTGCATGAAATAAAGGTATTTTAAAAGCTTAGTGTTAGCAATTTGTTGCAAGCATTAAATGAAGCTTGTTTATCAACTTTGGCTAGAGATAATGTTATTTATAAAAAAAAAATTTAAGAACTTTAAAAAAAAAAAAAATCTAAATTTTATGATATTAACATAAACAATATAAAACAAAAAAATTTGATATTATAAAAAAGGATATATGGGCTGCATTTAAACGAAGGCATGTAGATGCATCAATTAAAAGTAATATTGAAGCCTAATATTAGCTTGTTGTTGTAAGCACTAAATACAGCCTTCTTATCAGCTTGTTGCAGTTCAAGCTCATTTTTTGTGTTAAAATTTTTAAAATGTTCAAGAAAATTTTTGATTTTTATGTCTGCCTATGCAGAGTAGTTCATGATATGCTGTGCTAAATTTAACAAGCATATCGTTTTAATCATCACTAAATAAATTCCATAATGCTGTTGCTGCTGTTTCAGCAAGTCTAGCACAAACTATAACCTTATTTATAATCAGCTAGCATAGCTATTTTTATTGCACCTTAATTAAACGTCAGTCGTGCTTGTTTTTAAACTGTCAAATACACTTGTAGCCAAGAGCTGATCATAATTTCTGTACGTTACTTTATAGCAGCCTTTGTTGGTACATTTATTATTTTTTTTTCTTTCTGCACTCTGCCACTAATTTGACATTTATTTTATATTTTCAAATGCAATGCGACTAAAGAACCCTTACACACAAGGCACGCATATACACACACACACACGGCATATCGGTTAGTAGCCATAGCTATAATAATAGTCAACCCACTTACCTCTTTTCTGCGGCGGCTGCAATGATGTCGGCGACGGCACACAGCGTACAAACGTTAAGCTAGATATTGCTATACATATCCAAAGGCAGAATAGCCATGAATGGCTGCTTCTCATGCTGCTAATGCTGCTGTTGATGTTGCTGTTGCTGTTGCTGCTGCTGCTACTTCTGCTGTTGCTGAATTGTAGCGAAGCTGCTTTAGCTATTGTTGCCGTTGCTGTTGCATATCTTGTTGATATCCATGATTTTTTTATGCTAGCTGCTGTTTCTGTTGTTGTTCTTGTTGATGGCTTTGAAAATAAGCTCAAAGGTATTTCCGCCAATGAGCTTGTCGAAAATAACGTCCACCAATTTAAATCACGATATTTTATATGTTTGCGTTTATTTTCTTTAATAGTTGTGCGATAATTTTTTAATGATTTAATGCCAGCAACATATGTGCACGATGTATTTGCTGTTGCTGTTGTTGTTGCTGTTGTTGCTCTTGCTGTAACCGTTGTTATTGTTGGCAGTTTATGTGGTTTTTTTTGTTGTGCAACATGTAAACTTTTCATTTTTAACAACATGTTTGGATTTTGTTTTTTATTTGTTTCACTTATTTTTATAGGTTTTTTGCGTGTAGTTCGCGTATGTTAAAAAATAAGGTCCTTTTAAAAGGATATTTTTTTTTTGTTTGGTGACAATGTTGTTACCGCTTTGTTAAAATATATAAAATTATTTTTGTTGTTTTTTTTTTTTATTATTCGTTTAAATTTAATTAAAACTTTTCACTGAGCTTTTGTTATTGTTGCGGAAAATTGTTGGAAAATTTAAAAATATTCGCAAAATTGAGGCTGTTTCTGTTTGTTTTTCATATGAAAAGAAAGAGAAAGAATTTTACTTTCATAATATTTTTAAATTCCTGTGGTTGATGGTATCTATTTTTAATTTTCAAGGATTTCTGTGGTTTTTCAAATAATTGGCAAAGAGTTACTTGAGAACAAAAATGATTGGTTAAATATCAAAAGCATAAAAAATTATTTACTGATTTTTTATATATAGAAAATATATGTTAATAAATTAACTATAATTTAACTTTATATTAATAAAAAATGTTGCTAGTTTTCTTTATAGAGGTAAGCTGTGAGGAAATCTCATGCAAATGTCTTATATTGAAATTTTACAAGGAGTATTTTTGTGGAATATGTTAACTCTCTGTGATGACCGTGGCATGCAGGTTAAGTGTGTGGCTTAGCATGCTCGGAGGCCGAGTTCGATACCCAGTCGCGACGAAAAGTTTTTCAATAAAAAAATTGTTCTTATCGTTCACCACCTCTCTGCAGACAATTGCAATCTTCAGCGAGTTAATAATGCCATGTAAAGCTACTTGAGAACATTAACTTTAGCCGTTTGGATTTAGCATAAAACATGTAGGTCCAGTTCTCGGTCTATTGTGTGCAAACATTTAATAACACACACAACACAACTGATCATATGAAGCTCGAACAAAGTCCTCTCAAGGGCTGAAATGGCCAATTTGTTTTTTTCTTATGTTAACCCTCTACAATTGGTACTAAGCAAATTTTTTTTTTTTTTTAATACCCATAAAAAAGCAAGCTAGATTGTTAAAAATTATGTTAAGATGTTCCTCCTGAAATTATGGTGCAAACTTTGTCAACACAAGAATAATATCAGACGCATTTATTTAGACGTTTTCTTACAGTTTAGTTTATGTAAACTGCTAATCTTAGTTTTAACTTAAACCCTATATTAACGTCTATCTAAGAAATACAAATTTTTGTGTTTTTTTTTCAACTAATTGGCCAAGATCGAGCGTCACCTCAGCCTACAGACAATGGTGAAACCAAAGAGTAAGCAATGCCATTTAAAACTTATTTAGACCATGAACTTTAGCTTTTCAGAGTCAGTATTAAACATGTATATTCTGTGTATATTCAGATGGTGATTCGAGCCCGGGTCTGCCAAGATTCGTTGGTTCGACCTCCATGCACTAAGCACGCACGGCTCTGGCCGCTACACAACTTCAAAAGTGCTTCGTTTAAAGGAACACACTAAATTGCTTTGTTGAAACCGGGGAATGAAGTTTCAAAAAACAGGCAGCTGCTTTAGAAAAGAAACAATAACGCACTGCAATTTTTAAAACTAGGGACCGTACCGTGTATGGTTTTTATCGAAAAAATCACATATTAACTGTTATTTTTTAACTTTTATTTTTTCCGACAAAAATAAAAGTTATTGTGTGCCTTATATTTCTTCGGGCAATTATAATAGTTACTTTTGACTTTTATCGGTCAAAAATAACAGTTATTTTCTGCCTTTTATTCTTTCGGTCAAAAATATCAGGCAATTTGTGTTTTTTCAAAGGCTGTTTTACCGACTAAATTGGTCAAGCAGCCTTTATAAAAATACAAAGTGCCTGATATTCTTGACCGAAAAAATAAAAGTCACAAAATAGCTGTTATTTTTGACCGATAAAAGGCAAAAGTAACTATTATAATTTCCCGAAAAAATATAAGGCACACAATAACTTTTATTTTTGTTGGAAGAAATAAAAGTTAAAAAATAACAGTTAATATGTGATTTTTTCGATAGAAACCATACCCGGTACGGCTCCTGGTTTTAAAAATTGCGGAAAAAATAAAAGGCAAAAAATAACAGTTAATTTTTAACTATTATAGAATCAGTCCAAAAAAAAAAAAGGCACGTAATATTCGTAAAGCTGAGGCAATTTGATCATTATGGTCTATTTGAAAAAGTCCTTTGACAATTTTTTCATTGTGTTCATTTTTCAATTAAAAAATGTAAAATAACAGTTATATTCGGTCCCTGTTTAAAACAACTTGAGCATTAAAATACAAAAAACGAAATCTGTAAAAAGGGTTAACCGAACCAGCAAAACGGGTCGAAATCTACCACATAGGCAAAATAAGTTCTATTGAACTTCGAAGCTGCTTTGTGGTCCATTGAGAAACTTCCACTCGAAATTTTTGATACAAACTTGACATGCATTCTTAGATATACTGCCTCCAGAAGATATTCTAAAAATCCAATTCTGCTTCTCCTCAGCTTTATCGAAAAGTGCTTTCAGCAGGCAATCTCATAAACTTCTAAAAGTCAACCTTTAAATAGACTTGCAAGAATGGTTCCATGACATGGCTTATATAATGTCGTGGTTAAATATTTTTTTTAATTAAGTCTTTTGTCTTAAGTCTTCTGAATCATGTAATGCCTTCTAAAGTTTTCCTGGAAAATACCTACTAGAATTCTTTCATTGGTATTTTTCAAAGGAATCAAGGAAATTTTACATTAAGAAAATTCTTGAAGCAATTCTAGATAACACTAAGGAAAACATTTCTGCCAATGACATGGATATGTAAAAAAAATGCCTTCTGGGTATGAAAGTAGAAGGGATGGAACTCACAACTTTCCCTTCTACTTTACCTTCTGTTAGAAGCAATTTTTTGCTGAGTTGTTGCATTTAAAGGATTTTCAAGATCCTTTGTGGAACTTGTCAAACCTTAAGCTATTTTATGGAGTCAAATTCGTATAGGAGGCCAGTTTGGAAAATTTTTTATTTTTTTAAAATAGAGATAGTCAAAGCATTTCATTCTTATTTCAAAAACTTATTCACATTAACTGTACATATAACTTTCAGAATAACCTTATTTTAACAAAATTGTACTTGCAAAATTGTAAATACGTTCGCTGTGTATAGCATGTGTACGATGCCGTGTTGCAAGCGAGAAATGTACTGACAAGGAAAGGTCCCCAGGTGACAGTCTATGTGATAGAAGACAAATATTTAGACACATATTTTTTTTTTGTTTTTAAGACATTCGTTTGATATTTTAAATTGAAAATTTTTAAAAGAGATTTTTAATTGCCTCGATTGCGATTATTTTGATAGATTATTTTTATGATTGTAAGCGCGAACTTATTGCGAGGTTTTATGTGAGCAATGAGTTAATGAAACAATTCTAATTAAAATTTAAATAATTTAATTAATACTTTTGATACATACACACATAAGCGCAACCAAAGGGGGGTTTCAGGGTTTAAGCTTGAGTATATTTTTAGAGCATCAAGAGCTTTAACAACTTCGGCAAATGACAAAGGGTCAATTGGACTATCTGATGAAGAGTCTTCCGATGATTGGTCTTGTATTTGGTCAACAGCATCTATTATGTTATCGTCTGTCAGAGCACCATAGCAGTCAATATATCTGTCACACGCCACGTATTCTTCGAACTCTGCTTGTTCAATAGGAATCACTACCATTTCTTCGATATCTTCAGATAAGACATCACCTACTTGAAATCCTACCTGCGTGAGACACAAAGCATATTACAACATTATAAAAATTAGTGCGAAAGACAATGTACCTTCTGAAAGCAATTTTTTATAGTTTCGCTACTCACAAGCTCCCACGAGCGTTTAGCAAACGCAAGTGTGTCTAACAAAGTAATTGACTTCACAAACTGTCTGACTGCCAAGCCTTTCTTCACAGCGAGAAGTTGTTTACGAATCATTATTTGCCTGAAATAAATCTTGATGTGCAGTATTGATGTGGTATTTGGCGAAAAGAACTCTACTTTTACATTTCCAAGACTGTGATCTACCTTGTGACAAGCAGCGTTATCAATAATCAACAAAACCTTTCAATTTTGCTTCTCCATTTCACGATCCAACCACAATGTACTCGTTATCCATGATTTATTTTGTAAATAATATGTGATAGGAACAATTTCCCTTTGAAACAGCTCGGAAAAAGTACTTTTTAACAATTTTTCCCCATGTTCGACCGGTGATAATAATTGACCCTTTTGAACAAAAAACATTTATAATATTTTGAAAAGTATCAATTCTGGTAAAAAAAAATACAAAAATGCATTATTCTAAGATTTTTAACTGTGTGGTAAGCTGAAATAAAACCGCAATGCAAGGGTAACATTTGGAATCTACACTATTGTACATTAACTACATTATTGCATCGACAATAATTGAAAAATCTTTGGAAGCAAGAATTTCCTCAACGATAGTTTTTTCATGAATTGGCCGCAAAGATCAATGAATTAGTTTTAAATACGCGGTGAAAGAAGGAATTGTTTGATTTGATTTGATTTGATTTATTTGATTAACATTAGTACAAATAAGAACCATGTTCCTTTACAGTACAACATATAATACTTAAAGCTATATAAATTTATTTATTAATGGAAATAACAACAAGTTCATAAGTATAAATATATGTAATAATAAGTTGATTTAATGCAAAATATGCTTCAATGTGACAAAAGAGATTTAATGTCTAAATATATGTAAGTGTGATAAGCTAATAAAAAATTATGATATGAATGTTAAAGCTAAGACACTTAAAAGATACGAAGACAAAGAGCAACTTAAAAGATACGAAGATAAGGAGAAAGTGGAAGAAGACAAAAATTTAAGAAGTAGAAAAGTAATTAAGAATAGATTGCCTAAAAGTTTCCGCCCGAGTTATATCTCTTATGCTACGTGGCAGTGCATTCCAAAGTCTTACGGCATTAATGAAAAATAGGTTAGAGGTTGTGAGAGAACTATGCCTAGGCACTATAAGTACATTGCATCTTCTTGATATGCTAAACTGGAGTTTTTCATAAAGGTAATAAGGTGTTTTTTTATGTATTATTTTATGTAGATAGATACAGTTTCTAGCATTCAGATAATCAGTCAAACAACACCCGAGTAAGTCATTTCTAAAGTTGGAGAGTCGGTCAAATTTTCTTAAGCTTAAAACAAAACGTGTAGCAGAGTTAAACGCAATATTAAGTTTAAGCAAAGAAGATGGGTTGAGTTTGCTATAAACTATTTCTGAATATGTTATAACAGGTAAGACAAGTTGTTTAACTAATAATTTCCTCAAATCAGGAGAACAGAGACACGCAGACATTCTTAAATTACGTAGGATATAATAAACTTTCTGGACAACACTATTTACATGATCAATACATGATAAGGACGAGTTCATACAAATACCAAGATTTACAATTTTCGAAACGACACTTAGCTTATTTGTACCAATGTATAGGTCAGGAATATCATCTAGGTACAATCTATTCTTACAGATAGGGAGTACATATGATTTGGCAGCATTAAGTTGGAGTCCATTGCTTATTGCCCATTGATAAATGCGTCTTAGATCATAATTAAGTCTATAGCAAAGGTCTTCTCGAAGTCCTATACTACTCGATAGATAGATTTGAATATCGTCTGCATAGGCATGCACAGAAGAATGTTTACAGACTGAAAATATGTCATTTATAAAAATGGAGAATAGAAAAGGGCCAAGAATTGAACCTTGTGGTACACCACTCAGTACAGACTCACATTTAGAGAACGCCTGACCGACTTTAACCTTTTGAAATCTATTTGACAAATAACTTGATATGAGACTCACTGCACTATCACTGAACCCAAAGAGATTTCTAAGTTTCAGACATAGGTACTTGTGACATACCTTGTCAAATGCTTTTGAAAAATCAAGTAAGCAAAGTAAAGACAATGAGCCAGCATCATATTCAGGTCGTAGATCATCCATAACCTTAACTAGTGCTGAGGCACAGCCGTGCCCTACCCGGAAACCCGATTGAAATGGCGACATAAGGTTATTTGCTTGTAGAAATTTATTTATTTGTTGACTCAGTACTTTTTTACAGACTTTAGAGAGAGGGGACAAAATACTTATTGGCCTGAAATCATTAGGGCCAGAAGGGTTAGATTTTTTAGCTACAGGTAACACAATTGCTGTTTTCCAGATACTCGGAAATGATGAAGATACAAGGCAGTGATTTATTATATGAGTTAATGGTATGATTATGTGTGGTAGTACAACTTTGATAAATTTTATAGGAATGCCATCTTCGCCTATTGCATTTGATGTTATTTGCATTACACAATTTCCAATATCAAGTTCAGTTACAGGTGTAAATTGAAATGACTGTGGAACAATTAAACTTGTACAGAAAAGTGAGCTATTATGGTTCAAGGGGGATGAGTTATTTATGAAAAAACTGTTAAGTAAGTCAGGATCAATTTGACATTCAGTGTTTGTCTTCTTGCTTATTCCTAGTCTCTTTATGTTGTTCCAGAGGGTTTTAGTAGTCAGAAACTTATTTATTTTAGCATTAAAATATCGAGACTTGGAGTGCCTTGTAATAAGAACCGCTTGATTTCTGGCCGTTCTAAAAATTTCCCAATTAGTAGATGTAGGATTTCTCTTCCAAAGCTTGTGTAGTTTGTTCCTCTTCTTAATAGCGTTAAGAACATTCTGCGAGAACCACGGACAGGATGAGTTTATTGATGTGGCTGAACGTAAAGGAACATATTTTTCAAATAAGTACTTGATAGGGTTAAGAAGAGAGTTAAGTTTATCATCAACTGAGCTGTGATTCCAACAGTCATTGAACGAAATCATAGACAAATCATGAAACAAGGACGGATAATTAACATTTTTAAAATCACGATACGAATACAATGAAGAAGTCACATTACGAGTTAAGTTTACATTTAACGAACAAAAGATTAAATCGTGATCAGATACGAAAAATATCTGGTCAAATAGAGAAACAAGAGAAAGATCAGACACAATAAAATAATCCAGAAGACTTGGGGTTGTATTATTTGAAAAACGGGTGGGTTCAGTGCTGTTAACAATAGAAAGACCTATAGAAGAAATCTTTTCACACATTGATTGCTGTACAGAATCGCTATTCAAGAGATTGATGTTAAAATCACCGCACACCAAAATTAAGTCATGACTCAAAACATAGTTTGACAACTCCGAGAACAATGAATCAACAGAACAATATTTGTTAGGATTATAAACGCAAGATATAAAGATTTTAGTGCAATTATCTGTTACGCATAAGTTTATAAACTCAATTCCAGGACCACTTGATTTACCCAGAACCTTGGCATTAAGGTAAGATTTAAGGTAAGTTTCATCTGAATATTTTTGTTTAATTTTTTTCTAGCAGGAAATTTTGAATTTGGGGACCCCCTTCAAATGTGGGGTCCGGGGCATGAGCTCCCACGAACGCTTTTCGATAACTGAAAGTGTTGAATAATCGAAATACTAGGAATGGAATATTTAGGTATATATTTTCAAACTATGTGCAGTTTTAGATTTTCACTTATATATAAAAAGGCACTTAAAGGGGGAAAAATGTACTGTTTGTTTTTAATGGAACGCTGAAATAAGTGGTACTGAAGCGAGAATGGCACTTAAGCGGGGGGTACTAAAAAGGGGAATTTAGTATGAAAATTGTTTAAAAATGTTAAGATGCAGCAAAAATGTGGTACCTAAGTGGGAACGGTACTTAAGCGGGGAGGTACTTAACCGGAATTGACTGTACTCTTAAAAACTAGAAAATATTATTTTTAAATACCTATAAAAAATTTATTTTTCTTGATATTCAAATGCATTTAAGATTATTGGAAAAGTACTGAGCTCTTCTTTCTTTTGGTGTATCGTATGGTGTTGTTTAATCCAAACTGAGTACTATGAAAAATGCGTTTTGTTATAACTGTTAAAAAATATAAATATTCGAAAATCATTAATTTACTATAGGACTGGAGCGCTATCTGGCGCACATTTAACTAAAAACTGGTCAAAAGAAATCGGTTTGCGTACCTAAAAACTCATATGTACCCACTAATATATTATATACCCACCAAAATTTTCCAAAATTAAACAGTAATTATGGCAATTAAATAATAATTGATCTGAATGAAGCTTTTGAATATCGATTTCTCACATTTTATATAATTTAGCGCTTAGTTTTGGTTAAACCGCACCATATGATATATCAATGGAAAGAAGAGCTCAATAATTTTCCAATAAATTTAAAGTCATGTGAATATCATGAAAAATACATATTCTACACGTATTTAAAACAACCTCTTTTCGAAAATGACAAAATATGGATTTTTTGGGGTCTCAATAGAGTTTGTAAACACAAAAAAATTCCAAAATCTTTTTAGTGTACCAGGAAAATCTTTAGTTTTTTGCTTATATTGGATATGAATTCTGAAGAAAAAGTTTATTATTAAAAAGATTCTGACCACTTGAAGGGTTGTTGGCAATACTTCGATTTGAGTTATCTTTTCAACTTCTAGCATGGAGGAAACTTGAAATATTTGGAAACAAATTAATTCAAAAGTAAGACATAGTAAAAAAGCCTAAATTTGAGGAAAATCGATTGAATCACTCACCACTGAAAAAATCAAAGAAATTTTCCGTTAAATTGTTATTTTTCGTCCTTTTTTAAAGTAATTTTTTTAAACATCGATAACACAATCTCTACAGAATTAAGTTTTTAGTGAAGTCATGTGATTCATTATAAAAATAATTCCGATTGACTTCCGAAAGTGGAGAAAAAATTTACAGTTTCTAATTTTCCATCGTTGTTTCCAAAATCCGTTTTATAAAACTTCTCTAAATTTTTAAATATTATCCGATATTAAGGAATTATGGCTTATTAGGTAAAAATATGTTGGTTTAATTTTTCTTCTGTTCGCCCATCCAGTGACATAATATAGTTATACGCCTTATTCATAATCTTCCATTGGATTTTCAAAATCAGTTTCATTAAAAACTCCCAAAAAATTGCGCAAATATTAACCGATTTTGAAAAAGTGTAGCAAAGACCTATCGTTTAAAGTATATTATTTCGATTTCGTCAGCATTTGAGCATTGGACAAGTAATACCAAACGATTTTTTCAAATTCAGACTCTTTGTTTTTCATCCCAAGGAGTCAGAAATTTAGCGGTTTTTACTTTCGGAATTGAGCATAATTGGTGCTCACTAAAGGACAAATTTTAAAGCTAGTGCCAGCCAATTGGGTATTTTTACAACGAAGTGATGTATGGATGAAAAATTTTCACTGCACTCAAATATGTTATAGAGTTTGCTCCAGAGAATGCTTTTCTCTAAATGTGGTACTAAAAAATCCCAAAAAATTGCTAAAAAAGGAAAATATATCGTTTTTAAAGAATAAAACATTTTTAGTTTTGAAAAAAGATTTCATTTTATTGAAGAAAATACTTCGCACAATGAATTTTTTATCAAAATTTAGTAAGCATTTTTCATTTTCCTTAATTATACCCTAAACCTGAAAGGTCAGGGTATATTAACTTTGTGCAAACGTTTGTAACGCATAGAACGAAGCGAGTCCGATATAGAAAAGTATATATATTCTTGATCAGCGTCACCACGTGAGTCGAGCTATCTATGTCCGTCCGTCCGTCCGTCCGTCTGTGTGTTGTCCGTATACACAGGATAAGAAGAAGGAGTTGAGATAATTAGATGAAACTTGGTACACATGACCACATGGACCCAAGGATCTGCACTATTGAATATTTTTGGAATCCGCCCACGGACACGCCTACCTCCCATACAACGCAAAAATTGAAAACTGCATAACTCAGCTCATACTTAACCTACAACAATAAACTTTGGTATTTATGTGTTTTGTATCAACACAAAGATGTTTTGAAAAATGGGTGTCATCCGCTCACGGACACGCCCACCTCCCATACAACCCAAAAATTGAAAACGCAATAAATAAGCCTGTGTTTAACCTAAAGAGCTTTAATTTGGCACATATGTTTTGTATAACAAAACAAAGATGGTTTTGAAAAATGGACATCATCCGCCCACGGCCACGCCTACCTCCGATGCAACGCAAAAATTGGAAACTGCATAACTCAGCTCATAATTAACCTACAACAATAAAATTTAGTGCGTATGTATTTTATGTCAACACAAAGATGTCTTCCAAAAATGGACGTCATCCGCTCACGGACACGCCCACCTCCCATACAACCCAAAAATTGAAAACGCAATAAATAAGGTTATGTTTGTCATAGAGAAATTAAATTTGGTATGTATGTATTTTATACCAAAACTAAAGTGTGTTCAAAAATTAGGATTAATCCGTCATTGAACACGCCCACCTCCCATAGCTAAAGCACAATAAAGGCATTAACTGTGAGCTACAGGAATAAAACTTGGTATGTGTAAATTTTTCATCGACATTTAAATGCATATAAAATATAGGCTTCATCCGCCCACGGAGACGCCCATTTACAATAAAATTTTTTTTTGTTTTTGAAAAGTGGGCTTAGGGTATTTCATAGTCGGCCTAGACCGACTTTAGCCTTTCTTTACTTGTTTTTCTCTATAAATGCGAATTTTTTGTGCGAGAAAAATACTTATCATTATTAGAGACATTGAAATATTTCCATTTCCCACAAGTGAAGAAATATTTATTTGAATATTTATTCTAATTGAATTATCGAAAATAGAGAAATTTTTTCATCGGAGAAAGGTAGGTATTTTTTTCTGAATGTGTGGGGAGAAACATATTGAATTTTTGCTGACCTTATTGGGACCCGAGTAAAAATGAAAATATTTTAGCTCAAGCCTTAGAACATTCATACAATTGCCAAATAAGAAAAAAATCCATTAAACGGCATACAACTGGTGCTTGCAAAATATTTAAGCCGAACAGATCCTTAACAACGTTGAAGCCAGTTTATTTTAAAACGATCGCTACCACTGCTGTTCACCTTCTGTACGGATAGAATGTCCTGACAGTGACCGTTTTAAATAAACAAAAAAAATAAAAAAAAAAGGTCAGGTCATGCCTGAAGTTTGAACAAAGAACCATTAGTGCAAAAATTGAAAGCACTAACCGCTTTAACTCAGCCGCTGTAATTACGTAATATTGTTTTTATATATAAGTTCTACTTTTAAAAAACCCCCCCCCCCCCCAAAAAAAATTCCTGGTTGCGTCCCTGCATACGCAGTCAGGATGCGAACCTACGTCCTCTGCATGCCAGTCTAGCACACTTCCACTGAGCTATTGTTAACGATATGTTGATTGTAGCACAACAAATTGAAAACTGCTCATCTTAAATAGTGTCAGAAAATCTTCACAAAACATGATTTTTTTATAAAATTCTTGTTTTCAGTAAATTTAATATGTTAAAACGTTCATTGCTGTTTCTAGAATGTTTTTGTAAATATTCATTTTCGCCTACTAAATCATTGTAAAACGTTCGTTACTGTTTCTAAAATGTTTCATTTTATTTTTGTTTATTAAAATATGTATTATCATTTCTGTATGGCGTAGAATGTTTTTGAAAATATGTATTAATTTGACCTTGCTATACCATAGTATACCATAAACGTTTGTTTGTATTTTAAGGTGTACATTTTCATTTTTGCATGGCGTAGAATGTTTTTAAAATATTCATTTTACCAACCGTTTTTAAAATGTGCATTTTACTTTTTTTTGTTTTCTCTGTGTAGATGAAAGTGATGAAGTGGAAAAAGCTTTTACAAATTCAACAACCAAACCTTATAAATAAATATAATCGCTAGATGGGTGGCGTTGATAGAGCAGATGAAAATATCAGCTTGTGCCGTGTCGCTATTCGGGAAAATAAGTGGTATTTTCTTATATTCACACTGCATTAACCTTGCAGAGCATAATGCATGGCAACTTCATAGAGATATGGGCGGTAAAATGGACCATCTAAATTTTCGTCGGCGCATTGCCACATTGCTAATATCAACTTATGGGAAACCCTTATCAACATTTCCATCTGGATCGTTATCTGACATCAGATTTAGTCGAAAGGATAATTTGCTTACTGAAATCCAACGTCAAACAGAAAGCAAATGTAAACAGCTTCGTTGCAACCATTGGCATAAAAATATCACTACATGCTGTATTAAATGTAATGCGCTACTTCACGAAAAGAGTAATATGGTTTATCATAAAAACAAATCATTTTTATATTTTTCATATGATTATTTTTATTTTATAGTTTTCCAATAATCAAGTAGGTACATAAAGAGAGTACAAGTAACTACTTCTTTTTTTTACAACTTCAAAATCCAAGTAAAAATGTTTTTTTTTTTAATTATTCTTCAATTTTGCAATACTTTCTGCCAAGAAAAAGTAATTTAAGAAAACTATGAAAATTGCTCTACCAGCGAGCCCGTCGGCATATCCGGGTTAAATGCATTGAAAATCAATATAGAAGAGTTATATAGTGCTAGCTTAAATTCAATTGATGTCAGTGAATATGTTTATAGTACGAATTGGAGAAAAAAATTTTGGACGTACTGTATTTTTAATGCATTGTTATTGAAGTTTCTCTCAATTCGTTGCTTGTCAAGTTAATGGTCAAAAATGAACTGTCAACTGTCAATGTTTTTCAATATAATAAGCTGCTGACAAGAAAAAAAAAACAGCGCCGACCTGTTAGGTTAGGTCCGCGTACTTTCCTAGTAAAATAATGAAAAACGGCAAATTTAATGAAATTGAGAGAGAATTAACTCCAACACTAGAAAAGTAAACGAACGATTTTCTCCTAAAAATCTGAAAAATGTCAAATCTTGCAGCTACTGTGCTGCTCCTCACACCTATCGTTTGACAGTTTTCATCTTTTCACATCATGAAATGCTACTAGTAAAAATCTTAAAAAAAACTTTAACGGAGAGATAATGAAATTTTCCTTCTTTTACAAAATCCTCTCAGTAAACGAACGCATTTCAGGCAGTTTCAAGTAAAAGTTTTTGAAATATTTCGTTTGCATTCGACTACGCGAACAGACCTAATGTTGCTGTACTGTCAAAATCAGCTCATCGCAGTGAGTATGTGTCTTTTCCATTCTCGCATTATATAAAATATATAAGAATTGTTTAATACATTTATTGTCTTGCTCACGCGCCTATTTTTTTCAGTCATGATTGAATAATAAGGTAGGCTCAAATTTTTACGGCTGCTCAAATGTCTAATTTTACACTAACAAAGCTGTGCGTGCTTTAAACGTCTAACAATAAAGTCAGCAACAATAATTAGAAGAACTATAATTCAAACAGCTGACGAAAAGTATTTTATAGATAGTTTTACGAGTTCTCATTGAATTTTATACGCATATC
Organism: Tetanocera ferruginea; assembly: GCA_958299015.1. NCBI lineage: Eukaryota > Metazoa > Arthropoda > Insecta > Diptera > Sciomyzidae > Tetanocera > Tetanocera ferruginea. Next base: position 139,583,907 of record OY282640.1, read on the forward strand.
TGATTACAGATCTTCTTTTCCGTCGAGTCCATCTTTTCGAGTTCAAAATTTTCGGTCAAAAATCTATCGAAATTTCGCGACCATTTTTCTATAAGTCTTGGCTTAAATTTATTTAATTTTGACTTTTTAGTTAAAGCTCCTGTGAGCTCCTAAAGTGGTGACCGTGGCATGCAAGTGAAGTGCGTGGCTTAGCATGCTCGGAGTCCGAGATCGATTCCCAGGCACGACGAAAGTTTATTCAATAAAAAAATTTTTCTGATCGATCACCACGTCTACGCAAACAATGGCAAACCTCAGAGAGTAAATCTGTGTCGACAAGGAATAACCGCTAAAGTCGAGTTAGGACAAAATGAGTTTATTACGTTCATTGCTTTTTTCGCAACGAAATACGCTTGTATGCAAATTTGTATGGTTGTACCTTGAAAATTAAATGTTTGGGGCCATCAAATCTAAACAACAAAAGTCAGGGTACCCTGATATAAGGGAGCAATTTTCATCTAAAAAATGCTGTTCTGAAGTTTTGAAAATAAGATTAGCTGTTATTCCTTGTCGACACAGAAATAATGCCATGTAAAGCTTCTTGAGAACATGAACTTTAGACGTTCGGAGTCGACAAAAAACATGTAGGTTCAGTTCTCGGTCGATTGTGTGCAAACATTTAATAAGACACACAACACAATTGATAATAAGAAGCTCGGTCAAAGTCTTTTCATGGGCTGAAATGGCCAATTTGTTTTTTTTTTTTTTTGTTTAGTTAAAGCTCTAGAAGCTCTACCTAGGTACATCACTTCTTTTAAAAAACAAAGTGGACCAAATTCGATTTTGATTTAGAAGTTCCCCTTTTCTTTTAATTTTAACCCTGGAAGGACATGCTTCGTCGAATCGACGACGCATAGTTACATTAAATCGTTTTTTTTTTCCTTGTTTTATTTTGTTTTCTTCTGATTTTTCCTATAGCACCAGTCAAAGTCTAGCTTGAACGTATGCGCAGACGTAGAACCGTAAAAATAGTTTAGAAGAATGATTTTTAAGAATTATCGTCGTCGAAACGACGAAGCATGGCTTTTGAGTAACTTTTTCTGTTTCATATTTTGGGTTTTTTTTTTTGTAGTTTTTGTATTAATATTCCATTTTTATTGCTGAAACGCAAAATCTGCAACTAAAAACATATATAAATATTAAGAAATTAGAAAAAATTGTATCGATCTACAACGAATCCAATGATGAACTTGATTGTTTCAGCGCTTGCCTTGGTACAGTGGAGGCTAAAAAAAACTGACTGCCTATTGCCTATAGTTTTACCTCATCCATTTAAAAACTTCATCTGAATAAAATTTAGAACTTTGTTTTTAAGATAAAAAATAATTTTATATTCAATGTATGTTTAAATTAGTTAATATTTAATTTTGTTTTATGTACCTTTTTTAAAAAAAAGCCAAATGAACTCACACAGAAAAGATTTATTTTTTTATTAAAAACTATTATACATAAAATGTATTCTAAATAATTTGAATAATCAAAAACAAGTGATTTCTAAAGATTTTTCCGTATAGGACATCGGTAGGGGCCTTTTAAAAAATGGTGTCGTCGATTCGACGAAGCATGATCTTTATGTATAAAAAATTAGCATGTCCTTCTAGGGTTAATATTGACAACCCTATCGAAGAACTGATACCTCTGCGAATACTAAAAAGTTTGAATATAATCATAAAACATAATTCCTTACAAAATTAAGACAATTTTCACTTCATCAACTCTGAGTCTCCTTTTGAAATCCTTAAGAATATTTATAATAGAAAGTCTGCGGGCTTAAATAAACTACCTAATTTTATTATCAAAAGACTGCCTATGGTAGCAACTTAGTTTTTGACGATTAATTTCAATGTCTGAATAACGGCTATTTTTCTGATAATTCGAAAATCGCCTAAATAATATCTTGAAAAGGAAAGCAAACAGTGGAGATATAAATGATTTTTGACCTATTTCAATACTGTCTTATTAAGGAAAGATTCTTGAATACATGATGATGATTATATTTCATCTTTTCAATTTGGCTTTAAAAACGAACATTCGCTTAAGGCTCAGTTTCAATTTTTTTTAATAATTTAAAAAATTTTGTTTTTAATTGCATTATTTATTTTTTTTTTTTTAATATCTTAGGAATGTAAAAAAACAAATTCGGAATAAAATTCAAAGCCGTTTAAGAGATATTTAAGTTTTTATGAGCAGTAAATGTTCTGTGAATTGGAACGTGTCTATCTATAAACGTGGTTTTCTCAAAATGACATTTTTTGAAACGGCTTGCACTCTAATTCGAAAAGTATTCGTCCGATTAACTCAAATCTTGTTTTATTTTTTAAATAATTAAATACGCTCTGCATAAACCAACAAAAAAAAGAACACATATTTTTTTTGCTAGTTTTTTTAATTTATGAGTTCCAATTTCGTGCACGAAAATTTAGATTTTTTTAATTTTTGCGGCATTCTTTTTTATTTTTTTCTAATTTAAAACTTTTTGTTGGTTTACGCAGAAGGCAAAACTGTTCTACTTTTTTAATTTTTTTGTTTCAAGCTACCTGGAGAGGAGATATCGTGCAATCTGCAAGAGACCTCACGTTCGCGACCTCAAGTTTTACGCGCTGTGTAACCATCACTAATAATGCAAAAACGAAAAAACAAAAACCAAATTGTTAATTAAAGACTTAACTAAAAAAAATAGAATAAAAATTTATTTTGATATTAAATAAAATAACATCAGTCATTCAAATACACTCTGATTTTTTACTGAAATAATTGAAACCGGGCCTTAACCTTCGACAAAAAAATGTTGCGGTTTCCTTAGATAATGGATAGGGTATGGGTCCCATATGAGGGTATTTTTTTAAATTAATTAAAATTGGTTTTAATACTTTTCTGATCAAAATCTTTTTTAGTTTTTTTTAAATCAGAAATTTTGCATTCAGTTCCGTAAATCAATTTCTGAACTTGGACTGATTAAGAGCGTCTTCCTCAGAGTTCTGTCTGAACTCCACATTTCTTCAATATTTTTCTTTATAATTTCCCACATGAACTGTCTGGCTCGACAGATATTTTTTTTATATGCTGATAACTGTCTGGTTTATGCTCATCACGACTCTCCTATGTCGGCTCTTCGCGCTGTTTGAAGCCATTTGAAACTTATAAATAAATTTTACATGATATGGAATATTCATGTTAATGACTCCAAATCTGAAACAATCTGTACAAGGAATTTGACAGGCAAAGTTAAAAGATTGCAAGTTCCGAAAAGCAAAAATTTGAAACTTTTTCTTAAAGATATTAAATATTAGGGTATGATTTTACTGACCTATTGAAGTTCAATAAGCATGTAAGATTAAATTTTAGATCTTTTTAAATTTTCTGCTCTGTTTTGTAATGAATTTTTGAGTTAGAAAACTGAAATCTTTATTTATACAGTAAGTTTCCGCTCAGTATTGCTTTATGCATTCCCGGTATGGTTCAAGTCCTCACTAATAGTTGCTAATTAGATGGAGATTCTGGAGCGTAACGTTCTGAGGCATTGCGTTGATACAATCACAAAAGGTCCTAACAATTTTATACCATTAACAATTGTGTAGAAAGCTAATTGTTTTTTTTTAAGAAATCTGAATTTTCGAAAGAATTTCAGTGAAAATCAATGCCTACTAAAACGATTCTGTATCGACAAGGAATAACAGCTAAAGTAATTTTTCAGGTTTTCAGAAGAGCATTTTAAGAATAAAATCGCTTCCTAAAATCAGCGAACCCTGACTATTGCTCTTTAGATTTGATCAAACACTTAATTTTCAAGGTACAACCATACAAATTTGTTTTTTAAAATACTTATTGCGAGGAATACAATAAAGGTAATAATCTCAGTTAGTACCAACTTGCGGTTTATTATTTAGCGGTTATTCATTGACGACACAGAATTTCATTCCTGATTTTACTTTTCAATTTGTTGATAAAAAAAAAAAAATACAAAATATGTATATAAAAAACAATATTTTTACAAAAAGAATCAAACATTCAAAAAAATTCAAAAACTATATCTGCATAAAAATTCTATACAACAAACATTTCAGTCAACAAAAAAGTCGATTTACTTGAAACTTTTGATTATTTTAGCCAATTATTTTTTTTTGTTAATAGAAAAAAAATTTTTTAAATATTTTTAAGCAATTTTAGAATTGAAACTAAACCATCAAAATCCTCAAAATTTTCAAAAATTTAGACTTTCTACTGTCATGGTAAAAATTTGAACTTCAAAGTTATTTTTAATTGCTTGTAACTGTGTCACAATTATTTTTTTTTTTTTTTTTTACTCTGCTCTTACATCACTTTATGACTTATGCCATACACTCACACTTCTTTAAATGCTTAATTATGATAGATTTTTTTTTTATTTTTTTTTTCTATTCTGCAACAATTTTACTTTTTAAACACTGCAACTCGGTGGCAACACAAACTGGGGCACAAAACTCGTTGGCTCGTAACGCTGCCAACTATGTGCAAAACAAATACACGAAGGGTAACACTTTGCAGCACCTTTTCCAAACGGAAACGGAAGTCGAACGCACGTCGTAGTCCTCGTTCACGTTCGTGACAAAAACAAAAACGAGCACACAAAAAGCCGGAAAATTAAAATTTATGCTTGCACACGTGTCAGCGTAATTGTGTGAGAGAGTGAGTGTGCGACTGAGTGTGTTAATTGCACAAGTCACACACTAAGAATAAAAAACCGATTTGTTATACTTGCAGCCGGATTTGCGGCCAGTATGCTGTGCACTTTTAGCGTTCGCGTATCCTTGCAGACCGAACAAATAGTACCGTAACGCTGGCGTGTTTCTTGCGAACTGAAGCTAGTTCGTTGAAGACAGCATATAAATAGGCAAAATTTACTCGAGCTTAAAAGTTATGCTGTGAAACGGTCCAAATTGCAAGAAAAGCTTTACCGTTTGGAGCAAGAGTGGAAAAATAATAAACCGGCACTAGAATTTGTTTTGCGATGGAGCAAATTTTTGCGAACAGCAGTAGCAGAGTATGTGAGAGTAGACGAGAGCGCATTTGAAAGATAATTGAATTTAATTGAGCGCCTGCGCTGTGCCTTTGTTTATGTCTAAACAGCTGTTATTGTGGGGTTAAAAGTATCTATGACGATTTAGTACTAACGGTATTTGGGACAAAACGGTTCTTGAGGGGAAATGCCTTTTCAGATAAATGAATTGGTTGGGGAAGAGCTGGTAAGCAATCTTATTTGTATATTGCCTGCAAATTGAATATTTTAGGAATATTTTTATTTGAAGGGGCAAATTAATTTTTGCCACACACGTAATGCCCATAAGAGGGCCTAATAGGCATAGGGAGTGTCAATATTCCTGATCAGCATCACCACCTGAGTCAATTTAGCCTGTCTGACTGTCAGTCGACCCCATTAAGCCGTAGTTTAAGAGCAAAGTTCAAGTACGAAAATGGACCAAATCACATGACGCCATCACTACGCCTACTGCCCATGACTATATCAAAAAGGTAAAACCTTTTAAATTCAACAAAACTTATTATAATGTCTTGAAATTTTTACATAAGCTGCTATCTCAATTAATTACACTGATAAGGAAAGGTACCCAGTTGTCACTCTTCGATTTTTTAATGAGCTTTGGATATGTGATAGAGGACAAAATTCTAAGGTTGACGTATTTTTTTATAACTGCTGAATTCCAGGTTTAAGCTTTCAAAATGGCGGAAAAATTTGCAAAATATACAATTTTTTTGCAATAACTTCAATATTACGTATTAAAACACACACAAATTAGGCATCAAATGAAAGGTATTAAAAGTTTACGTCGTTTGGTATACATTTTTTCAAAAGTTTGTTGTTGTTGTTTTTTTGTTGTTATTGATTTTAACAAATGATTGCTGATATCGTGTTGATAACGTAACCACTTTTTAACCAAACTTGTGTAAGTGAATTCTCATATAATTAATTATATAAATAATCTATATAATTAATAGGCTAAGGTTTTTTTTGTGACTTCAACTCCTCCCAGACCAATGGACCGATTCTATCGATTTAGATGTCATTAAATCAGGTTTAGGCTGTATATGTGCAAACCACTTTTAAAAATTGTGATTTCACTTCAGGGGGTTCCCAACCTTTTAAAACAGAAATAAAATTTTTGCACAAAAATCCGTTATTTTATCGATTTGAAATTTAATTTGAGAAGAGCTTATAAATTGGTCGAATTTGAATTTTTTTCAAAACTAAAAATTTTTAACCAAAATTATCTTTTATGCATTCCTCAAATGTCAATTGTCCGAAATATGCAGTTCTAAAATCAGAAGTTCCACTTTCCGAGCAAACAACTCAGTCAAATTTTAATGGTTTTAAAAAAAAAATTGTTTTTGGGTTTTTTGGTGTTTTTTCATTTAAATGTGTCATAAATCGATGTTGTAGGTGTTCTGTAAGTACCTTTTATTAATTTCTGAAATATATCTTAGTTTTATTTATTAAATCTATTTTTTAATGCGTTTTTTTTTAACATTAGTTATATTTTATAGCTGGAAGAGAAAAGCTGCGATGTTTTCGAATAGTAATAATGTTTTTCTCAGTTGTTATATTAGTGTTAGTCCGTAAGTCAAACCATTCAGATAATGATCTTTTATATCATTATTGAGACTCAATATATCGTTTCTAACAATTAAGTTTTATTGAATTGCTCGAATTCGGGCAACAGGTTTACTAGTTATAATTAGTTACCTTTTTTTCGTTTTTTTTTTTTTTTGTTATTTAAAGTTTTTTAATTAAAAACTAATTTTTAAAAAATGCACAATTGTGTAAATATTGTTTAGTAAAATGTGCTTATTATTTAAAATAAAGTTTACCATATGGGTATGAAAAAAATTTTTTTTTTTAGAAAAAACTTTGAATTTTTTTTACGAAAAATCAGAATAATGTACCCTCAAAAAAAATTATTAGTTTGTTAGCGAATAGCTCTTTCAATATCTATTCTATTGGTTGCATTTGAAATATTTTTATTTTAGTCTTATGCATAAAAAATAAATTTAAATAAATTATGAAAATGAGCTCATATAGAAGATATTCCTAATTTTTTCAACTGACTCAGTAGTGTTGTTTCACATTTAATAAATAAATATCTTGAAAATTTTATAAAAAAAAATTTGCTTTGTCCTAGAATATTACAATCGCTTGACAAAGGCGTGAATAAGTTGTATAGCATGCAAGTTTTTCAGTCAAGAGTCAAACTTTGACATTGAATTTTACTTTAATAGCATTTTGATGCATACATTATTTTATAAAAAGTAGATATTACATGACAGTACTTTATGTCATGATAGCAAAATACTTCAAAAGAAAGTCTTATTAAAGTATTAAAATATAACAAAAAAAAAAAAAACGCATGACAGAAAGAAGGCACACACAAAAGTTTTAGTTGAATTAAATTTATATAGAATAGAGCTTTGATAAATTTTGATGAAAAAATAATTTTATCATGCTATAAAAATAGCTTTTGCGTGATTTCATAACATTATTTTATGTCATGATAGCAAAATACATACTTCAAAAAATAATACTCGTTTCACATTATTTACTACACGAAGTCTTGATTGTCAAAAATATCATTAAAATATGACAAAAAATCGCAAGACAGAACTAAGGCACACAAAAGAGTTTTAATTGCCATAAGTAGTATTAGAATATAACAAAAAACTCGCATGACAGAACTTATTTTAAAATGTGATTAATTGAAATAAATTTGATTAAAATTTGTTTGAAGTGTTCTTTGATACCATTTTAATGCTTAAATAATTATATCTTGCTATAAAAAATAAATCTTGCACGACAGTAAATCATCATCACGACATGAATATACCTAAAAAAGACATTTTTGCTATCCATTATTTACAGCATTGAGACTTTTTATTGACAAAAGTAGTAAAAGAATATGAAAAAGATTGCATGACATAACTAAGGCACACTCAAGAGATTTGGTTAAATAAATTAGATTAAATTAAATTTACTTGAATTGAATTTTGTTCTAATACCATTTTGATGCACAAATAAAAAATTTGCATAAGTGTATTTTATGTGATGATATCAAAAATTTAAAAAAACAATTTTTGTGACCTTAATTTGCTGCGTTGAGTTCTTTAAATGACATATATAGTATTAGAATATGAAAAAAAATCGCATGACAGAACTAAGACACACGTAAGTGATTTGGTTGAATTCATTTTGACTGAAATTTGTATTGAATTTTTATTTGAAACTATTTTAATGTGTATAAATAATTGTATCATGTTATAATATCTAAAATAAATAAATATCTCGCATGACAGTTTTTTATGTCATGACACCAAAATACTTAAAAAAATGTTTGCTATTCACATTAAAGTGCATTGTGTCTTTTAAATGACATAAGCAATAAAAAATAAAAAAATATGAATAAAATAGCATGACAGAGCTAAAGCACATGCAAAGATTTCTTTGAATATGACAAACATTGCATGGTTAGACCTAAAGCACAAGCAATAGATTTGCTTGAAATAAATTAGATTAAATTAAATTTACTTGAATTCAATTTGATTGTTGAATTGAGTTCTGATACCATTTTGATGCATAAATAAAAAAATTGCATGCGAGTTTTTTATGTAATGATATTAAAAATCTTTAAAGAGGAATTTTTTTTAAATGAGAAAAGTAGTATCAGAATATGAAAAAATCGCATGACAGAACTAAGGCACACGTAAGTGATTTGGTTGAATTACTTTTGACTGAAATTTGTAGTGAATTTTTGTTTGAAACTATTGTCATGTTTAAATAAGTCTAGCATGCTATAAAAAATGTATCACTCATGACAGTATTGGATGCATAAATCATTCTGTCATGCTATAAAAACAAGCTAATACATGACAGTCTTTTATGTCATAATAACAATATACTTAAAAAATTAATATTTTCTATCCATAACTGATTACAGAGTCTTTAGAATAACATTAATAGTATGTATTAGAATTTGACAACAAAATCGCATGACAGAACTAACTTATACGTTAGTGATTTGTTTGAATTAATTTTAATTATAATTTGTATTGAATTTTTCTTTAATAAAATTTTAATGCATAAATAATTGTATCATGCTACAAAAAAATATCTTGCATGACAGTATTTTATGTCATGATAGCAAAATACTTCAAAAATTAATTTATGCCAATCATAATTAACGGAAATGAGTCTTTAAAATATCATCAGTAGGATTAGAATATGACAAAAAATCGCATGACAGAATTAAGGCACATGCAAAGTTTTGGTTGAATTGATTTTGATTGTTTAAATTTGAGAATATTTGTATTTAATGTGATTTTTAATTAAAAAAATAACAGAGATATATTTTCTTTGTAAATAATTACCAGGCATATTTTAATTTGATTTATCAATTTAAATTAAATAAATATTTGCTCCAATTTTAAGGCAACGCGATAAGGTTTGATTTTTTTTTACGAAAAATCAGAATAATGTGCACTCAAAAAAATTTATAAGTTTGTTAGCGAATAGCTCTTTCAATATCTATTCAATTGGCTGCATTTGAATTTTAAAAAATACTTGATTTTATTAAGATTCAGAATATGTGGTGGAATTTGATTTTGAGTATCTGAAAGTATATAAGTGCCATTTGTTTTGTGCCAAAGTACATAAACATTGCACAGAAAATTAAAAATATTCCAATACACATTTCAAACCTTTGAAAATTTAAAGTTTTTAAATTTTGTTATATAAAAAATAAATTTTTATTTTAATTTTTTTAATTTTTTAAATTTGGGTAGTCTTGACTTCAATTTCAATTTTTCAACAAAATTTATAAAATTTAAATTAGTGCTAAAATTTTTAAAAATTACTGTTTTGTAGGAATAGGAACATATGAAATCACTTGTGTATGGCAGCCCTACAAAATATTTACATTTACCGTCAAATTTTTTGATACTCATATTGTACACATTATTTAAAATAATAATTACATTTTAATAATCAATAATTACACAATTGTACATTTTTTAAAAATTATTATTTAAATAAAAAACTTTTAATAACAAAAAAAAAACAAAACAAAAACTAATTAAATTATATGAGAATTCACTTACACAAGTTTGGTTAAGAAGAGGTAACGTAATCAATATAATATTGTAACGACTGAAGTCGTTACATATAAATATTTAAATAAAAATAATAATTTTAAAAGCCGAAGGCAACATTTAATTTAAATTAAAAAAATAAATAAATACTAATGAATAAATAACAAGTAAAGAAAGTCTAAAGTCGGTCCAGGCCGACTATGAAATACCCTAAACCCACTTTTCAAAAAAAAAAAAAAAATTATTGTGAATGGGCGTGTCTGTAGGCGGATAAAGCCTATATTTAATATGCATTTAAATGTTGATGAAAAATTTACACATACCAAGTTTTATTCCTGTAGCTCACAGTTAATGCCTTTATTGTGCTTTCGCTATGGGAGATGGGCGGATTCATGGACGGATTACTTCCAATTTTTGAACACACCTTATTTTTGGTATAAAATACATGCATACCAAATTCAATTTCTCTATGACAAACATAACCTTATTTATCGCGTTTTCAATTTTTGGGTTGTATGGGAGGTGGGCGTGTCCGTTAGCGCATGACGTCCATTTTTCGAAGACATCTTTGTGTTTGTATAAAACACATACAAATCAAATTTTATTGTAGTTGGCTAATTATGAGCTGAGCTATGCAGTTTTCAATTTTCGCGTTGTATGGGAGATAGGCGTGTCCGTGGGCGGATGATGTCCACTTTTCAAAACTATCTTTGGTTTGTTACAAAAAACATATGTGCCAAATTTTAGCTCTGTAGGTTAAACAGAGGTTTATATATTGCGTTTTCAATTTTTGGGTTGTATGGGAGGTGGGCGTGTCCGTAGGCGGATTACGTCCATTTTTCAAAAACATCTTTGTCTTGTCATAAAAAACATACGTGCTAAATTTTAGCTCTGTAGGTTAAACAGAGGCTTATTTATTGCGTTTTCAATTTTTGGGTTGTATGGGAGGTGGGCGTGTCCGTTAGCGGATGACGTCCATTTTTCGAAGACATCTTTGTGCTTGTATAAAACACATACAAATCAAATTTTATTGTAGTTGGCTAATTATGAGCTGAGTTATGCAGTTTTCAATTTTCGCGTTGTACGGGAGGTAGGCGTGTCCGTGGGCGGATTCCAAAAATATTCAATAGTGCAGATCCTTGGGTCCATGTGACCATGTGTACCAAGTTTCATCCAATTATCTCAACTCCTTCTTCTTATCCTGTGTATACGGACAACACACAGACGGACAGACGGACGGACGGACGGACGGACGGACGGACGGACGGACATGGATAGCTCGACTCACGTGGTGACGCTGATCTAGAATATATATACTTTTCTATACCGGACTCGCTTCGTTCTATGCGTTACAAACATTTGCACAAAGTTAATATACCCTGACCTTTCAGGTTTAGGGTATAAAAAAGAAAAAAAAGAATTAATAAATGAGAGTAGAATATAAAAAAAAAAAAAAAAAAAATTATAATAATAATGCGGATGGAGGATCCAATGTGGTCCCCCATCTAAGTACTAACCGCAGTGAAGGCTGCTTAAAGCTGAAATCACAATACTGCGTTAGGTCGGTCGTGCGCCGATCGTACTTTATATCGACGTTGCATAAACTTTACGAGATGAACTGACAGAACGCACGACCTATTACTTTACAAAACTCAATGTTGCGCTGACAGATTGTGCGTCTGTAATTTTGGCGATGCCAATAAAAGCAGCTACACAAAAATGCCCACAAAAGTTGTTTTTCCTCCAATTCTAAATCTCACAATTTCTATATAAATTTCTAAGATATCGAATAATACAAATAGATTAACTTTATCAAAATCTTAATTTGGTTACTTTAATAGCATGAGTAATTAAAAAACATTATATAAAACATAAATTCCAGCGATAATAAAATAAATCCCACGAAAATCTATCTTTTCCAGTGAAACCATAAAACACCCACATTTTAAGCGCTTTCAATGAAAATGCAACTCTGCTCTATGAAGAAATGTCAAACGCACGACCGAGTAGAACATTTTTCTACTTATCTCGTTAGATCGTACTTTGGTCGTATTTTATCTCTTCTTCTTGTTTTACGATATAAAGTACGACCAACGCTTGAGGTCGCATTTAGATTTGCACCATAAGAACACGTTGATCTCTACTCGAGCTGTCAACGCACGACCGACCTAACGCAGTATTGCGATTTAGCCATAATGTATCAAACACAGTGCAGCACACATCCACACAGAACTCGTTTAGCAGCAATGTAAGCAGCCAGGCTATTTATAGCAACGTTGCATTGTAGCACTGGTTGACATGCTAACAATGATATGATTCACATGCAGTTAGCAGTGAACATTGAATAAGTAGTGCGCAAAATGTTGGTATTGCATGTTGAGTTCGCTTGGCATCCCAGTTGATTTCAATTAATATTTTAATTGTAAGTCAACTTTCGGGTGGTGATAAAGCCAGGGAATTAAGTTGATTACAGATTTCTGTAATCAAGTCACCTAACCCTCAAGCTCCGGCTTTTCGACTCCGGTCAAACTCAAGCTCCGGATTTTCGACTCCGGTCACACTCAAGCTCCGGCTTTTCGACTCCGGTCAAACTTAAGCTTCGGCTGTTCGGGTTCAGTAACCCACCGTATTTTAAGTAGGTCTGCGTTGTGAGGGCTTGTTTTGCAGTCGGCCTTCTGCCGTCTACCCAGGCGCGGATTTAAGGGGGGGCTGCAGCCCCCGGCCCCGAGCAGGTAGGGGCACCGCAGTCGCTTATATATGAAGTGCTTATTGTAAAAACAATACATGCCATATAAAAAATATTTCAAAGTAATCGGCCTTAAAATTTTAAAAAATGTATATTTGTAAGAAATCATGGTTATTATTAAAATTTCTATTATGTGTAGGGCCTGAATTCATCTGGTAATGGTCGCAATATTTTTAGTGGATGTTGACAATGCATCAAGAGATGCAACGTTTCAATGCAACCAACTAATATTTGCAAAAAGGAAATGCTGATTTGATAGCTGCTTTCTTCACTTATCGAATTCGTAACAGATTTGCGAAGTGAATTTTCAGGGTTTGAGAATAGTGCCAAGGATCTGAATCGATTTGCTTGCGAAGACTATTAGAGATAAATAACTAGAAAAAACTGCAAAAAAGAACCCGAAACAATCAATTTGACTCGTGCTGATAGATTCAAAATCGAAACTTTTGCTTTATTTGATAAGCTACACTCAGAAAAAAGTTTCTCGGAATATGATAAAAAGGGCATCATATTTAGAAAAAAATGGTATAGACATTGTTCCAGAGAATGTTTTCTCTAAATGTGATCCTTAAAATTCAGAACTATATATAAATATATCGTTTTTAGAGAACAAGACTTTTTTATTTTTGAGAAATAATTTGTTTTTATTGAAAAAAATAGGACACATTTTTCATTTTCAATCAATTTTTCTCTATAAATGAGAATTTTTTTGTGCGACAAAAATACTTTTCACTATTAGAGACATGAAATATTTCCATTTCCCACAAGTGAAGAAATATTTCTTCGAAAATGTGAAAATTTATTCTAATTGAAGAAAATTTTATTTAAAAAAGAAAAATTGCTATTATCGAAAATAGAGAAATTTTTATCGGATAAAGGTAGGTGTTTTTCTCTTACTGTAGCAATAGAATTGAGAAAAAGAATTGAAGCGTATGGATAGTTAAAACTATTTGGATTCTTGTGCAAATTAATAGATAGTGAAAACGAAAAATTAGAAGTGAGAGTAAAACTCCTTGTTGAAGTATATCCAAATGATATTCAAATGGAACTACTCTGTGAATTAAATCACTCAATTCCGCTTATGAAACTTTACCTGAAGGACCTCTCCGAGAGATGTTTTGTTTGGTTTTTTATAAATACCAAACTATTAAAAACAGAAATAATATGGTCTCAGGCATGATCGACATTTTTCCAAATATTTATATAGCCTTCCGATTGCTTGTAACAGTACCGTTAGCAAATTGTGAAGCTGAAATGTAACTTTTAGTATTTAAAAAATGTTCAGCAATCTTATATGTCACATGAACGCTTGTCGTCAATTTGTATTGAACATTATTTGTTGCAAACGATTAACTTTGACGAGTTGATAGAAAACTTTGCCAAAGTTAAATCGAGAAAAAAATGTTAAATAAAAATTCAAGAGTTATTGTTTCACTTTAAGACACATGTAAATGCGTAAAAATTAATATTTTGATTGTTAAATGATCCAAGCTAAATGCTCTGACCTTGAGTAGGCCCCGTGTCGATTTTAGCCCCAGGCCCCGCCATGTTGTAATCCGGCGCTGCGTCTACCGCCTGAATCAGTTTGGCCCTCTGCCACCGTGAGCACTTTGCCACTAATGTTTATACCGCATATGAACTAATTTTAGGTATTCACTAAGTTTGTAATACATATTTTATGAAAAAAAAAATTAATTAAATAAAATAAAAAAAAAGAACACAATAGATTATTAATCGTGCTGAGCTAAAACTTTTGAGGTTTAGTGATTGTGTTGACCTTAACGTCAACCGTGACTAATTCTGCGATTAATTAATCTATTTAATTTCTGATTAAGAAAAATTTACTTTTGCCCAAGGGTTGCGAGATCCCTTGGACGGACCCTGGAGCGGCTGAGCATACCTCAGCCTTCGAAACAAAAACACTCGTTACAATATGCGCAATCATATGTTAAAATCAACAACAACAAAATGTTTAAAATTAATACCAAATACGTGAAATTTAAATACCTTTTATTTGATGCCCAATTTCTGTATGTTCCAGTATGTATAGTAATATTGAAGTTATTGTGAAAAAGACGAGTTTTTTGCAAGTTTTTTACCGCCATTTTGAAAGGCTTAACCTGATATTCAGCAAATATAACAAATACTTCAACCTTAGAATTTTGTCATTTGTTATTGAAATCAGCTCAATAGAACTCAAAATCATCTCAAAACACACTATTCACGTTCTCAGTTTATGCCAGAAAAGTGGACTTGAAATTTATTTTTATAAACACGTCAATGTACACATAATCTTGAGCTTGTTTGTAAAAAAAAATGCTGTTGCTGTTTTTGCACATCAAAAAAATTAGCAACCGAACGACGAAATTCTATAAAAAATAGTTGATTTTTATTCCTGTTAGTATAAAAGTGCGAAAAATAAATTTCAAAAATCCTGTCCGAGTTGGATCAAATAGATCTAATTTGGACAGTGTAAATATAATTTTAATATGGTTTTTGTAATCGTTTTTTTTTTTTGTGTTTTGTTGGGTTCCTTGGATGCTTGAGTCATCGTTTTCCATTTACGAAAATATTGTTTACATTTAAAATTTCTTAGATTGTTCATAGTAAATTTTTTAAAAACAAGTTTTAAATGGCATGAATAGTACTCAAATAAATGAGCATGTTTTTTTTATAAACAACACCAAAATGACACAAGTGAGCATATTCATTTTTTGACAAAAAAAACCAAAAATACCTTAATTGGACGCATGTTGGCATATTAATTTTTTTATAAATGATACAAGAATCACATTTATTATGTACGAATGGGCGTGTTTATTTATTGATAAACAATCACATTAGGGCTTGATATCAAGAAAATAGTGACTTAGCTCAGAATCACGCCCAAAATGAATTGTTTTGGGATTGTTTTCAGCTCTAATTTCTCTCTGTGTAAATAAATAAGCTTATTATGTTTAACCTACAGAGATAAAATTTGGTACGCATGTTTTTTCTAATAAACCGAAGATGTTTTTGAAAAATGGACGTCATTCGCCTACGGACACGCCCACTTCGCATGCAACCTAAAAATTTAAAACACAATATATAAGCCTATGTTTAACCTTCAGAGATAAAATTTGGTATGTATGTATGGGTTTTTTTTTCCAAAACTAAGATGTATTCAAAAATTGGGCATAATCCGTCCACGAACACGCCTACCTCCTATACCACCCACAATAGCTACAGCTTCCTGTAACCTGTGAGCTACAGGAATAAAACTTGAAATTTTTATAAATTTTTTAAAAGTTTTCATCAAAATTGAAATGCATACCTATAAATTTTATTTTATATAAATTTTAAAATACGTAAAATTGATCTTCATTTTTCTCTGCTTTACACACAATCAAAGAATGTGATAGTATGTGTGTGACCATCGCTGATATAAAATATGCATTTAAAGTCGGTCTTGCCCCACTATGAAATACCCTAAACCTACTTTTTCAAAATACAATAATGGTATTGAAAATAGGCAAATCCGTTGGCGGATGAAGCCCATATTTTATAAACATTGCAATTTTGATGAAAAATTAACATATACAAAGTTGTATTCCTGTAACTTACATAATAATGCATTTATAGTGTTTTCGGTATTGTGGGTTGTGTGGATCCACGAATCCATCGTGGATGGATTACGCCCAATTTTTTAATACATCTTAGTTCTGATATAAAATGCATACATACCAAATTTTATCTCTGTAGCATTGAATAATTTTTAACATATAAACATTTTTAACATATATGGCAGCGGATGGAGTAACAGTTAAGTCGCTTCAGATCCGATTATCTCCCGGGGCAAAATATGTAAAATTTGAAAAATTGAAAAAGTTTTTTAAAAATTATCCATCGTTGACCAATTAACGAACTTACCTGATCTTTTTTAATATTTTTCATACCTTTCAGGTGGTATATGTATTTTTTTGAAATTCGACTTGTATACTGCACAATGGGGCAAAATACTTAAAATATGAAAATCGTTCAAAAATTTCTAAAAAATTATCTATCGTTGACCAATTAATGAACATAACTGACCTTTTTTAATCTTTTTCATACCTTTCAGGTGATTTATGTACTTTTTTAAAATTCGACTTGTGGACTGCACAATGGGGCAAAATATGTAAAATTTGAAAAACTTAAAAAATTTTTTTTAAATTATCCATCGTTGACCAATTAACGAACATAACTGACCTTTTTTAATATTTTTCATACCTTTCAGGTGGTATATGTATTTTTTTGATATTCGACTTGTGAACTGCACAATGGGGCAAATAGTGTATGACCTTGAAATTTTATTAAAAAATTCATAAAAAATTTTCTATCGCTGACCAATTATTGAAGATAACTGACCTTTTTTGACCTTTTTAATATCTTTCAGGTGGTATATTTAGTTTTTAAAAATTCCACTCCTGGCTTCCACAATAGAGCAAATTGTGCATGACCTTGAAAATTTCTTAAAAAATTCATAAAAAATTATCTATCACTGACCTTTTAATGGGACCAACTGACCTTTTTTGACCTTTTTCATAGCTTTTAAATGGCATCATTAGTTTTTTAAAATTCCACCAATGAGGTGCTAGCATCCCGTAGCTCTAGAAAAGCCCTTAAAAAAATTGCCAACATCGCAACGGCAAAAAATCAAAACCTGCTTTATAGGTAAAGAATAATAAGGCACGGTTGAAGTTCGCCAGAGAACACCTAAATTGGTCAGCAGAAGACTTGAAACGTGTCATCTGGTCAGATGAGTCGAAATTCAGTCTGATGGTAAACAATATTGTTGGAGTCGCGCTGGAGACTTTATCCAAAGACATTATATTAAAGAAACAGTGAAACTCGGTGGAGGAAACGTCATTGTATGGGGCTAATTCACATGTAAGCGCGTTGGACCACTACAAAAAATCGATGGGAAAATGAGAAAAGAAAACTATCTGCTCATTTTGCAGACTCATCTTCCCGGTTTTGTAGAAAGGAGCGCCTATTCTGAAGAAGAAGTGATATTCCAACAGGATGGCGACTCTAAACACACCTTAAAAATCGAGCAAGAATGGCTGATCGGACAAAGTTTTATATTGATGCAGTAGCCAGCCTAAAGTCCCGACCTCAATCCGATTGAGAATTTGTGCGCAATCGTGAAAAGATGATTGGGATAATACCTAACTGTCCAAACGAACCTGGACGATCTGTGGCGACGGGTACAGCAAGAATGGCAGAATAAAATTAAATAATTGAGAAATTGGTGGAAAGTATGCCAAAACGAGTAGAAAGTGTAATACTAAATACTAAAATTTGGCTTCATCCTTAAAAGTGCAAAATTGAGTTTTTCTTTTAATTCGTTATTTTTACTTTTGTGTTAATGCCCATCTTGTTGAGGATTGAGCATGAAATAAAAAGCCAACAAAAGTTTTCCGATTTTCTTGGTATTTCTTTTCTTATTTTGTACCAAGTGCACGAAGTATAAACATGTACTCATTTGTGCTCCCCACTGTATTTTTTTTTTAACAATTTATTTAATTTTATTTTACAATTTTATAAAATGTATAATTTTTTTTAAATTTACTCTTTTCGCAACACAAAATCCCAAAAACGCACGGTTAGACGGTTAAGATTGGTGTCACCTTCTATTTGTAATTATTCAATGTTTATTATTCGTGTAAGTCGGTAAGGCTGCATAAAAATTGTTCACAATAATCAAGAAATCGTTCACATTAAGCGGAGAAAAGAACCATTTTGGAGCATGCCTATGATAATAACGCAAGAAATTCCAACAAGCAAAATGACGCGCCAGTGCTGCCAAAATTCATAGGTTTAATTTTACAGCCTTAAACGCCGAAATTTGCGTAAGTTATGTAGATGTTAATAAGCTGTTTGTAACCACACCTTGCTGTACATTTGTTGTGCATTTGTTCTGTGGATTGACACAAGGAATTAACTACCGCAAAATATTCCTTTTGAAACGGAACACCCTGTGTAATGCCACAAAAAAATTTATTCATGTATAAGGCCTGTTGAAATTTATGGCAGAGTTTATGTTGAATTCTACGCAAAAGCATAACAGAGAAACAACAGTTTAAATATTTTTCAACAGCATTAAAAAAGCTTATAGAAGTTCTAAACTTTATTTCAGCTGTAATAATTGAATGGAGCTAATACACAGAGAGTATATTGTAACAAGAGATTTTATGAGAATAACAGCGCTCTGTTAATGTTAATTTCATGATGTCGCTAGGAGTGGCTAATATTCAAATAAAGGGTGATTTTTTAAGAGCTTGATAACTTTTTTTTAAAAAAAAACGCATAAAATTTGCAAAATTCATCGGTTCTTTATTTGAAACGTTAGATTGGTCCATGACATTTATTTTTTGAAGATAATTTCATTTAAATGTTGACCGCGGCTGCGTCTTAGGTGGTCCATTCGGAAAGTCCAATTTTGGGCAACTTTTTCGAGCATTTCGGCCGGAATAGCCCGAGTTTCTTCGGAAATGTTGTCTTCCAAAGCTGGAATAGTTGCTGGCTTATTTCTGTAGACTTTAGACTTGACGTAGCCCCACAAAAAATAGTCTAAAGGCGTCAAATCGCATGATCTTGGTGGCCAACTTACCGGTCCATTTCTTGAGATTAATTGTTCTCCGAAGTTTTCCCTCAAAATGGCCATAGAATCGCGAGCTGTGTGGCATGTAGCGCCATCTTGTTGAAACCACATGTCAACCAAGTTCAGTTCTTCCATTTTTGGCAACAAAAAGTTTGTTAGCATCGAACAATAGCGATCGCCATTCACCGTAACGTTGCGTCCAACAGCATACCAGCGTACAAACCACACCAAACAGTGCATTTTTCGGGATGCATGGCCAGTTCTTGAACGGCTTCTGGTTGCTCTTCACTCCAAATGCGGCAATTTTGCTTATTTACGTAGCCATTCAACCAGAAATGAGCCTCATCGCTGAACAAAATTTGTCGATAAAAAAGCGGATTTTCTGCCAACTTTTCTAGGGCCCATTCACTGAAAATTCGACGTTGTGGCAGATCGTTCGGCTTCAGTTCTTGCACGAGCTGTATTTTATACGGTTTTACACCAAGATCTTTGCGTAAAACATTCCATGTGGTCGAATAACACAAACCCAATTGCTGCGAACGGCGACGAATCGACATTTCACGGTCTTCAGCAACACTCTCAGAAACAGACGCAATATTCTCTTCTGTACGCACTGTACGCATTCGTGTGGTTGGTTTAATGTCCAATAAAGTAAACTGAGTGCGAAACTTGGTCACAATCGCATTAATTGTTTGCTCACTTGGTCGATTATGTAGACCATAAATCGGACGTAAAGCGCGAAACACATTTCGAACCGAACACTGATTTTGGTAATAAAATTCAATGATTTGCAAGCGTTGCTCGTTAGTAAGTCTATTCATGATGAAATGTCAAAGCATACTGAGCATCTTTCTCTTTGACACCATGTCTGAAATCCCACGTGATCTGTCAAATACTAATGCATGAAAATCATAACCTCAAAAAAATCACCCTTTAGAAGCTTACATATATTAGATTTTTGTCATTTACTGTAAAATATTAGAAAAAAGTGTAGAGTGCTTCGAGGCCTATTTTCACCAACTACAGTTAAACTTAAGTATAAGCTCTGAAAATTAATTTCATCTGCTAAACATAAGTTTAGCTTTAGTATGGAAAATGCGTGACTTAAGTTATACTTAAGTCATCTACAGCAATAGCTGATTATATTTGGCATAACAATTTATATTTTAAATTTTACTTTTTTGTATTTTATTTCTTTGGCTTATGTAAAGCGGAGTAAAGAACCATTTTGAGGCATGCCTTGGATATAAATACCGCAAAAACATACTTTAAACAAAATCACGCTGGTGCTGGCCTTAAAGCAAATTTTGGCGATTAAAGGACGCGTAAGTATCGTAGATGTGGTAGATGTTAAATAAGCTGTAAACATATTTATGTTTACGTCTGTCGACGCAACTCTGACTGAAAAATTTAACTCTCAATGCGGACGTGCTATAAAATTAATGTGCGTTTCTATTTATTTAATGTGCGTAAGCCTACAAGTATGCAACAAATATGAAAGTTAATTTAACTTTTATACGCATTCACATAAACACAGCCATATTCACAGTTGGTTCTTAAACTCTACACTATTTTGTGATACTTTACAGAATGTGGCAAAAATCTACAATATGTAAGCTTTTATTTTTAAGCTCTATTTAGTTGTAATAAATTTTAGAACTGCTACAAGCTTTTTTAGTGGAAATTAACACTTTATTTACTGTAGTTTCTATGTTATGCTTATGTAGAATTTAACACTATCTTTGCTATACAATTTAAACAGACTTTATATACAAAACAACTTTTTTGTGCGTCAATATACAGGGTGTTCCGTATCAAAATGACAATCCTGTGGCAGTTGATTACTTGGGTCAAGACAAAGAAAAATTGTATGGCAAGGAGTGGTCTGTCAAATAAAATACCATTTTGGAAAGGTAATTCAATAATGAACTACGATTTTTTGCATTTTGTTAATTTTTTCACCCAAAACCTTTTTATAATTTTTTTTTTTTTTCTTATGATAAACTTGATTTTTAATTTTTGTTTTTTTATATTAATATCAATTTACACCGAAATTCGTATAATAATATACTTTCAGCCTCTTATGAAAAAGACTTTAAAACAACATCTCACTCGCCTTAGCGCATCTTCTGCAAGTAGCATGAATCCTTGTGACTGAGGTATTCAATTGTAAAGCAACTCTGTCGTTGCTAATGCTTTGATTGTTCTTCACCAACTGCACATTGTTGGATTCAATATCCGCACAATAAAAATATTGAGAGTAAATTTTATCTTTTTTATAACATCTCTGTAGTACGCTGTCGCAGCCTTATTCATAAACTGATTTTAGTGGCTGCGTTAGTTTAAAAATGATTTAAAAAAACCATATCTTAATTCATAAAGATGTTTTACAACTACGTTACTTAAGTAATTTTTAAACGCCGAAATTTGCGTTTAAAGTCGTCTTAAATTGAACCTATGATTATTGGCAGCACTGCCTCGTTATTTTGCTTAAAGTTGGTATTTATGCTATTATTATCATAGGCATGCTCCAAAATGGTTATTTTTTCCGTTTATTGTGAACAATTTTTTGATTATTGTGAACTTTTTTGCTACTGCCTTACCGACTTACACATTGAATAAGAAATGTTAATGAATAACAAATTAAAGAACGTTGTTTCAATCCTTAAATAGTGGCAGCCTTATTCAATAGATTTACTTAAACAAAAGTTTCGGGGAACATCCGATTTCTATAATATATTTCTCTTGTTAAACTTTTTGCTTGGACGCAGGATTTTGTTGTTAAGTACAATATTTTGTGTTAAAGTGTGCAATTCATAGGTGGATTCATGGGTGCCAGTAGCTGGGCACTTCTTTTGTTGAGTAGATGATGGAGATAAGGGACACGTCTGTGCGCATCTAAGAATGCTCGCAATCCTACACAAAGAAAGCTAGACGTCGATAAGCTGCAGTCAAAACGGACAGCCGAAACCTTCACTACTCGAATCTCAATCCTGCTTCAGGAAAGCATTCCTCCGATCAACGATTTATGCACGCAGTGGACGCAGAAATGCGTGCGTGCGAGAAAATTGAGATGCATGGCGACAGGAATTAAAATCAAAAATTTTCGGAAAGATAAGGCGCATGGCCGATGGTTTCAAGACCGGAGCCTCTTCCTGCAAGGTTGAAAACGGGAAACTAGTGACAGATATTCAGAGTATACTGATGTTATGAAGGGAACACCCCTCCAGTCTTCTAAATGGGGACGCTGACAACAATCCCGCCAATAGAGATGATATCCCGGAAACCCCAATTTTGGATGACAGCGTTGAAGTTCCGCTGCCCGACTATAACGAGGTCTTAACAGCTATAGCTCGGCTTAAAAAAAACAAAGCCGCAGGAGCCGATAGCTTACCAGCTGAGCTGTTTTAGAACGGAGGCGAAGCTTTGTTTAAATCAGGCATGTGCAAAAGGCCGCCCATGGGCGGATAGCTTTCACATGCTTACGACAGCTTTCAGTCAAAAAAGCTTTGCAGTCGAGACTCGCACTCTTAAGCGCTGATTATAATAAACGAAACGGAACGTAGGCAAGTGTCAGCGTAGCGGGATGAAACGCTTTCAAACGAAGTGACGATTATAATAGAAACGGAATAAATCGTTTAAAAGGGTCAAATAAACATAAGCAAACATTGAAAATCATCAATCTTCCATTCTTTAAACTTCATTTCCAAAAATTGTGTTCAAAATAAATATGAATTCATTATAAAAAAGAGGCGTCAGAAAATCAAATTAAAAGATATTTGTTTAAGCATTTGTCAAAAGCATTTGTTTATTCTCCACGGAACGGAACGCAACGCAAAAATCAAAAATCTATAGATCTCAACGTCGCGTGCCGTTCCATTCCGTCTTATTATAAACGCTCACATAAGAAGTTCATGCAATAGATTGCAAAGTGACATTTCTCAACGTTCTACAACGTTCCGTTTCGTCTATTATAATCAGCGCTTTACACTGAATATTTATTCACATTCGTGCTATCACAGCACACGATCAGTTGCTATGCGAACTTCATGCTGTAAGGTTGCAGTCGCTTGCTCCTGCGTTGCCTTATAAAAAAACCACAAACCACCATTCATAGGCATCAATATGCGTTTGTTTATTGTATTTGTTTGTCTGTAATAATTTTTTGTATTTAAATAATAGGGATGTAATAAGTTCGTAGAATTTTACTTAATTTTTAAATGAAGCTTGTAGTATTGAATATGTCAACGCAGTAGCAAGCGACCGCATCATTTAAGCATGAAGTTCAAAAAGCGACTGAAAATATGTTGTGATTGTAAAAATTAACTTACTCGTGCTTTTCGTTCAGTGTTAACTTGAAAAACAAAAGCTTTGCAATACAAACACAAAACTTTGTATGTATTAGTTTGCGCACCCCTGTTTTAAATGCATTTCAAGCTTCTATGCAGTATATGGTCGAAAGAATGCATTCCAGATGATTGGAACTTCAGTATGCTCCGCCCAATCCACAAGAAAGGCGATCCCACCATTTTCGCCAACCCTGGAATAAGCCTACTTAATATCGCATACAAGGTCCTGTCGAGTGTATTATGTGAAAGACTGAAGCCCATTGACAACCAACTGATTGAACCTTATCAGTGTGACTTCAGACCTGGAAAGTCTACCATAGACCAGATCTTTACGCTACGACAAATATTGGAGAAGACCCTCGAAAAACAAATCGACACACACTATATTTTTGTCGATTTCAAACCCGCTTTCGACAGTCCAATAAGGAGTCACCTATACTCCATCATGTCTGAAATTGGTATTCCTGTGAAGCTAATACGTCTTCGCATGATCAAACTGAACAACACCAGCAGAACAGTGAAAATCGGGAAGGACCTCTGCCTTCCGTTCGATACCAAGCGAGGTTTCAGACAAGGTGATTCTCTATCGTGCGACTTCTTTAATATAGTCATGGAGAAGATCATCCGAGCTGCTGACCTGAGACGCAGCGGCACAATTTTTTATAAGAGTGTTATGCTGCTGGCGTATGCTGATGATATTGACATCATTGGCCATGATACGCGTGAAGTCAGTGCAGCATTCTCCAGGCTAGAAAAAGAATCGAGTCGAATGGGTCTTGCAAGATTAAACGAAGGATAACTCTTAACAACAGGTGTTACTTTGGGCTCAGTAGGCAATTGAGAAGCAGAGATCTCTCTCTCGACGAACAAAACGATGACACTCTTTAAGTCAATAATCATGCCCTTCCTACTAAACGCATCAAAACCCTGGACATTGAGCAGCTCTGATGAAAGGACTTTGGGCGCGTTCGAGAGAAAAATCCTTCGCAAGATCTATGGTCCAATCTGCGTCAATGGTGAGTACCGAATACGATGGAACCAGGAGCTGTATGAGCTATATGCCGACATCGATATAGTCAAGCGTATTAAAATTGAGCGGCTTCGCTGGCTGGGTCATGTCGAGAGAATGAATAACAACGGTCCAGAGATGAAGTAAATCGATTCGGTATCCAGCGGCAGTGAACGCAGACGACGAAGACCGCATCTCCGTTGGAAAGACTAGGAATTGGATAACCTGACAAAGGTTGAAGTTTCCAACTGGCGCCAGCAAGTGCACGACAAAAGAGGCTGGCGCAAATTCTTACACGAGGCTGTAACCGCCCAACGATTGTAAACGCCATCTAAGTTAATAAGTAAGTAGATGTTCGAAACTTTTGCTACATCAACTGCCAAAATCGTATTTTGCAAAATGTTAATCTCCCGTTTGAAATTCGTGTCAGCTTTTGAACTCAGCTTTCAATTAAAAACAAGACTTCACGAAATAATGTTTCAAACGAAAGTTAAACTGTGAAAATTTTATTCCTCTAACGTTTATTTTCATTTTAAAAACGGACATATTAAAATATGTCCTAAATAAATATGATATATAAATAAATAAAAATGTCGCTTCTAAAACGTTCATTTGATTTTCTATAATAAACCTTTTAACATGAACTTTTAAAACGTTCGTTTGATATTTTAAAATTAACATTTTCAAAGAATTATAAGCTTTTTTTTTAAATTGTAGAAGAATTAGAAAAAAACATGCAACCAAATTGATCACGTTTTGATTGACGGAAGGCACTCTTCCAGTGTACTAGACGTACGCACGATCCGTGGTGCTAACATAGACTCGGATCATTATCTTGTCGCAGCCAAGATCCGCACACGTCTGTGCGCAGCTAAGAATGCTCGCAATCCTACACAAAGAAAGCTAGACGTCGACAAGCTGCAGACGAACAAAACTGACGCTCTATAAGTCAATAATCATGCCCGTCCTACTATACGCATCACAAACCTGGACGTTGAGCAGCTCTGATGAAAGGACTTTGGGAGCGTTCGAGAGAAAAATCCTTCGCAAGATCTATGGTCCAATCTGCGTCAATGGCGAGTACCGAATACGATGGAACCATGAGCTGTATGAGCTATATGCCGACATCGATATAGTCAAGCGTATTAAAATTGAGCGGCTTCGCTGGCTAGGTCATGTCGAGAGAATGAACGACGAAGCTCCAGCGAAAAAGATATTGGATTCGGTACCCAGCGGTGGCCAACGCAGACGAGGAAGACCGCATCTCCGTTGGAAAGACCAGGCATTGGATAACCTGACAACGCTTGGAGTTTCCAACTGGCGCCAGCAAGCGCACGACAAAAGAGGCTGGCGAAAATTCTTAGACCAGGCCAAAACCGACCAACGGTTGTAAGCGCCATCTAAGTAAGTAAGTAAGAAGAATTAGAAGCTATTTTTAAAATGTTTATTTTAAATTATCAAACGAACATTTTAAAACCTCGTTTTAAAATATTTATTATAGAAAATCAAACGAACGTTTTAGAAGCTCATTTTAAAATGTCCGTTTTTAAAATGAAAATAAACGTTAAAGAAAAAAAATGCTCAGTTTAACTTTCGTTTGAAACATAATTCCGTGGAGTCTTGGTTTAAATTAATTGAATGAAATAAATGTGGAGCAAAATCTGGCTTAAACGTTTTCAAAAGTAGCACGTTTCCTGATTTTTGTGCTATGAAACGTTTTCACAGTTTTTTCTGTGTGTGGGCTCAAGACTTAACGGTGGTAGTAGGTTGACAATCCCCCCTTTAACTTAATTTTTTCCGTTGCTTTTTTTAATAAAAATATATTGCTCATGTTTAATTTAATTGTATGCTATATAAAATAATTTCTTTTATGCACGGTTTTGTAGGTACAAATTTAATAGTTTTTCAACTTACACAGTTTTTAAAAATTTTTGAACACATTCATAAATTCATCATTTGTCGCTTGTATAATTTTATATGAATTTTATTTACACGATTTACTCAGGAACGCTTCTACCGTGTAAAAAAGAGTTGAGTGTACATTTATTTTATTTATAACTAAACAAAAGTTCGTACGATACATTTTTAATATCAATTTTGCTTAATTTTTATTTAATTAAATAATTAAAATTAGGCAAAGTTTATAGAATTTTAACAAATACTTCATAAATAGTTACCTTATTCCTTAACCTACATGCAATTAATTTGAATAAACGCACAATAAACTCACATTAAGTTAAAAAAATTACTTTAGTTTGCAAGCAAGTATCTGGTCGACATAATTTATATATATTGCAAAATTCCCTTACAAAAGGCAGATTTCCCTCGGTCTGGCAGCACTAATTCATGGTGTAATCACAAGCTGATTGAGAGTCTCTCACTTTATTCACACGAACGAACACTTGTGTTGTCAAACAACACAGAATCAGTGTTGCCAGAAAGTTTTGAGAAAAGAAGCTAGATGGCCTTTAAAAAATGGCTAGATGGCTTTAAAAAAAAAGCTAAAATAAGGCTAGATTTGTTAACGCTATTATACCCTAAACATGTAAGGTCAGGGTATATTGACTTTGTGCAAACGTTTGTAACGCATAGAAATAAGCGAGTCCGGTATAGAAAAGTATATATTCCTGATCAGTGTCACCTCTTGAGTCGAGCTAACCATGTCCGTCCGTCCGTCTGTCTATGTGTTATCTGTTAATATAGGTTAAGAAGGAGATGAGATTGGTACACATGTTCACATGAACCCAAGCATCTGCACTATTGAAAATTTTTAGAATCCGCCCACGGACACGCTTACTTCCCATACAACTAACAAATAAAAATCGCTGTATAGATGGTTGTAATTAAGCTACCGAAATAAAATTTAAATGTATTTATTTTGTATCAAAACGTAGACGTACACAAAAAATTGGCGTGCTCTACCCATGAACATGCCCACCTCCCATACAACTCCAACATTGAAAACACTATTATAAAGACCCTTTTATTTGAACTACAGGGATTAAACTTATCAGATATGTATTTTATATTAAAACTTAGATGTGTACTTAGATGTAAAATAGTCGTCATTCGCCCTTAAACACGCCCACCTCCCATACAACCCACTATAGTAAAAACGCTATAAAGAGGTTTATATGAGCCAAAAATATAAAACTTGGTATTGAGATTGTTGTATCAAAACTAAGATGTGTTCACAAACTGAGCGACATCCGCCCATAAACATGCTCATCTCCCATGAAACCCACAATATGGAAAACACAATAAAAACGTTTATATTTGGCCTACAGAGATAAAACTTGGTATGAGATCATAGTATATAAAACTAAGGTGTGCTCACAAAAAAAGGCGTAATCCACCTACGAACGCGCCTTCCTCCCATACAACCTTCATTAGTAAAACCTATATAGTTCTATAAATACAGGGATTTTAAACAAAAATAGGAAGTTACTTCTATTTGTTTTAGTATTTTAATATATAATTTATTTAAATATAATAGGAGGTCTAGGGTATTTCATAGTCGGACTAGACTTTCTTTACTCGTTTTCTTTTAAGAACAGTTGAATACGGTTTCTTTTCTAGTTTTTTTTTTTAAATTTCGTTGTACTAAGAATTCTTTCTACCTCAGCGTTGCTTAATGCTAAAATAATAAAACTAAAAATCAAATCTGATAGCTCTTGGAACGGATCTTCATTCAATGAATCTCTAGCTTCTGCCCAGCTATTATATTTCAATTATAGTTATTTCTTCTGTAGAGTAACTGGAGTTTTCTTTCTCTATAACAGAAAAAATTTGGGTTTAACCACTTAAAAAGAATAAAAAGAGCAATAGAAGATTTACACTTTCAAAATTGCAACGTCAGAAAAATTGGATGTAGTAATGCATCTTTAAGCAATATATTAAAAAAGGCTAGAAAAGGCTAGAAAAAAACAAAAAAAGGCTAAAAAAAAAGGCTAGAGGCTAGATGGTAATTTTCGAGGCTAGACAACAAAAAAAAAGGCTAGATCTAGCCTCAAAAAGGCTAGACTGGCAACACTGCACAGAATAATATTTACTTTCTCATTCACTCATAAGCAGGGTTGCCACAGCCTAAAATTTTCTTTTACCAAAATTCCCAAAAATATTTCACATTTAAGAAAAAAATTTCACATCCAAAAAAAAAATATCAAATATGTGTGATCAATCAAAAAAACCAATATTTTAACTTTTTTGACACATGTTTCATCCAATAAAATTGTAATAACAAAAGCTGTGTTTGATGACTCCTCTAGATTAAGATTCCTTACTACAGATCAGTAAAAACTGTTTATTGAGGACATTTTTCTCTTTTTACCTCCTCTTACTTGATATTGCTCTTTGTTTTTTTGAAGCCGCTCTAAGCTACGCTTTCAGCTCTTTTTTACGCTTATATTTTTTGTGGTGTAAGTAAGAGTAACATTTAAATAAATCAAGTATTTTGGTTCTTGTTGAAAAATTCGAAAAATTGAAAGAGCATTAAATAGTTTCTTTGCTTACCTATTTCAACAGTTTAATGAAAACTAGTAACTTTTCTGGCTTATTTCTTAATTTGTTTGCTTTTGGCACTGAGTATTTGTCATCGAACACAACTAATATTGTTGTATACCAGTATTCATGCATTCAGGTTTCAAATATTTTTAAACATGTAGCAGATATCATGGTTAACCGAGAAATTTCCAATGATTTTTTTTAACAGTGTGTGGAACTTAAAATTCAACTTCTGAAAAGCGCTTTATTTTTGTTGCGATGATATTGAAGAAAACTAATAATATTGAGTTTGAGTTTTACGGTCTTTGGTACTACCCCATTTTTATATTTTAAATACCTGTTTTCAGTGTCACTGTCTGAAGAATCTGAATCTTGTTTTTGTGCATGACACGTAACCGCGACTCTAATCCTTTAACCCTAAAATGTAATTAAATTATTAAGTATTACGATGGTACAAATATAAAACTGTTCTTTTCAATATGATGAAGGCCAATAATTTGAATACGTTTTTAAAACTAATTGGAGTTCGATAGTGGCCGATATTCGACCTTTTCACTTTCATTCTCTCGATACAAAATTAATGTGAAAAAAAGATTTTAATAAATTTGCTCAATCCATACTCTCAAAAAATTCACAAAAAAAGTGTTTTTTACGCTGACACTCTTACTTCGCCCTTGAGCTTTTGGGAAATTTTCATAAAAATGTTTTTCGTTTTCACTAGAAATTTTACCAAAATGAAATTTAATTTCACATTTTCACATCGAAAAAAAAATTTACCAGTTTTGGTTAATTTTTCACATTCTGGCAACGCTGCTCATAAGTTTACTAGATCTCGCAAAGAGATTTCTGCTCACTTACATTTTTTATCAACCATAGTAAAGTAAATATAAACTTTGAAAATACTCTCTCCCATACAGTGAGTATTTATATATGTCTTGGAATGACATTTTATACACAAGTAGTCATTTTGCGGGCCTTTACCTAATTTATTGGTTGAATTTTATAGTGAACAAAAACAACAAATATATTTATATATTAATGTTCCAAGAAGTGCAAGAGAATAAGATCATCATATCGAATAAGATCATAACTAAAAAAATAGATTTTTACTTGAACTCTTTTTAAACAAATATAGGGTATTGCTCTGCCTCTGTCATATATTTATGTATGTAATTTGTATTGAACTGGTATCACAAATTAATTTTTAAAAATAATAAATAAAAATATAGCAATATTAATTCATGAAGAAGCCACATGTAAGTCATGGTATGACAAATTTGAGTGCATGTTTAAATCAATTTTCTAATGATTTGTTGAACAACTAACATATAAATAAGTACCACTTAAAAATTCAAAATATTTTTCGACTGATGTTCGTTAACACTACGATGCATCCTGTTTCATATATGGGTCTCTGATATTAGAACAGAATTATAGTAATTATATTTCCGAGGCTAGTTTTCGAGGCTAAAGTTTATGTTCTCAAGCGAGGGGGTGCGATAAAACCATGCGAGATAACGCCATATGGCTTTATCTCCCATCGCATTGAGAGATAAAGCCATATGGCGTTATCTCCATGGTTGAATAACAAGGTTGCTTCAAAACTGACTGTGCTCTCTTTCGCATATCCGAAAGTGTCAAAAATAAACTGGCTGTCGAAAAAAAGAACAACAACAACAACAGCTGAATCAGTTCGCTTTGACATTTGCGGCAGTCGCGCTCTCCGTGTTGCGGCTACCTTATTCAGTGTACCCTGGTTATCTCCCATCGTATTGAGAGATAATGACATATTTTATTTTTGGCAATTGAGAGACAAAACCATATGGCGTTATCTCTCAATTCATTGCTGTTGCATTGTTATTGTTGATTTGATTGTTATTCATTATATTCCGTAACTCTGCTTATGAATGTCATATTGTATCCACGTGTTTTGTGATTAAAATGGAAAATAGTGAAATAATTTGTGAATATAAATTAATTCCGGGATATCAGATATCCTTTTACAGAATTTTTACACCTCAATTAGAACATTCTGTAAAAGGGAAAATCATTAGCTTTTGTTTTTTTCAGTGAAAACTAAGGATTTTCTCAATGAAACGTTTGAGGTTTTCTTTTACAGAGAAAATTCTTATTAGATTGGCTCTCAGATTCTCGGCTATAAGAAACATTACCAAAATAAACCTTTTAAAATAAAATATCAAATGAGATATAAAGCCATGTGAGATAACGCCATATGGCCTTATCGCTCTTTGTGATGGGAAATAAAGCCATACAGAAATTTTGACAAAAATATGGCTTTATCACTCTTCGAATTGAGTTATAAAGCCATATGGCGTTATCTCGCATGGCTTTATCGCACCCCCCCTTCTCAAGCTTTACATGGCATTATTTACTCTCTGAGGTTTGCCATTTTCTGCAAACTTTTCGCCGCGACTGGGAATCGAACTCGGTCTTCGAGCATGCTAAACCACACACATGCCGCGGTCGTCACATGAACGGTTCAAAATCAAGGTTCACTTTTTCAAATTTGTACATTGTAATGTACGCATTCTTTCCAAAAAAGGTGAAATTTTCAACTTCATTTAGAGGAAACAAGTAAATATATAAGGAATTTTCAACTATTTTTAATGAAAATTTCATCGAAATAAGTTGAATAAACTTTATGTAGAAAATTTAGACCTAAAAGTAAAAAAAAGGAAAAAAGATGAAAATTTCAACTATTTAACCCTTCGATGCATGAATAGGTCCCTAGGGACCTATTGCGTTTTCAAACGCAATTTACTCCTATTTCGGCCAGGACAACACCCCCCTAAAGTTACCATGTATTCCAAGAAAATTTTGTGGAGAATCGTTTAAAAAAAAAATCAAGGCAATCCGACCAATGGTTTAGGTGCTACACCCATTTAAATCAAATACATGCGCAGATGCGTGAACAGGTCCCTAGGGAGCTTGTACTGAAAATGCAATAAAACACTTATAAATGCATTTGTTCTTCGCTTTATTATAATTTTTTTATTGTTTCAACATATCACAGATGATATCACTCCAAATCATACTATCCCGTCATAGGTATGATCTATTCTGGTAAATTGCCAAACCAGGATCGTGAAGGAAATCAGAGCCAAAATGTTGTAATTACGCTTATGGAGAGATATATGGATACTGGCCGCACAGTTTATGCAGACAACTTCTTCACAACGTTGGATTTGGCACGTGTTTTGATGAGGAGGAAAACGGGCTACGTTGGAACAGTTCGCGCAAATAAGAGGTTCGTACCGCAGGAGTTCCAGAAAAATCGCCAGCGTCCTGTCCTCACCACATTGTTCGGCTTCAACGATGGCGATATAGCACTATCTGCATATGTGCCAAAACGAAACAAAGCTGTTCTTCTTATGTCTACTCAACATTATACTTGCGCTGTCGATGAGGCCAGTGCAAAGCGGAAACCCTACAGCATTCTGGACTACAATGCTAATAAATCTGGCGTAGATGTGATGGACCAAATGCTGGGCAATTACTCGTGCAAACGCTCTTCACAACGCTGACCATTAGCAATGTTTTACAATATGGTAGACGTTGCTGCACTTGCTGCATTCACCATATACAACGAAATGCAGCCTGACCAACGAAGTGATCGACGACGGGCGTTTCTCCAGCTCCTCACTAGGCAGTTGGCAATGCCAAACATTGAGAATCGGGCCCTAAACAACCAAATCACGAAGCATCCAAGGATACGCAATGCGATGGAGACATAAGATAAGACCAAGACCGGTAGAAGTCAATTCACAGCATTTGCGCCAAGGACGAACAGGCCGTCATGCCGCCTATGCCGTTCTGAGTACGGACGGCAGCTGTTTGCTGTTTGCGGAGAGCATTCTACAGTCCTCCACCGCTGTCATACTTGCGAACAGGCCACGATGGACCAACAGCAGCAACAACAACAATAGAAAATAAGATGTTTTATATGTAAATTTTATTCACTTTCATATGACCCATGTAAAAACAAAAAAAAAAAAAATCTAAATATACAGTTTTGTTCTTTAGACAATAATAAACATAAAAAAAAACTTAAAAAATTTTTGCAATTTTTTCATAGTAAAATACTTAAAAATAAAAAAAGGTCCCTGGGGACCTGTTCACGCATTGAAGGGTAAAAAAAATGTTCACGCATCGAAGGGTTAAGCAGGAAAATTAAAATTTTTCAAATATCAAATTATTTAATAAAAAGGTGAAAATTTCAACTGCAAAGTTCAAAAACGAAAATTTTAATCGAAAAAATTTAAAAATACAACAAAAAGGTTGACTTTCTCAACCCAAGTAGTTAGCAATACAAATAAAAGACCGACTTTTCAACCGAAAATGTTGAAAAATTTAACTAAAAGTAGACTTATTTAAAGACTTAACAAAAAGGCTTTTTCAACGCTATTAGTTAAACAATTCAACTAGAATTTCAATTCTTCAACCGAAATTTAACTGAAAGGTTGTTTGTTTTATTCCTATAAGTTAGAAAATTCAACTAAAAGTTGGTCTCGAATGATTCTTAACACTATCCTTAATAAACAAAAATAGGAACAATTGATAATTTCTAAAATATTATTTTTATTGATACACTATTATATTTAATAAAAATAAAATTATAATTGATAATTTTTTGAAATTGTAGGTACTCAAACAATAAAAAATTTCAATCTTGACAATCATTCATGGCAAAAAAAATATAAAGATGAATATCTGCACTTAAATAGTTGAAGAAGTAAATTTTAAAGATGCTTAATTAGTTCCCTAGGTTTTTAAATACTTTTTCAACACAGCAATGACGAAAAACTTTGCCAAAATATTTGAAAAAGTATACTAAAAAAGTTTAAAAATTCGTTCCGTAAAATTCAAATATGTTTTTAACTTATTTAAGTTGAAAATTTTACATAAATTGTTGAAAAATTATAAATGAAAAATTATTCCTTTTAATTTAATTTTTAATTAATTTTAAATAATTTAAACTGAATTTAATATAATAATTTTAAAACTAAAAAAAAAAAATTTAAAAACTTGACTCAAAAAGATTAAAAATGAAATGAATATATGAATTGAAATTTAAAGTTGAAGATATAATTTTTTAAAGAAAAAATGTTTGTTTCAACCAAAAAAAAATTTTACTGAGGTTGAAAATTTAGACTTGAATTGTTAACCGTATATAAAATAGGTCTTTATCCTTAAGTCTCATAGGTCCTTCTCACTTATTATAGATTGATATATATTTTTTTATATATGTATTGCGACCCTATCGGCATGCGCCCCGAGCCCGGAACTTACTAGCTCTGCTTTTGGGCGGCCCTGACGATAAAGGCAACATCAACCATGGTTGAATAATAAGGTTGCTGCAAAACTGACAAACCATAGCCGTAACTATCAAAATCAACTGTGTACCAAAAGCAAAAACAACACATATAAAGAAATAACATTTTCAATCAATATGCAGTTTATATGAATAATTTCACTGTTTTGCAATACATTTTGCCATCTTCCACTCGTAAACACGTTAAAAAAAGTGTATATAACCACATATTTTAATTATTAAAAACAAAAACATATCCAACGTCGTTTCATGTTTCTTTACATTCTGTTTTCTTATTGTCTATGAGCTGCCAGTTGCTTGAGAGTTGAGAGTCAAATTTCACTTTGACACTTTCGGTAGTCTCTCCGTCTTGCAGCTACCTTATTTTGTGTACCACGACATCAACGATTAGAAAAACTTCATGATATCGCACACTAAATACAAAACTGTCACAACTCAAAAAACATGACTTTTCAGGAAAAGCGAAAATGAAACTCATTGGTTGTAACTGCAGAAGAAAAGCTTTTTTTATTTAAACTCACAAACTTCATTCTTCCAGTTAATGAAGAAAGTAATGAAAAAGATAGTGAGATATGTGTTTTGTGAATTGATTTATAACAAAATTCAATATAAAAAAATTTTGAGTTGTGACTGTTTTGTATTTAAAACAAAAAAAAAACAAATTGGCCATTTCATCCCTTGAAAGGACTTTGACCGAGCTTCTATGATCAATTGGGTTGTGTGTGTTATTAAATGTTTGCACAAAATTAAACGAGAACTGGACCTATATGTTTTATGCCTCAAGAAGCTTTACATGGCATTATTTACTCTCTGAGGTTTGCCATTGTCTGCAGAGAGGTGGTGACCGATCAGAAAAAATTTTTTATTGAAAAAACTTTTCGCCGCGACTGGGGATCGAACTCGGGCTCCGAGCGTGCTAAGCCACACACTTAATAATAACACCAAGGTAGTATTGACGTTTCTGTTGGAAACGAAGTTCTGTCAAAAAATATAATATATAATTATATATATTATATTATATTATATATTATATATATTATATTATATATATTATATAATTATATAATATAATATATAATTATATAAATATATATAAGAAAGAGAGCGCTCACAATCCGTCATTGCATATAATTTATTTTCACTGGTCACATTCAGCGCACTCAATAGTTGGTAACTGTTAAGTCAAAACTTGATGTTCATAAATGTGAAGTTGCGCATTAAAATGCATTTTAAAATAGAACATTTTTAATTTGTCGGTAAAATTTCCATTGGTTGTTGATACAAAGCTTCACATTTCATAAACTTTTCTGAAACTTCCTTAATATCCAATAAATGTATCCAATATCCAATGTAGAGATTAATTAGTTAATAAATTTATTTCTTACAAAAATTCTATTTTCAGTAAAAATTAACTTATCGTTACAATTCCTCATGGAGCAATTCAAAAGTAATGCAATTGCAACAAATGTTGCTAACCCATGTTTCTATACCGAAACCTTCGCATGGAGCAACTTTTTCAAAACTAGTTGGCAACATGTCTTTTTTATTCTTAACTTTTAATATCTCATAAAAAAAGAAATTGAAAAGTAAATTTCAGTTCCATGCATAGTTCATAAAATTTAACCCAGATAACCCAAATAGCCTACATATAGGCTGCACACTCTATAAGTTATAATTAAAAACTACTAATTGTTACATCATTTAATTTTCACACACATAATAAAATCGATCGAAAAAGCTTTCACTAGCACCACAATAACAAATATTTATTTATAGATATCACTGTATATACCATAGCGGGGTTGCGATTTATTTTTTTAGTTATATTTTGGTTGATGATAGAGGTGATAGCTACACACTAAGAAATTTCTAAAGAATTTTTACACCGATCGATGTTCCATGGAGTTATACCAGAGATAATGAGATGGGAAACTTCATTTTAATGATGTTTTTTTTCACGTTTCCCTCCAAATTCATGCTTCTTCTTTAATTTTTTGGGTACTTTTGTGAGACTCATATATTGTATACATGATTCACCTCATAGTTGTCAAGTATTATTGTCAGATTCTATTAATAGGGTTGCATTGCAAAAAAAATAAAAATGTACTATTATATCAAAGTTGCTTCGAACTTAAATGCTGTTTGCGGTAGACCAATGGTATTTTCTTTTCCCGATAAAAGAAATCAAGAATATATTCCATTTTTCTGCACCCTCTATGCAAAGAGTGCAGAATATATCACAGTTTTTATTTAACCCAAAACTTTGCCCTGTTCTAAGTTGATAAAAAAACAAAAAAACCAAATTTTGTCATAATTCTACTTTAGGGCCCACGCCCTTTTATTTTTTTTTTCGAGTTGGATTAGTTAGATTATATGTATTTGGGTTCACTTAGCCCAATGAAGGTAAAATAAAAGGACTTTTTTTTTGGTTAAGGTGATAAAATTCATCAAAGTTCGAAAAAAGCTTATACAAATCTGTGAATTTTTTAAATTTTTTAACGAATATTCAATATAAAACAACAAGTTTAAATAGAGAAACTTGCCTTTATTGTTAATTTATTTTAGCAACAAATTATTTATCGTTTTAACCAGAGTGGCACCAAAATGCATAGCCTCATACTTGTGCTTAAAGTTAATCGTGCCCTTCTTGTTTGAATATTTGGAATATTTTTCTCTTTTTTGTAGAAACAGCTTTGAAAGAAGAAAGATAAATGAATGAAGTAATTATATTTACCAACAAAACAATATGAACATGTTGCAAATCTAGTTTTTTATCTAATGAAATCTTTAAGTTAAACGTATTGCTTATTTATGCTTCGTTTTTATAACAAAAACTTATTCATTTTAGCTTCTGAATTTACAGATAAATATTTGCTATCTTCCAAATAAAAGTATTTTTCATTCTAAAGAAGAAATTCATTAACTTTTAAAATTTGTGATTTTACACTTTCGCCCTGTTTACCAAGAGTTATGCAATCAATATTCAATATTCAATATTTCAATCGCTTTCCTAATTTGCGCAAAGCAATATCTTATTCAACAACTTTAAACTTGTTAACAAATAATTGGTGAGTGGTAAAAAGTTATTCAACACAATTTATAAGCTTATAACTAAGTTCTTCTATGTCAAGCGAAAGCTTCATTGATTAAATAAAGAAATAATGGGTTCCGTGAGCGAGAAGGTAATCAGTGATTTAAATAAACTGGATTACTTTCTCGATTGCATGTAAGCAGGATTTTGTTGGGGCTTTATGTTCAATATTTTCTTAAAATGCCACTTTTCAGTTCCCTCAGTTGACAGCATTTGAGGATAAAATTTTAAAATCGTAAATTTTGAGAAAGAACTGCAATTTATCTTACTTTTGAGATCAAATCTTTCGTGAAAAAAAACACTATTCAATTTTAAAGGTCAGAATTTGTTTGAGAAGAGAACCAAAAACTGCAAAATTCTTAAAGAGGGCCAAAATAATAAAAAGTTATTCTGTACCTTGATTCTATTCCTAGTGGAAGGATTCTGTAACACAAACCGACCTGTATTAAATTGCTTCCAAATAAAATAGTACTAGTACAATTCTACTATAATTTCGTACTTATTAATTCGTAGTGAATAATACCTACTCTAAATAGTACAAAACTACGTTTTTATGCAACTCTGCTGTTGGCTTTCATGCCAAGGTGGGTTTCAGATTAAAGCAGTGAGCGCTTTCAAGCGATACAACTGTTCCAGTAGAAAACCTAATTAGCGCTTTTTTTCTATGACTGAGTTGATAAGTCAAACATCAAAAATATTGTCAATTTGTTAAAATGCAATGCCGTGCAATATAAATTTTGACAAATAACAATGAATGCGCATGTTCTTGTAGTTTTGAGAGCATATTTTTAAAATTAATACTGAATAAATAAACTTAAAAGAGGCAAAAATTACAATTTCCTGGTTAAGCTACCAATTTATTCAATAAACTGTTTTGCATTTCGTTAATTTGACAACTATTTTGACGTTTCAAATAGCAAACTATTCAGAAAATATAACTTATTGAGAGCTGGACGTGGCCACTGAGTTTTCACCAGACTGCTTAAATTTAAGGAAACTGTTGAATTATGTATTTAATAATGGTAACTGGGGAGTATGTCAAAAATTGCACTAACACATTTATAGAGTTTATGTTGGTATTGTTGCCATTTTGACAGAAGGCTATCTCTTTCTTGGTAAAAATTTGTCGAAGTTTCCCATCTCATTATCTCTGGTTATACAGTGTTCGGTGTTGAAAACACCGTGTCAAAGTGTTGCCATTTAATATCCGAAAGAGCATATTTTTCACACCGATCGGTGTAATTAATAAAAATTATGAATTTTTAACATCAAACGGTGTAATATTTATTTATTCGAAACGATCTTTTGTAACACTTTATTTATTCAAATGGTAATATATAGATATACTTAGTAGTTATTGGGAAAAAAACAATTGTAAATTAGATGAAAATAACACAAGTACTTTGTTCCGATCAAGTGAAGTCCTTATAAATTTTAATGCGCTTTTTTTCTGACAATTGCATTATATTCATCACGATGTCGTTAACTTTATCATTGATCTTAGAAAGAAATTGATCAAATTTTCCCGAAAAACCTTTTTCTATTGAAAGTCCTGTGTTATCTGATAAAAAGTGAACATAATGAAAAATAAAAACGGATCAAATAAATCTGTTTTCACCTGTATCAAAAAATTCTGTCTACTTTGCACCGACGTCGACATCGTGATTCTTCTAAAATTTCATGTGATTCTTGCGTGTTTAGTGCTTGCTACTGGCTCTGATGAAAATTTCCAAAATTGATAAAAATAAACGAAAAACTATCAAAATCAAAACAAATAAAGAACTTACAATATTATTGGGTTCTTGCCTTCGCACTTTGGGAACAACTGAGCTGTTTCCTGCACATCAAGTATATTTTCGTAGTATTATAAAAATTACCCAAACTGCATTTCTTCTGTCTAGTACTCGATAAGGTTAAGAACTTCCAAAAAGAAGTTATTCTTAGGCAACACGCAATTTTTAAAATATAATTTAAATATTTGTTTCTTTAATTCCGATTTTCTGTTCTGAGCAATTTTAATTTTCGATGTCTTTTTAAATGATGATGTAATTTCAATGTTGCTCTTCTTCTTTGCCTTTCCTATTTTTTACACCGTTCACATAAGTGCGGCATTTCACACCGGTCAAACGGTGTAAATTAGCACCGTTCGGTGTTAAAACATAAATATCCGCTCATCGGTGTGAATTCATATTGGAAATTTTTTAGTGTGCAGTGAAGTTCATATTCTACAAAAACACTTGATGCTTTATGTGGTTTTGCGAATAAATTCTGTAACTGTGAAAATTTTCTTTACTTGCAATTGTGTAAACGAAAATGTTTTTTATTTAACATTAATACTTTAGATTTTTGAAAAAATTAATTTTAAAAAATGCAACTTCAAAAATTCCCACAAACCCACCCTAAATCCTTTATTTCCATGGAGTGGTCAAAATTCCCAAAAGAAAAGGGTTTTTCCCACGATCACCCAGCACTGGTCTATACGTCATGTTTTTAACGTCAACACTGACGCACTCAATTGAGTGCTTTAAAAGCTGCTCACTCGTCGCTCAATTCGACAGTATTAACTAAACTTTTATTGGTGAAGCATATAATATTTTTGTGCTTGAACAATGTTACCAGATTACAACAAATTGTGTCAATACAATGTGATTATATTTAATAACATAAAAAATAATCAAAGCGATTTGTTGTTGCTGACCAGAACATTTAAAAACTTAAACTGCAGAGTAAAAGTTTGTGATAAGCCTACGATGGCTGAGTACAAGAGCGCCATAGAAGAGAGTGAGCAGAATATGTCTAATAATAAAAATTGATTCAGAGAATGTTATTTAGTTGAAGTCCATTAAAGTATCTTTTAAATTGTTAAAGTTGGAATTGATGTAAATACTAAAAGAAGAACGGTAAAAAAGATATAAAATAAAACAAAAATTAAATTTTAATCTAAGTCAGTTTATTTTGAAAAAAATACTTAAAACTAAATAAGTATTAAATAATTTTATAAAAAAAATTTTAAAGCATGTAAAATAATAACAATAAAAATTTTAACGATTATTAAATTAATATTATTGTTATTATATATAAAAATATAAAATTGGTTTAAATTTATAAAAATATTATTGTAATTATTATATCATTTTTACCAATATAACAAATATGCTTTAATTCCATAAAAATAATTTCCACAACATTAAAATTCATTTTAATAGTTTTTTATACATTTTTTTCTTGAGACTTTAAAATTCTAATAAAAATCATTTCTTTTTCAGTTTGTTATGAGAACTTTTCAATATATGAATATATTGTTATTGTTGTACTAGACAATGAAAATACTTACAATCATCTAATCACCACCAGCGATGGCCGAGAATTACGCATAAATAACGATCTTTTGGTGAGAATAACTCAAAATCGTAC
Source organism: Tetanocera ferruginea (assembly GCA_958299015.1). NCBI lineage: Eukaryota > Metazoa > Arthropoda > Insecta > Diptera > Sciomyzidae > Tetanocera > Tetanocera ferruginea. Next base: position 139,625,164 of record OY282640.1, read on the forward strand.
TCTCGCCAACAAGAAACGTTTATTCATCATACAAACCAATCAAAACTACAGTGAAAATCTACCCGGAGCAGTTCAACCTTATGTGGATAATACAAATAAGGAGCCAGTTAAACTATGGGTTGGACCCACAGTACGCTTGTATGCCACAAGTACGTAAATAATATAAATTTTTAAAAACTTTCCATGAGTAACTTTTGCAAATTTCTAAAACTTTTAAAAAAACAACAAAAAATCAGGTCCAGAATTTCGCCTCGGAGACTACTGGTCGTATCCTAATGCGCCGGTGAGCCCATTTATAGCGGCATTTTGTAAAAATTTTGAAAAATATGCTGAACACGCAGCTATACAAAATATTTATGTTGAAATACTGGAAGATTTGGATAATGAAGAGTTAGTTTGACAATGAAATAATGTGATTATTTAAATATTATAATTATTAAATTTGCATTATTACAGTTTCACGCCAATCATGGAGGATTCAACCAATGTGTATTTCGGCAAGGCACTTACTGCTAATGCTCTGAGGGATTTTTTCTCCAACATAGAAATGTAAATGCTGACAAAGCACAACGCTTGATGTGTAATTGTGAAAACTTTTGTTAGAAAAATGGATTTTATAAATTATTTCTTATAAGTTATTTATTAATTATTTAAAACAAAAAAATATTTTGCAAAAACCAGCATAAAAAATTCTGATTTTGGGATGAATTTTCTTGCAAGAGAACTAAAAGATAAGTTATATCTTGAACACATTGCACACGACGAGCGACGAGCGCCAAACCTTACTTTAAATTTACATTTCTTATGGAACGCAATTTTTGAGACTTTGCGAAGACATTGTTGCGCGACATCGAATGTCGTTGTCGTTGGCTTCAATTTAATTCTTATTTGACATGCGACAAAAGGCAATGCCTTACATCGTTTACATTTTTTATTGGTTTTTGTTTCGTGTGGGCTGCTCAAGTGGTTATTTTTGAGTTCGTTTGTTTATTTCAAATATATCTACAACTTTGATAAATATATTTTATCAATTAATTATTATTATATTCCAAAAACACATGCTGCTGAAGTTTACTGCAGTTGTGTTTATTATTATCAAGTCGCTTAACTTTTTTTTACAGCGACGGTCGCTTAACTTTTTTTTGCCGTTCGTCGCTTGTTGTGTGCAATGTGTTCCAGCTAATAAGATAAGATGAGAACAATTTTTATTCCGCAAAATGAAGATATTCGTAAAGTGATTTGAATTTACTGAGGTAGAGGCAAAGCACTCAATTCAAATTTTCATGTTGATATACTTAGTAACAGTAAAAAAGTGACTTCTTGCGAAAAATAGTCAATTTTGTATGGAAAAATATTCAAAATATAGCAAAGTTCACAAGGGAATTACGAAAAAAAGAATTCTTTGATTTAAATAAAACTTTTTTGTAATTTTATTGAAAGTATTATCTTTTGACTTCCAAAATATTATCTGCCCCTTTTCATTAACAATAAAGTTATAGAAGTTTAAAGAAGTGACTTTTTGCGAAAAATAGTAAATTTTGTATGGAACAAAATTCAAAATTTAGCAAAGTTCAAAAGGGAATTACGAAAAAAAAGATTCTTTGATTTTGATGAAACTTTTTTGTAATTTTATTTAAAGTATTATCTTTTGACTTGCAAAATACTATCTGCCACATTTTAATTAACAAAAAAGTTATAGAAGCTTTAAAAAGTGACTTTTTGCGAAAAATAGTCAATTTTGTATGAGTGGCTCACTTTCTAAGCGGCTCACTTTTTGAACTCGAAAAAGCGAAGTTAAATGTCTTGCAATATCGATAAATTGGGTGTAAGCGGAGCTTTCTGGTTGTTTTTCTCTACACTCAGAAAAGTGTCTCGGAATAAGATAAAAAAGGCATCATATTTAGAGAAAAATGGTATAGACTTTGCTCCAGAGAATGCTATTCTCTAATTGCGACACATAAAATTCTCTAAAAATGATAAAAAGGTTCCATGAAATAGAAAAATATATCTTTTTTAGAGAAAAATACATATTTTTTTTTGAGAAAATATTTGTTTTTTTTGAAGAAAATACTTCTCATAGTGAATTTTTTATCAAAATATAAGAAAAGTTTTTTATTTTCAATAAAATTTCTCTATAAATGTGAAATTTTTTGTGCGAGAAAAATACTTATCATCATTAGAGGCATTGAAATATTTCCATTTCCTAGAAGTAAAGAAATATTTCTTCTAAAATGTGAAAATTTATTCTAATTGAAGAAAATTTTATTTGAAAAAGAGAGAATTGCTATTATCAAAAATAGAGAAATTTTTTACCGGAGCAAGGTATGTGTTTTTTTCTCAGTGTACACTCGGAAAAAAGTTTCTCGGAATATGATAAAAAAGTATCTTATTTACAGAAAAATGGTATAGACCTTGCTCTAGAGAAAAAAAATTCTCTAAAAATGATAAAAAGCTTCCATGAAAAAGAAAACTATATAAAAATATATCGTTTTTACAGAAAAATACTTTTTATTTTTGATAAAAGATTTGTTTTTAAGTGATGAAAAACTTCTCATTGTGAATTTTTTATCAAAATATAAGAACAATTTTAAATTTTCAATAAATTTTTCTTTATAAATGAGAAATTTTTTGTGCGAGAAAAATATATATCATTATTAGAGACATTGAAATATTTCCATTTCCTGGATGTAAAAAAAATATTACTTCGAAAATGTGAAAATTTATTCTAATTGAAGAAAATTTTATTTTAAAAAGAGAAAATTGCTATTATCGAAAAAAGAGAAATTTTTTACCGGAGCAAGGTATGTGTTTTTTTCTCAGTGTACCTTGGGAAAGATAAATAATGAAAAAGCGATGTTGGTGTTGGTCACATATATCAAACAAGATGATCACCCCTAAATTTTGGGCCGTTTAATAATTCCGTGAAAAATAAAATAAGAAATGCTATTACGGCAAAAAACATTTTATTTCTCAATATAGTTTCCTTTTAGCTTAATACACTTCGTGGAATGTTCCTCCAATTTTTTGATCCCATCCGAAGAAAAGTTTTCGGAAAGTCCTCAAGATAGCTTTGTGATAGTGAAGATAGCTTTGTGATAGTGTTAGCCAAGATAGTGAATATCTTTTCGCCAAGCCATTTCTTCAGGTTTGGAAACAGAAAATAGTCGCTAGGGGCCAAATCTGGAGAATATGCTGAATGAGGAAGCAATTCGGAAGCAATATTTCAATTCATGGAGTTTTGCCATGGGAGTTGGGCATGTGAGAACGCGCACATTTGCTTGATGGAAGAGCACTTTTTCCCGCTAAATGGGGACGTTTCTAATTCCAAGCGTCGTTTGAACGGTCCAATTCGGCTGCATAGTATTCGCCATTGATCGTTCTTTTCGGTGGAAGGTAATCGATGTAGATTATACTGCGTTCATCCCAAAATGTTGTCGCCATAACTTTTTCGGTCGATAACACCATCTTCGCCTTCTTCGGAGTACGTGCGGTCGGTGAAGTCCAGTGTTTCGAATGTTCCTTTGTCTCTGGTGTGTAGTGATGGATCTATGTTTCGTTTCACATCGATGTTTCCATGTTTCACAGTTACAAATCGACGAAAAAATCCTTATCTTGGTACAACATCGCCAAACACGCCTTTGAATCAGTCACACGAATGCGTTTATGGTCGAGTGGGCAAACGCTGCACCCATCTATTGGATCATTTTTGAAGTGAAACTTCTTTGGCGGCGAGTGAAATTTCAAGGTCATTTTTCGTGACGCTAGGCTAACGTTTTCAATTCATATGAAAATTAAAAAAAAATTACTGCCGCTGCCGAGAGTTGAACCCCGAACATCGTTGCTTATGAGGCGGCATCTATACGTTTACACCACGTAGGTACATGATAACCAGCCAAACAAAATGTAATTAAAACTGAACGCGTAACATACTGAAAATAACATAATTAACATTAACATTACATTAACATTAACATTACATTATTAACATAACCGTAACATTAATTTTCATCCTACAAGTATGCATAGAAAAAAAAATAGAAAAATAGCTAAAACAGGAGCAGAACGCGTTTGTGAATATAGAGAGCGAATTAGAGCTCTTAAGAATACAGCCGCAGCTGGGTCTGCAACTAATGATGAAGGTAAGGTGATTGCAACAACGGCTGAGTTTCAAAATGCATTTTTAGGAAACATCAGTGTATTTTGGTGAATCTACAAAGAACCAATCCCCAAAACCACACTGATGCATCTCAACAAAATTTTAAAGCCAACCAAGTTGATGCACTCAACAATCAATGTTCGTTGCTTTATGAGGCCCTCTATCAACATAGCAATTATTATGATCAGGAAGCAGGAGGTAATAATGAACAAGATTTGCGGAGGCTCCTTCAAAGAGTACTATGCAAATGCAATCCAGCATTCAAAAAGTAACAATGTTGAGAAGACATTCGAAAGCAACTTAAACACCAACTGAACTAAAACAAGTACCGAAAATAACTGTTATTTTACAATTTTCAAGTGAAAAAAATTGTCGAAAGACTTTTTTAAACATACCATTATGTTACAAATGTCCTCAGCCTCACGAATATTAAGTCGCTTTTAAATTTTTAAATTTCTTTAAAAGTTAATTTCTTGTCTAGTATATTTCGAGGAAAAATAAAGGTTACTTTTGACTTTTATTTTATCGGTCAAAAATAGCAGTTATTTTGTGACTTTAATTTTTTCGGTCAAAAATATCAAGCAATTTGCGTTTTCTTAAAGGCAGATTGAACTGTTGACACCATGTGTAAAATGTTTTACCGATGAGATGAAAATAATAATATCAAAATTTTTTTAAAGGTAAATTGATTGGAACAAATATAGATTACCTGATATTTTTGACCTAAAAATAAACGGCAGAAAATAACTGTTATTTTTGCCCGAAAAAACTATAAGGCACAAAAAACTGTTATTTTTGTCGGAAAAAATAAAAATTAAGATATGTTAAGTAAATATGTGACACTTTCGACAAAAACCATATTCGGTACGGTCCCTGGATGCAAATATTGAATCAACAAATTATTATTCCATTTCGTATTGATTGAATTTCTTTTCAGATACTTTCTCTCTCTATTTCACAATAAAATCTCTCTTATTTCTTACTGTTAAAGAAGTTTCACTTCTGCCACGTGTACGTTGCTACACACGAGTTTTTTTCATATCCAAATGATTTCGCAAAATGTTCCACACCCGTTCGTCTAAGATGCCTACGACCTCAACAATCTCGCGCACTTTAACCCGATATCATGAATTCTAGTGACCATTTCTGGTATGCTGACCTCATTTGGGCGTCCAGAATGTTCGGCATCACATGTGCTTGTATGACCGCATCGGAAGAATTCAGTAAACCACTTGTGAATCATTCCAATCGATGGTACAGAGTCCCCATAAAATTTATCAAGCCTTTCCTTGGTTTGGCTGGTGATTTTTTTGCGCAAAAAATAATGTTTGAAATTCACTTTTTTCCATTTTCACCAAAATTCACAAAGGGCTGAAATTTTGGCAGTAATCTTTTTACAGATGGTAGTTGGCAGGATCAGTGTTGCTTTTAAAGTAACTACGCAGGAAATTAAAAACTCACTAGCTTCTTAAATTGTCCTCGTATTATAGTGATTGGCGATATAAATGCCATAGTTGGTATTATGTCATGTTATGGGAAAATATGGCGTCGGCAACCCAAATGACAACAATGAGAATATTATGGATTTCCGCAACATCAATCACCTGGTGATAGGAGGAAACATGTTTGAGCACAAACTCTGCCACGTGGTTAACTTGGTCTTCCCCGGTGTTGTAGAACTGAGAACCAAATCGACCACTTTGCCATCATGCATCAAAATAAACACCAAGATCAGAATAAACCATTTTCCAGCTGTAAGAGATATAATTCCAGCGAGGTTCCATAAAGCTCTCCTGAGACTTGCCTCTGAGTTCCTATGTCCACTTATCCGTATCGCCTGGCTAAATGAGAGTTTCTCAAAAGATGAACCGTTGCATCACGACGTCATAGTTATTAAAGCTCCGAAGGAAGGCGATCTCAAGGAGCGCTTTAATTGGCGTGGTACCTACGAGATACCAACGGTTTCAAAAATTGTAGTGAAAGTAGTTCTGGAGCAGTTGAAGGATACTATACTTGACGACTTCTTTATCGCTGTTGTATGTGGAAAGTAACACAAGTTATAGTCTAGTGCTTGCAAGTTTTCTTAAGTCACTGTCATCGAGTTGTTCTTCGTATAGTCTGTCCAAATACAATAACCAACGATGATTTGGTCCGCAGAACAAACATGGAGCCTCTGAACCTCATGGTTAGCAGAGAAAAGTGAATATGGATTTACCACAACCTTAGGAAAACAATCAGTGTTACAAAAAACCAATAAAGTGGAAACCACAAAACGGAAGAGGCAGATCATCCGGCAGATCGAGAAAAGCTTGTAAGAGAACGGTAGAACGCGATGCCAGTTCTCTTTGCAAATGTTGAAAAAGAATTGAAAGTAACAGCAAGAAATCGAACGCGATGGAACGTAGATGTCCCCATAACAGTATCACCAACCACTTCTTCATTAGAATATCTGTGATATAGAACTAAGATCATATTATTAAATACTTATTCTGTGACTTTTAAGTAGATTCTCAATTACCTATTTCACTGAATCGTAATATTTTAATCTTATTTCGTAGACATTAGGTTAAGTTCCTTGTTTATCCACCGTTATTTCAAAAGTATTCATGTTTGAACTTATAAAATTGTGTTTCAATTTTTTCATATTTTTTCATTCAATATGATCAAACAGAACCACATAAAATTAAGACAAAAATTTCGATAGTAAATCAAAAGAATCAATAATATTCCATTTCTGTGTGATAAACTTCACGCTTCAACCATTTGACAAGATCATCACGTGTGCATTCATTCAACTCGTTGAGGCAATCAATGGCGCGAATACCCGGCAGACAGACATCATGTATATAGCGCTTAATACGAGGCATTTGGCCCATTTTACGAAGAGCCTTCAAGAAAGATAAGACATGATTAATTATTCTCCAGTTATCCACGTTAATTTCTCACTCACCTGTAGACAATACAGCTGCAAACGTGTATTATTGTCAGCGCATAGTTCTTTTTCATTTTCATCGCCTTGTCCAATGATGGGCTTCGGTCGGGCTAGACGTACTAATATATCCGCTATATCCATGTGCTCACAACAGCGCCAAAGTGTGCGTTTGCTAACAATTGCATTCTGAAAAGCCAAAACGACATACTCCCACGTGTCCAATAGTGGTGCATCTTTGGTAAATAGGCGGTACATTAACTTAACACCCTCAACGTCATCAAACATGCGCTGACCATCGGCGCATTGCAGCAGCAGAGCGAAACACTTCATGTTCATCTCATAATAGAGTGGCAAACGATTCAGAATTCGCTTATGTAGCAGCTCAAAGAAACCTCGCTCGATACCACGTTCTGGTGAAACTTCTAGAAAATGACTAAGATGCATCCATAAAGCCAAGGGATAGTATTGAGCACACTCGTCTTTGTGAAATATTGTGGTCAGATAGTCAAAAGCTTCTGTTTCCTCTAGCATGTGCAGCAAGACTGCAGTTTAAGCGGGGAGAAGTTATAAGTTTGAAGCAAAATATGTTGAAGAGATTAAAGTTTATTGTAGAATGTTCTTTACCTTTGCTCTTCTCACTGAGATTACGCAGAACTTTCGAAGCAATCTCCATGTATTCCTCTTTATTATAAATCATTATGTAAAACTCCTTGAGCAAATGTCGTTTAATAACCATCTTAAGGGCACCATTTAGGTACAGGGAAACTGTATCTGTAGATGTGATAACATTTACAAGCAACATTAATATAAATTAATATATTTTCAGGAGTCCTACTTAAAATCAATACAAATTCAAAAGAAATAATATAACATTTAAAAAAGGAATTTCTATAGCTTTTGCACGGGTTTGGATGCGGATTTGTTGCTGTCAAAATAATATGGCATCATGTACTGCGATTCCCTCTTGTGAACAAATGACTAACCATAATCCGCTGAACTCTCCCAACCTAACAGTTGTAGCCATGAATGGGGCGGGGTCCAACCTCCACCTAGCCCTTAGATACAAGAAAAGGACGCTTCGCCTGATAAAGACAATTTAGTGGTTGGAGAATCGGAGACTTCTTTAAACTCTAATAGTGAATATATGGAGAGTATTTAGTAAATCTTCCTTCTCGTACCAAAGGTGGATCCTGTTCGACTTAAACATACAGATAGACCATCCACAACTATTTAGTAATCCAAAACATACTAACTGAGATAGGTTTACCAGCGTTACACTAAAAAAAAAACAAAATAAGGGATTTGTAATGGACTAAAGGCCCCACGGAAGCATTTAAAAGTACGTCTTCTAACCTAACGTTACCTTAGATAACAGCGGTTGAACTTAATTCTTCTGTAGAGGCCCTTGAGAAAGTCAAGCACAAGTAAATAAGGGGTCTTGCCCTATAAACAGGGGTACAAATAAATCCTTTCCTTTACATGGTAGATTAAATTTTTCTCTGACCTTAAAAACCTTAGGCGAACCTTCGATAAATGCCACAGACTAAATTATTGGACTTCTTACAAGGAAATCCTTAACACCACCAACAAAGATATTCCTGACTCAAAACGCGATCTTGGGAAGAATATACCCACTCAATATACTACTTTGAGGAATCAGCTAGTCTTATAATTAGACAAATCTTATTCAAGGAACACTTAAGCCCTACTTTAATAAAAAAGGAGGGTAGTATGTGGTCAGAATCTTCTACAGAGTCATTAGAACATCTTCTTAGCACACATTTTCCTGGCTGCAAAGAATGAAAGTATAGCTCTTGAAAGTATTCACAAACTGTTCTTGCTTTAACAAGACTCTGAGGATCTGGAGAAGAGTCAAAGTTCTCTTTATTTTGAAAGTTGGTAGACGTGATCGCAAATCTTCGGACTAGGACTTCAAACCCATCAGCTTATTATCATACGTATTTGAAACACTCGAGAAAGTTCTAGACATTCATCTTGGAAATATATGCTATAGAACATCAATACCGAAAACCCAACATGCCTACTGCAAAGGCAGGTCAACGGAAACGGCTTAGCATGAGATTATTTCTACCATTGAGAGATCTCCAAACTTTAAGCAATTCACTCGAGCCACTTTTCTTGATATTGAAGGAGCTTTCAACAAACATTCATATAGGTGCCATTCGTGACTCACTTACCGAGGTGGGTAAGAAGTGGATTAACGATAGTCACAAATAGAGCTATAATACATGTGTATATTCCAATAGGCGTCGTCAAAAGAAGCATCGACTTCATAGCCAGAAATAATGCTCACAGAAACTGGGCTTCCAGAAGTGACTGCAGTATAACTAGGCTCTGGCCAGAACTTAACGAGAACAGAACTAAGAGCCTTCTGCTCTTGTCTAAACGGGAAGTCCGGATACTGGTGGGAGTCCTAACAGGTCATTACCACGTCGGGGTAGATTGGCATTACAGCACCAGACTTCTATCGCAGGTCATCATCCGGAAGAAACGGAAACAATCACCCACTTTCTGTGTGAATACCCAAATCTACAGAATCGTCGACTCCGATATATAGGCAACAGATTTTTCAAAGACTTGGATCATCTAGTGAAAACACCTTAATTAGACGTATTAAGGTATTAACGACGTATTAAGGAAGTTCACTAAAAGCCCAGGATGGTTTCGGTGAGAGCAAAAAAATATCAGGCTTATTGGGTACTACAATCTAAATGAGTTTAAATAATCAAATAAGGTGTTCGTAATGGACCAAAAAGCCTCATTTAAGTAGTGGTGCTACCCACGGAAGCAACTTAAAGGTGCACGACCCTACCAACCTAACCTAAACTACCAAGGTGGGTGGGGAACCACCTGTGAAGAACTGGATTATCTTGATGCTGAGTACAAGAGTTATCCAGGCGGATCTTGCTAACAACCAACTAACTAGACATGGTAATAGTGTAGTACCTCAAGGTGGGGTGATTTCTCCACTTCTTTGGCTGATAGCTTTGAACGGGATGCTGAATCTTCTTAAAAATAAAGGTATCAAAACAGTGGCATATGCGCATGACGTGGTCGTTTTGGTATCAGGACTGTTGCCCTCCATACTCAGTATTATTATGAAGGAGGTTTGGAAAAACTCAGCCACTAGGCAGCCGGGTGCGATCTAGGAGTAAATCCTTCCAAGAGAGAACTGAAATTGTTCATCACAAGCCCAAAGTGGAGAACTTTTTTCTACCACGTTTAAATGATTGAACACTTTCGAAACACTGGCACTGGTAATTAGCAGCACAGACTACGTCCCAATCCCAATATTGACTTTGCAAAAACATTCACTGGTTAGTTGGGATCTAAGAGCGAACTGGCACAATCGGGGTCCAGCTGCTGTCTTCGATGTAACCTTCTCGATACCGATGGGTGTAAGATGGAATGCGGAGTTGGAGCCGGTATATACTAAGATAAACTGGGTGTTACCAACTTATTCCGACTACCAGACTCAGCCAGCGTCTTTCAGGCAGAATTTCTAGCGATAAGAGAGGCTTGTCGGGCTATAAGTCGAGCCAAACTGACACAAACAATCTAAATACAGTGATACTGTCAGATAATCAAGCGGCCATCAGAGCGGTAGCTGCTTTCAAATCTAACTCCAAGCTAGTAAAGCAGTGTAAAAAGGAACTGGCCAGTCTGAGTTGTCAACTTCATATAACCATTATTTGGGTTCCAGGCCACAGAAACATTTATGGTAATGAGAAGGCGGAAAAACTAGCCAAGCTAGGTACTTCCCTTGATTCCCAGAGGAAAAGTATTCCTGTACTACTTTGATGCAGACTTAGCTTATAACAGATGGAGGAATTTAAAAGTCTGTGCTACAGACAGAAAAATTAGGTCTTCCTACAACCTTAATAGAACACGCGTACTGCTATCAAAATCACGGGCAATCAGTACCGTTAATTGGTAATCACGTTGAGAGACCCTTCAACTCCCACTGTCGTGGCTGTAACGAGCCGAACAAAAGGAAACAGTGGCACACTTTCTATTTGCTTACAAACAGCTAGCAAAATGCAGACTAAATACACTGGGAAAACCGTTCTTCGACAACCTACAGGAACTTTCAACTATAAGTGTCAACGATATACTCATATTCCTTAACCGAACTGAATGGCTCTGAGAAAGCATGCCTCATTCGTCCTGCCTATTCTAGAACGCACGGGAATTATAGGTAGTGACATCAAAACGGCTCAATTGAGCCAATTTGATACTGTCCACAGCTGTATCACCAATCTAACTAACGAACGAACCAAAATTGCTTCAAGTCCTTGAAGATGTAAAGTCGGGGACTGATAAAGCTTAATGAAGATGTTTGCTTTGAATTCAACAGGATTTTCTGGGAAAAGAGCCTCCTCATCTACCAAGAGAGATCGAGTTAACAATTATTGTTCATAACAGCGTTTAAGAATCATTTCACGGAGGTTAAGCAGTATTGAGATGGACTACATGTCATCTTGCTTCGTGAAACCCATATTGAAGAGCAACAAGCTCCATTTCAATAATGACCAAGTACGTTTCTGAGGTGGCAGTTGCCTTCCAGTAGAAAACACCTATATTTCTCCTGAAAATGCAGTTGCAGAGCATTTAAGTGTTAATGACATTTAACAACCTCAACGATTTATCAAAAACTTAACCAGCTTTCAGAATCGATATTTCGTAAGAATTTTAAAAGCAAGTGAAAGAAGTCATGTAATTCAAGTTATACTTACAGAAGATTTTCATCATTTTTTCGATTTCTCTGTAATATTCCAATTTGTATTTGTGACGTTTGCGCAAAAATATGTTTTGAATTCTATGAACAAGAAATACAATTAACACAAAAACATAGTTACATAATACATGTTGACAGCCGGCGTTTGTTGATCTTTGCACCGATTCTGTGCGGTGATGATTATTTATTTCTTTTACTTACTCAAGAGTAATGAAAACTAAGTGCAGTAGAGAGATATATTTTGAAAATCAACAAACGCCAACAAGAATGCTCTACAGATTGGATGGTAATACTACTGACTCACTTTCTCACGATATCAACTTCGGTTATAGCACGCTGAGCTTCAAGTGGATTCATGATCAATTCCGACAGAGAGTTAATTGCTCGCCACTGTGTCAATGATGTATCGCTGCAAGCTTCTTTCATCAACTGTGGCAGTGCCCAGAAGCCATAGGCCAACTTTGAGCGATCATCGAAATAGGTAGAATGATTACATTCGACGTCTTCATGCGGAAAACAGCACATTTCATGCTCATACTGCTGAATTTTGAATTCTATAAAAAGGCCATGGAAGAGAATATTTCGCAAAATTACATTCAAATACAGGCTTCTGTATAAAAAATACTTTTGACAGACCTTTCTGTACCATTTCATTTAGCGTTTGCGCTTTAAATGTCGGGAAACGCCATTGTAGAAAATGATTCTTATAGCACTCCAATTCATTCCACATGTTCCACAATAATTATTCAGAATTTTTTTTTTAATAAACTTTTTCAAAATAAAACCTAACTAAATTCAATTATTTTCTTTAGTTTTTGAATTTTAAAATTATTTTTGACGACTCAATTTTGACAACTATATCTAATGTGTACTTTAAAATAAAATTTCAGAAAAACTACGTTAGTTTTAAGGACTTCGTTCTTGGATTAATATTAATTCCTTTATAGTTAAAATATTGTGCAGCTCATACATAGCAGTGTGCCATCAAATTCGGTACTCGCCATTGACGCAGATTGGACCAAAGATCTTACGAAGAATTTACCTCTCGAATGCTCCCAAAGAACTTTCATCAGAGCTGCTCAACGTCCATGTTTGTGTTGCATATAGTATGATGGACATGATTATTGACTTAAAGAGCGTTAGTTTTGGTCGTCGAAAGAGGGCTCTGCTTCTCAATTACCTACTGAGTCCAAAATAACACCTGTTGGCAAGATTTATCTTTCGTGTAATCTCAATGTTGATATCTTCTCTATTATTAAAATGAAAACGTCATACGACAAGGAATCACCTTGTCTGAAACCTTCTTTGCTATCAAATTAAAGGGGAGAGGTCATTTGCAATTTTCACTGATCTACTAGTGTTACTCAGAGAGTAAATAATCTTGTAGAGAAGAATAAGCTTTGCAGGGATACTAAATTCAGACATGGTGGTGTGAAGAAGACACCTTATTGGACCGTCGAAGGCGGCTTTGAAATGGTCAAAATGATGGTGTGTGTCGATTATTGATGTACTTCTAGGGTCTTCTTCAAGAATTTGTCGCAGCTTAATTAACTGGTCAACGGTGAATTTTCTAGGTCTAAAACCTCACTGGTAAGGTCCAATCAGTTGGTTGACGATAAGCTCTAGTCTAATACATACAGGACCCTTATAAGCGATATTAAGAAGGCTTATCCCACGATAGTTGGCTTATATAGTGTTATTATCTTGCATGAGGATTGGACAGAGCACACTGATGTTCCAATTGTTTTGAATGCATTCTTAACCTATTTAGAACATTCCCATTAAATAACCATCCCTGTGCAAAAATCCTTTTTTGAAATTCATATTGTGAAAGCTGCATTCGAGAATCGCGAAATCAATCCAAGTGTCGCCCAGCTGTTTTGAATCCGAATCTCTGAAGTTGTGGATAGGAATATTGTGTTGTATAGAACATTAGAGAAATTTTCGTGAACAAATGTCAAATGGAAGACCTTTTTGATGGTATACGTAATAACTACAAATATCGTTGAGCATTGGGTTACTAAAAATACGCTTTTTACACTCACAACTCGACTTTGTCCATCACGACATTCGGTGTTATTAGAACCGGGATGTTTTTAGTGCAACAGTACTTAAAATTCGGACAAAAGTTTTGTATAGGTTTCGCAAAAATTGCTTAAAATCCACAATTTTTTTTAGACCAATTCAGAAAACTTAGTATTTTTAAAAGTCCTATTTTAAAAAAGAATCCTTTTGGTTGAAGACCTTCTTGGAAACAGCTTTCGCAAAAATCGCTAAAAATCCACAACCCAAAAGGCCATTTTGAGTAAAGGCCTTCTTGGATACAGAAGATACTTGTGTTATTCTCTATTTTCGAAAGATTTTTTCTCTTTCTCAGACTTTTGACAGTTTTACCATTTTTAGTCCAAAAAGTACGGGAACAGACCTACTATTAGATAACATTTTGGTCATGTATGATGGATATGATCTTGGTTTGTCTCTATTCTTTTAAAGCCTTCATCCACAGAAAGCCCGCAATACCAATTTCTATAGTGGTGGCAACAGGATTTACAGGATCTGTTCTGACTGTTGCAAAACTGTTGCCTATTGCGACAATCAGGCACATTTACCGATAGCTTGAAGTGTCTTCCATGGAGACAAGGTCTTTCGCTATAAGAACCAGCCCCTGACTATTTATTCACTGAGCTGGGAAAAAGACTTCCACAAGGCAAAAGTTCTACAACTGCAACAATTCTTATGGTTCAACTTCATGATGAGTTTTAACGTTCGGTCATGGGCCTGGCCTTGTTGCGCCTGAAAGAGCTGGCTATTGTCACACCTTATTTGGGTTTACTATGAGGTCGGGTCATTGACACCATGACTTTATGAATGAAAAACTGGTTTTTAGAAAAAAACTCATTTTATTTTTCAACATAGTCTGCTTTGAGCACTATACACTTCGTCCTATGTTTCTCCAAATTTTTTAATACCTTCCAAAAAAGAAGTTTTGGAAGAAGGACCTCAAAATAGGTATTTGCTTATAAGATGATTTCATAATTGGAGACAAATCTCTTTCCACCGTACCATCAATTCTTTAAGTTTGTAAACAAGAAAATGTCACTCTGGGCTTAATCCGGAGAAAAGGGCGAATGAGGAAGCAATTCTTTGCTCAATTCATAAAATTTCGAAGTTGTCACACGATTTCGTTTGTGGTCTTTTGTAAGCAAATGCGACATCCATCTTGCTGTTAGCTTTTTCATACCCGAAAATCAAAACAACTGAGGTATATAATGTGTCTACAATCTCCGATTGGCCAACACTTTATCGTTCATTTGTTTTCAATTTTTTCGGGTGCCGCGACCTCAACTGAGCTACCCGAACGTTTGGTTTGAGTGATGGTTTTTCCCCTCAAAAAATAAAGCTTTTTTCCATTTTCTCCACTGCTCACGCTGTCGTCTGCTATCAATGGCTGACCAAGCCTAAGGCTGCGAGCATAGTAAACGCCGGTTCAGACAGGCATGCTGAAATCTGTGAACTTACGAGATACAGATAGCTATCTATCTCGCTTGTTCACACTGCCTGTCTGCCTGCCTGTCTAATTCGGCGTTCGCTATGAACACGGCCTAACTAAATGATGAAGCTTGTTAAAAATTTGACAGAAATTCCAGTTAAGAGGCGAGAAATTCAAAAAGTCAAGACTACTTAGTGTTCTCCAGAAAATTTAAGCAAAAATAAAATAATTCGCAATTTTATTTTTACAGTTCTTGGGCAAGAATTTTTAATTTTAATGGCATTCAAAATTATATTATTTATTGTAACAAACAAAAATTTGACTGTAACATGGCTGTCATGAATTTTTATTTGAGACACATTTTACAGAATTTCAAATTTGTGGATTGATTTTAATTTTTTTTATTGAATTGTTTTTATTTTCAATGATTTTGTAATGTTGTAATGCTTTTTTGCATGCTTTGCTTCCAAAATTTTCGATTAAAAAATTCCCTTTTTTTTGTTCGACGAAGCAAAATGTTTCCCTCTTAGCTCAACAGACGATAGAAGAATCCTTCAAAAAGGGAAATTTCCCTCAAACTGGAAATACTGCACTGAATGTGGCCAAATCGGCAGTTTTCTATATAAATTACAGGTTTTTAACTCTGCTCAGATTTACAGATTAATTCATTTATTCATTATTAATTTTTTTTTAAATGTGAGGGCCAGAAACATATAGAGAGAAGAGAGAGAGATACTTTTTAAACGAAAAATGGCAACAGCGCAATTACGTTTCTTTATTTCGGCAAAAATTAAATTTTTTGCCAATGAACGAATTTCGTCTTAAGCGATTGTGGCAGCGTGGGTTCGAATGCCACGACCGACAATTATTTGTTTTTAGCAATTTTTTTATTATTTTTTTCAATTTGAATCATTGTTTATATTTTTCAATTTGTTTTCTTATTTAATTTGTTTATTTTTATGAATAAAAAAAGCATCATTGGATCATCAAAATAATTATATTACATATTTTAAAAATATTTCAATACTTTTGTTATATTTTGAAAAAAATCTATAACATTTTTTCGGTTTTAGTTGATCGAATGAAGTTTTTAATTCATAAAAATAAATAAAAACCAATAAGAAACTAATTTGAAAAATGTCAACAAGGAACAAATTTATAAAAATAATCAAAAATTGCAAAAAAAAAGTGTCGACCGTAGGATTCGAACCCAGGCCGTCATTAATTTGCACAATATTTAATTTTTGGCGAGTAAATAGAAAACAATAATTAAATAATTTGAAATATATAAACAATAATTAAAATGAATTAAAAAACTATCATACAAAATAATAAAAACTTACTGCAAAAATTAGTGCCGGTCGTGGGATTCGAACCCACGCCGCAGCGATCGCGGAACGCGAAATTCGTTCATTGGCAAAACATTTAATTTTTGCCGCAATTCAGAAAACTAAAAAAAACTTAAAAAACATATAATTAAAAGAAAAAAAATGTTCTGAAACTATCAAAAATAGTTGTTTGCAAACAAAATAAAAACTTTTTTGTATGTTTTATTATTTTTTAACTCATTTTATACAAATAATTCAATTTTGAGATCAAATTCAATACCAAACAATTAAAATTCAGAAATTCAATTTGAAATTCCGAAAATCTATTTTAAATTCAGAAAGCATCAATTGTCATATAGAAATTTCATTTGAAATTCAGAAAAAATCAATTAATATTAAAAAAACATCAAGTAAAATTCAGAAAAATTCATTAGAATTTTAGAAATTCCATTTAAAATTCAGAAGAGATCATGAATTATGAACATTAAAATAAAAATTTCAATGTAACTTCATAAAACATCAATTAAAATTCGGAAATTCAATTTGAAATTAAGAAAACATTAATTGACAAACACACACTCCACTTGAAATTAATAAAATGTCAATTGAAATTCCGAAAAGATCAATTAAAATTTCGAAAACATCAATCGAAAATCAGAAAATATTATCAGAACACCTAATAACGTTCGCAAAACTTATATTTTAAAGAAATTGCAATAAAGTTTAAATAATATTAAAATAAAAATTAATTTAATACAAAATAAATTAATATAATTCATAAAAAAAATTCAGACGTATTATATAATTTTGTATTTTTTCGAAATATTCTACAAAAATATAATTTCCACCCGAAAACGTTCGCAAAATTTTAAATTTTTTCAAACTTTTTGACGAACCTACACACTAGCTTAAGTTTTTCTTAAGTATTTCCAATTTTATGTTCTTCCCATAAACTTTACAACAACTCAGTTGATAGACAAGCCATTCCAATTGGAATGCATAAAAATACCTTACATCGTTTACTTGCAACTCTGGTTTTAACTTTAGTAAATTTAAAGGCATTGCCATCCGGCTAGACGTTTATTTAAGAGCGTGCATAGCGTAGCCACTTTATATAAAAGTTAAGCTCTCACGCACTCATTCACTCTTTCGCTCTGCTTGTTTAGCTCACTGCCAGCTGTATTGTGCTAGAATTGTATTAATATTAAGCCGGCAGTTTAGTTCGTTCTGCAGCTTCGTATGATTTCGTTGTTTTTACCATTGGTTGGAAAAATCGAGCGGTTCACTATAAATAAGCAAAAGTTTTAATAAAAATAAATAGAAAACAATTTACAAAAAAAAAAACAAAAACATATACACGAACAACCAGTCGAGCAGACAAAGAAATTTCTAGTCGAAAAATATTTTACCGAATCTAATTTGGAGCGAATTTTTGCTAGAAATTTTGTATATATGACAAAATTTCGTAAAAATTATGAATTTTATAAACAAATAAAAAAAAAACTAATGCATGTGAAATTCAATAAAAATATAACAAGAAAAAAAATGTAAACAAATAAAAGTTGCAAAAGGAAGTAAGCAAACAACAAGCAAGCAGCAACAAAAAAACACAAGTCTTAAGAGCAAACAACAGCAACAAGAATCAACAGCAACAACAACAACAACAGCAACAAAACAACAAGTTCAAGGCACAAATTTTTATTTGTTTTATTGCGAAATCTTAAGACAAATAAAATTAAAGTCATTAAATCCAGACAAATAGAAGTGTCGTCGAGGGTTAAAAAACGAAAACGCTGCCAGAATTGAAAATAATTTTCTTTCTTATTAACATCTGCTAATAGAAGTTAAAGAAGAATAAGAAGAAGCAAGACCTCGCTTCTGTCTGAATTTAACAAACGTCGAGATGGCTTTAATTAAATTGGCGAGGTGAGTTTTCGTGTAAACGTCTTTTAGTGTTAAGATGAATTGAGTTTTTAAGAGAGCCTTATGTACACAACTATTACATGCAAGCAGTGCTGCCAGACCTGCACTTTTGCACTGAGGGAATTTTTTGTGGAATTTTATGCAATTTCCAACCGAGTTAATAAGTTAATTTTTTTTTTTTTCATTTAAGTATTTATAAGATAAAAACTTTCAAATTTAAAAATGTTAAAATTAAAAAGTAAAAATTTAAAGATTATAAATAATAATAAAATAAACGAAAACAAATGAGCAAGCAACAATTTTAAAGATAAAGAAAATACTTCATACTTGCACATTTAGAAGACTATCAATAGCAGTTTAGTTTAATTGGAAAAGCCAAGATTTTAAAACGTTAATGAAATTATGTTTTCTGCGTTGATTTTTTATTGAAGCTGAAAGGGTATTATAAAGCCTTGGTGCAACAGAATCGTAAAAGCTCAGAAAATGATGAATATTGTATTTGTATCGATTATGATGTACAGTGGCTCACAGCTTATTTCGTGCAGACGATGTGTTTAAGTTTGAAATGCTATAACTTGGTAACTAGTACTGGTAATGAAAAAATTTAAACGACATTTGTATGCTAGAAATTATATATTTATATAGAAATTTTCATTTCTTTATATAAAAGTTTACTAAAAAGATAATTAACAAAAAACTGAAAATGCAGCAAAATTCAACGTCACAGCTTATTTCGTGTACACTGTTTTTACATGTAAGCTCTTGAACGTGATGCCGTTAGTTTATTGTTTTCTTTCGCTGTTTTTTCTTTACTATGTCGCGATTCTTGTGATCGCAGTTAGCAGTTATTTTAAGTGTGAATTTAAAACCTTAAGTGCACAAATTGATTTGTTTTAAAAATGGGCCGTCGCACAACAATATAACTGCGCGAATTAGTTTTAATTCACTTGAAAAAAAAAAAAGCCAACGGAAAATAGCTAAAATAGTAAATTTGAGACCCTCTGCAGTGCAGTACATCATCCAGCGCTTTTTGTACGAAAATCGTGTGGCTGATAAGGGCAGAAATGTTCCAAATAAAAAATTTACAGAAGCGGACGAGCGACTTATTCTGCGAAAAATCAAAGAAAATCCGAGGCTTTCGGCTCCTTAATTGGCTTGAGGAAGTTGAGAAGGAGTTAGGCAAGAAATGCTGTGCCGAAACAATTCGTCGTCTGCTGCGGGCCAACGAGTTTAATGGTCGAGTAACACGCAAGAAACCTTATATTAATAAACAAAATCAGCTTTGTCTACTGAACTTCGCCAAATAACACGTTTTATATACTAGGACATTCTGGAATAGACATTAATTTTCTCGAGCGAGTCTAAGTTCAATATTTTTGGCACCAACGGAATGCACTATGTGTGGCGTAAGGCTAATACCGAGCTGAAACAATAAACATCTCAAGCCTACAGTTAAACATGGTGGCGGCAGCGTAATGGTTTGGGCATATATGGCTGTATCGGGCGTTGGAAAATTAGTTTTAATTGAAGGCATTATGGACATGGCAATGTACCTAGATATTTTAAAAGAAAATTTGCTTCAAAGTGCCGACACCTTGGGCGTAAGAGAGACATTTCGGTTCTACCAGGACAACGACCCAAAACATAAATCGAGAATCGTCCAGTCATGGTTGATTTAGAATTGCTCGCATCTTATGAATCCGTCTGCACAGTCACCCGACTTAAATGTAATTGAAAATTTATGAGGAATTTTGGAGAGTGGCATTCGCAAGCGGAATATTTCCAATAAAAATGACTTAAAAAATGCCTTAATGGAGAAATGGCCACAAATACCCCCAGAGATTACAAAAAAGATGTAGAAGATGCTTAAAGATGTAATTAAACAAAATGGTGGCCACACAAAATATTAAAAAAGACTAGCATATAACATTTTCTTAAGATTCAGTGCAGTGCACGAAATAAGCTGTGACGTTGAATTTTCTGCATTTTCAGTTTTTTGTTTATTATCCTTTTAGTAGGTTTTTATATAAAGAAATAAAAGTTTCTTTATAAATATATTATTACTAGCATACAAATGTCGTTTACATTTTTTCATTACCAGCACTAGTGACCAAGTTATAGCATTTCAAAGTTTAACACATCGTCTACACGAAATAAGCTGTGAGCCACTGTATTTGTATCGATAATGATGTAGATATTTGTATCGATTATTAATTCTTAAATCATATTGAGCATTAAATCTATTCAATAGGTATCCCGACCTAATAAAGAACAATCTTAAGACTTAAAAAAAGTAAAGGTGTTTCAACGCAAATATCTTGAGTTCCCGGAGAAGTTGAATACTACCATGAATACGACTTTCATTGCATACAATCCGAGTGGCGTGTTTTTGAAAAATTAGTAGGGAATGCATTTTATTCTTATTAGCTCCACGCCAAGCGACTAATCCATATTACAGCTTGGATTGAAAAATGCCATGCTATATATACAAATTAAAAGTTTTTGAAGCAAAATGTTCTTAAATGGTACATGGCTGTCGTATGGCCGACAAGAGATATCTTTTGAGAGCAGTTGTGTGATCCAGCCAATTAACTCTCCAATCAACAATAAGCACCAAATACTTAAACTTCTCACCAGCGTTTGAATTTGCTGTAAGGCTATTGCAGTCGATAGTCAGCAATTGCTGTCCAAGAATGATAAATAACAGATTGCGAAATGCGCATGAGTTGCTACGTCACAACAGATCTGATGTACAATTCAGCTGTATTTCGTTCTGTCGCAATCAAGCAAACACACAATTACACAAATATGAAACAGAATTTTGATAAGCTATAACAAAAAAATTCCATATAAAATAATGATAAAAAATAAAAATAGGTCCAAGGAAGGTAGCTCTAGGAACTGACCAATTGAACCATTTTTGCAATTTTTTCTTAATAAGCTTAAATTAATCAAGCATACAAAATTTCATTATCATATGTGCACTCTTTAAATTTTTGCACCAATTTTGTATGGGATGAATGCACTGTGAGTCGAAGCATTAACATAGTTTTTTTTATTTTTTTAACATCAATTAGAGTAACGCACTCTATAAGAGATGAAATTAACCCGATAGCAATTAACCACAGTTCTTCGTGAACTGCTGATTTGACTGTTAGACTTTATGCAGCAGTCGACTATCGTCTACGACAGCAGCTGCTGCTTATCGACTATGACAGCTCTTTCGTGAACTGTGCTTTGACTGTGGAATTTTACGTAGCAGACAGCAGCAGCAGCTAAATATCGACTACGACAGTCTGTCGTGAATTGCTGCTTTGACTGTCGTATTTTACACAGCAGACAGCAGCAGCCGATCATCGACTACGGCAGCTGTGCTGTAGCTTCCGATCGCTGGTACTTTAACTGTACAGCCACAGCACAATTTTTGGTGCTTTTGCTATTTGTTGCGTACAGGATTGCGTACAGGGTTTAAATTGCTTTCAGCAGAAAAGCAAAAGTAACGAAACTCTTACTGCGGTAGTGCTGCCGACAGTTTTGACAAACATTGTTATACTGTTCATTTTACTTTGCTGTGTGAATTTTGAAAAGCAAAGCAAAAGCAGAAGCATTAAAAAGAATTTATTTTACTGCGTAGTGCTACGCAAGTAAAATAAATAATTTTATTGCTTTGCTTTTCATTTTGATTTTCTAATTTGTCACAGCACTACGACAGCAGCAATTATTAAGCAGCTAAGTTTCGCTTTGCTTTCGGATGTTGTGTATGTTGTGTATTTCTTGTTCGTCGTTTCTATGCTGCGTCGTTTCAGAGGTGCATGTCTATTTGCATGTTTTTTTATATAATATGTGCAGTTGTGCGCAGTCGTGTCTGTATGTTGTTACTTTGAAAAACTATCGGTAGCACTACCGCAGCAAAATTTTGCTGTTTTGCTGTTTTGCTGAAACTATTTTCATCCCTCAGCAAAACGAAGCAAAGCAAACGAATTGCTGTTTTCGTAGTGCTGCGACAAATAAGAAAAGCAAAATGAAAAGCAAAGCAATAAAATATTTTCTTTTTTTCTTTCGTAGCACTACGCAGTAAAACAAATTATTTTTAATGCTGCTGCTTTTGCTGTTGCTGTTCGATTTTCAATAAGCATAGCAAAGTAAAAGCAAAAGCAACTGAAGTTTTTTAAACGCTGAATTTATACCCTGCGAGAAAGTGCTTCGTTTACACACCATTTCTGTACCGTGCTCAGTGCTGCTTGTAGAACGTCAGAGACTGTTCGACTTGATGTGTACACTGAGAGAAAAATGTGTTAAAATTAAATGAAATTGTGTTCATATCTAACGAATTTGTTTTTGAAATAGAACTTGAAACAAATTCATTAAAATTTAACACAACTGTATTTAAATTTTAAATTCAAAACAAAAGTTTTTGTTTTTAAAACAATGTTTTTGTTATGAAAAACAAATTTAAAACAAAAATTTTAAAATTTAAAACAATTTAGTTAAAGCATTTTTTCGATGCCATTTTTTTAGCTTTACCGAGTTTTTAACATCAGATGCACAGACAGCTACCCTCGGGACCTCCGAATGTTAACCCCATTCGATTAATTATACCCTAAACCTGAAAGGTCAGGGTATATTAACTTTGTGCAAACGTTTGTAACGCATAGAACGAAGCGAGTCCGGTATAGAAAAGTATATATATTCTTGATCAACGACACCACGTGAGTCGAGCTATCCATGTCCGTCCGTCCGTCCGTCCGTCTGTGTGTTGTCCGTATACACAGCATAAGAATAAGCAGTTGAGATAATTGGATGAAACTTCGTACACGTGGTCACATGAACCCAAGGATCTGCACTATTGAATATTTTTGGAATCCGCCCACGGACACGCCTACCTCCCATACAACGCGAAAATTGAAAACTGCATAACTCAGCTCATAATTAGCCTACAACAATAAAATTTGGTATGTATGTATTTTATATTAACAGAAAGATATTTTTGAAAAATGAACGTCATCCGCTTACGGACACGCCCACCTCCCATACAACCCAAAAATTGAAAACGCAATAAATAAGCCTCTGTTTAATCTACAGAGCTAAAATTTGGTACATATGTTTTTTGTAACAAAACAAAGATGATTTTGAAAAGTGGACATCATCCGCTCACGGACACGCCTACCTCCCATACAACGCGAAAATTGAAAACTGCATAACCCAGCTCGTAAGCCTACAACAATAAAATTTGGTATGTATGTGTTTCATACAAACACAAAGATGTCTTCGAAAAATGGACGTCATCCGCTCACGGACACGCCAACCTCCCATACAACCCAAAAATTGAAAACGCAATAAATAAGCCTCTGTTTGACCTACAGAGCTAAAATTTGGCACATATGTTTTTTATGACAAGACAAAGATAGTTTTGAAAAATAGACGTCATCCGCCTACGGACACGCCTTTTTCCCATACAATCCAAAAAGTTTTAAACTCAATAAATAAGGTTATGTTTGTCATAGAGAAATTAAATTTGGTATGTATGTATTTTATTCCAAAACTAAGGTGTGTTCAAAAATTGGAAGTTATCCGTCCATGAACACGCCCAACTTCCATAGCGAAAGCACAATAAAGGCATTAACTGTGAGCTGCAGGAATAAAACTTGGTATGTGTAAATTTTTCATGAACATTTAAATGCATATAAAATATAGGCTTCATCCGCCCTTGGAGACGCCCATTTATAATAAAACTTTTTTGTTTTTGAAAAGTGGGTTTAGGGTATTTCATAGTCGGCCTAGACCGACTTTAGACTTTCTTTACTTGTTTTACATTTGATATATTTTAATATTTAATTAATTAGTTCTTATTTTATCGTATTTTCGATATTTTTCAAACCAATTCAAAAAATTCAAAAATTTTCATTGTATTCAAATTTTTGTTTGTTTTTTCAAAGAAATAATGAGAGAAAATAAAAAAAAGAAAGTAGTTTATAGGTAGCTGAAAATTAAACACACTTGTTTTAATTTTTGTTTTGTAGAAACGCAATGGCGTTAAATTTCTGTTTCAAAATTTTTTGTTTAATTTTAAAGTATGTTTTTTTTCTCAGTGTAGGTAACTAGCCGATTTTTATGAAATTGGTCGTGACTTCTTTGAAATCCTTGCATAAAATATGAACTTGTATACCCTAAACCTGAAAGGTCAGGGTATATTAACTTTGTGCAAACGTTTGTAACGCATAGAACGAAGCGAATCCGGTATAGAAATGTATATATATTCTTGATCAGCGTCACCACGTGAGTCGAGCTATCCATGTCCGTCCGTCCGTTCGTCCGTGTGTTGTCCGTAAACACAGGATAAGAAGAAGAAGAAGTTGAGATAATTGCATGCAACTTGATACACATAGTCACATAGGCCCAAGAATCTGCAATATTGAATATTTTTGGAATCAAGAGTTTTGTTCAAAACTGAGGTGTGAACAAAAAATGGGCGCAATCTTCCCACCAACACGCCCATATCCCATACAACCTACTATGGGAAAAACTCTGTAAAGTGGTTTATATATGAGCTTTTGGCATGTAGTTTGGCATGTAAGAATAATGTATCAAAAATAAAATGTGTTCAGAAAAGGGGCGTCATCCACCCATGAACACGCCTACATCCCATAAAACCACAAAATAAAAAACAAAAATGGGCGTAATCATTTATAGACTTTCTCTACTTGTTTTTAATTAGAAATTTTCATAATATCTGTTTCTTTGCGTTTTCTTTATGTTTTCTATAACTAAAAAATGACAGCATCTTTCTATCAATACTAATTTGCTTGACATTTTAGTACAAATAATTTAAACAAATTTTGTTCCAAGCGATAATTTGCAAACATTTTAATGATTCATGCTTTGATGGTTTTGTGAGGAAGTCAATAAATAAATTTCGCAAATAATAAGATTGTTAAAATAAATAAGATGGTCATAAAATCACCATCTTTCTTTATTTGATGAAACATGTTTTGTTATGTGAAATGCGTATATTTTCTGAAATTCGGTACATATAGATGTAGTCGAAACTTCTACTCGGTATACGGTACATGGCATTTCTTAAATGTTGATGCTATATCGATCATTTTGGTACAAACTGATGATGACCATCGTATGTACCAAAATTTTGTTTTATCCATTCTATCTAAATAAATAAATCGGCATGAAGTTTTAATATTAAATCCATCAAAGTTTTTAAAAAATAAATAGCCATATGACAAAAAGTCATAACCATAACCAAGCCGTCAAAGTGAATTTTTAGCACACATCCATTAGCAAACACTTAATGAAATGTTGAATAAATAAAATAAACTTAAAATCAAAATCAAAATGATGTTCAACAGTCATGCAAGGAAAAAAAAAGAAAGCAAAAGAATTGGTAATAAAATAAATTAATGTGAAAAATATGACCAAATTTCGAGAGAATAGCTATAATTTTCGCCGGAAAAAATTCAAATCAACAAGTTTCGATGGAAATAGAAAAAAAATAACTGCCACTTGGGTAGTAAAAGTTACTGCTACTTAGCAGTAAATATGGACATAAGGAAGCAAATTCGCTATAATTTTTATGGCACTTAATTTCTAGTGTTGTCCTTGTTATGGTTGGCACTAGTTATAGGAAATTGTTGTACAAAGTTGCATTGACTGTTAGAGCGAAAAGCTGGTTACTAATATTTTTACACCTTATTAACATTTGCATAATTATTTTGTTTTAGTATGACTTACAGCACGAGAGGGCGTGTCTTCAAACAAAACTAAGTAACTAATATTCTTCGCTAACGACAATAAATAACGAAACCATTTAAGGCACATAAATCAGTAAAAATACATTTGAAATGCAATTAATTTTTGTAACTTTCTGTCACATTTCAACTTAACTGCCTGCAAGTTTTTAGTTTTACGTGGAAAAAAATACTTACATATATACGAGAGTTAGCTATTTATATATATTATTTATAAATAACTGCTGATTGTGGAATAAATTTAAAAATTGCATAATGCAGGCTATCTATAGATATATAGATACTATACTATAGTATCTGTACTGTCTAGTGACAGTCACATTTGCAAAGCCACATTTGCACAGCTATCTAAACGAAGCCGGTGTTTATTTAACGACAACCATTACGTAATTATGATCTGCCAGTAGATTAACTGTTTTAATATTAATTTCTTATTTTGCTATAACTTAAGTTTCCCGAAATTTCTTAACAATGCTTTATTTTCTAATTCTTCATTAACACTTTTCAATCATATTTTAATGCAGTATATTTGAAATTTCAACACATGTGCGCACATTTTTATTATTTATGCATATATTTAACACATGTGATTGATGTGTAGTGTTAATGACATATGGTAAAATATTTCTAGCTATCATTTCTATGCATTTCTAATTGTTAAATAAACATTTCAAGTTATCTACTTGTTCATCAATAAATATCAACGAGATAAAATTTATGATAGTTTTCTGTTGAAATAAAGTTGATGACCATAGAAAATATTCTTTTAGTATGCATGACTTTATTTATCTAAGATTTGCATTAGTTAAGCATTAAGTTGATTGACACTTAAGTCTTCTTAAGACTTAAGCCGGCTTAAGTCAGCTGTACAGTATTTATTTACTTGCCAAGCTCTAATTTTTATTCCACATCTTAAGAACTGAATATTTCAAGAAATTAAACTAAAGTACAATTCTGAAACAGAGTCATATATTCTGGCGGAAGAAAAAATGTTCTTACAGTTATTTCCATAGTAACGGATGTGACAGATTTAGACGAATTATTTGCATTTAAATCACAGCCCTGAAAGCCATTCGGCGATAGTTTTGCATATGTTTCAAGCTTCGCGTGTTTTTAGGTCGCTATTATTTTAAAGGACCACTTCAAAACGTCCTTTCTTGATAAGAAGAAAAAAGGAGAAGAGACAGCAACCGAAAAAATTGTATATACGGGCGTTTCCATAATAACGGATGTGACAGATTTAGACGAATTTTTTGCATTTATTGCATGAAACTTTGAGTGTTTTCATATCGGTAGTATTTTACAGAACCCTTGAAAATGTCCTTAAATACCCTACAAACCTTGAGAAGCAGAAAATTGTAAATTTCATATCTTTATTCCCCCACGCCTACTGCATAAGGTCGCGTGCATAGTAAACGCCGATTCAGACAGGCAGGCAGGCAGAGTGTTGTAAAAAAGCGAGATAGAGAGCTATTTGTATCTCGTTTTTTCACACAAATTTCAGCCTGCCTGTCTGTCTGAATCAGCGTTTACTATGCACGCAGCCTAAAGAGTATATTAGTTTTGTCACGACGTGTGTAACGCCCAAAAGGAGCAGTGGTAGGTATAGAAAAGTATATATATTCTTGATCAGCATCACCACCTGAATTGATTCAGCCATGTCCGTCTGTCTGTTGACACGATTACACCCGTGATTTTTACAATATTTTACCTTTTTTCTAAAAAAAAATATCAAGTTCGAGAACGGGCTAAATCGGTTGAAAACTACGCCTACCTCCCATACAACCCCAATAATGAAAACTCCATAAAGAAGCAAATATTTAAGCTACAAAACTTAAATTCGGTATTTATGTAATCTATGTCAAAACTGAGGTGTTTTAGAAAAATGGGCGTCATCCACTTCCTAACACGTCCACCTCCTATACAACCCCAAAATTTAAAACTATAAAAAGAGGCTTGTGTCAAAGCTATATAAATAAAATTAGGTAATTATTCAGTTTATATCAAAACTAAAACGTCTTAGAAAAATGGACGTCATCCACCCACTTACGCGCCTCCTGTACAACCATAAAATTGAAAACTATATAAAGAGGCTTGTGTCGAAGCTACAGAAATAAAATTGGATATGTATTCATTTTATATTAAAACTAAAGCGTGTTCGAAAAATGTGCGTCATCCACCAACAAACCACCTACCTCCCATGCAACCCCAAAATTGAAAACTTATAAATAGGCTTCTGTCGAAGCTACACAAGTAAAATTAGATATTTCTTTATTTTATATAAAAACTGGCGGATGTAACCCGGTGTTATTCGGGGTTGTGCCTCGAACATAAAAAAGGACGATTTTGAAAACTGCTCTAATTTTTGTCATTTTTTAAATTAAATCAATTAAATTTTATAAACTTTTTAAATTATCTATTTTCGTGGTTTTCCCCCTCCCTCCGTCGATGTGTTAAGTCAAATTTCCGTAAAACTGTACCTGCCGGACATGATAAAAAAATGACATCTTTAACTTCTCTATCTGACGTCTGGTTTCTGAGGAAAATGGCTACCCAGTTTGAAAGAAGTAATTTCGAGAAAAATGCGTTTAAAGTTTTTCATAGCATGTATTAAATATGCATTTTTATCTAAAAAAAATTCCAATTTTAAAAAATCCTTTTGGCATCGATTCGATTTTTGGATTGTCTTCGTTCAACTTCGGCTTTGGTCGATACTGTTCGTTTGATTTTTGTTCATCTTTAAATAGCTTCTGCCCGTATTCGTTAAACTTCTTTTTATTCGTTAGTTTTTGGTTCTTGACTTCGTTTGCCTTCGGCTGATTCCTTGATTTTTGTCGAAAGAACTTTTAAAAGCATAGGATATATTTCAGTAACAGATACAAATGCTCACCAAGTTTCATCAAAATCAATTCATCCGTTTTAACGTGAATGAGCCAGACATAGTTGATTAAATAAGGCGCCCTCTCACGGAAGTTTTCTGAAATTCAAATAGCCTTAATTTTGTTGCAGGGTCAGGTTATTTAACGAACCAAATTTTTGTGTAAAATTGGTCAAGTCATTTAGGAGCTATTGAGTCTTATCAATGAACCTTCATACAAAATTTCAATGAAATCGTTCCAGGCGTTTAGAAGTTATTGAGTCTTAACAATGCACTACTTAAAGCGCCCTCTTGCGGAAGTCTTTGGAATTTTTTTACAGCCTATATTTGTTTATTTTCTCAGTTGAACCTTCATACTAAATTTCATTGAAATCGGTCCAGGTCTTTAGGAGTTATGATAGAGTGCCACGCCCACATATTTCCACCCATTTTTTACATATGTTTTATCTTGGGTGCAGTTAAATCTTGATACCAAATTTCATTGAAATCGGTACAGGAGTTTAGGAGTTATTGAGTCTTAAAAATGCACTACCTAAAGTGCCTTCCTTGCGGAAGTTTTTAGAACTTTTTTTATATATTATATTTTATCTTGGGTGTAGTTGAACGTTCATATCAAATTTCATTGAAATCGGTCCAGGCGTTTAGGAGTTATTGCATCGTAAAAAATCAGTACTTAAAACGTCCTCTTGCGGAAGCTTTCGGAATTTTTTATAGCCTATGCTTAATTTTGGAAGCATTTGAACCTTCATACCAAATTTCATGGAAATCGGTAAAGGCGTTTAGAAGTTATTATAGAGTGCCACGCCCACAGACTTGTGCCAACTTTTTTACACCCCCTTTGTTCTTTCTCTCTATCAAACGTACCCGGTGTCCAAATTTCAGCTCAATCGGATAAACGGTGCGTGAGCCTATACGGAACAGACAGACAGACAGAGGGACAAACATTTGATTTTATATATTAGATAGAAGATTAAGACGTGTTAGAAAAATGGATATCATCCACCCATGAACACGCCCACCTCCCATATAACCCCAACATTTACAACTCCATAAAAAGGCTTCTCTTTAAGCTACAGGAAAACAATTTGATACATTTGTATTTTATATCAAAACTAATTCGTGAAAAAAGTGTGCGTCATCCGCCCACGAACTCACACACATCCCACACAGCCCACAATAGTCAAAACTGTATAAATAGGCTAATATTAAGTTACAAGACTGAAATTGGGTATTTGTGTATTTTATATCAAAATTGAGGCGTGTTAGGAAAATTGGCGTCAACTACCTAAGAACACACCCACCTCTCATACAACTCCAAATTAAACAAGTAAAGAAAGTCTAAAGTCGGTCTAGGCCGACTATGAAATACCCTAAACCCACTTTTCAAAAAAAAAATTTTTATTGTAAATGGGCGTGTCCGTGGGCGGATGAAGCCTATATTTTATATGCATTTAAATGTTCATGAAAAATTTACACATACCAAGTTTTATTCCTGTAGCTCACAGTTAATGCCTTTATTGTGCTTTCGCTATGGGAGGTGGGCGTGTTCATGGACGGATTACTTCCAATTTTTGAACACACCTTAGTTTTGGTATAAAATACATGCATACCAAATTTAATTTCTCTATGACAAACATAACCTTATTTATTGAGTTTTAAACTTTTTGGGTTGTATGGGAGGTGGGCGTCTCCGTAGGCGGATGACGTCCATTTTTCAAAACCATCTTTGTCTTGTCATAAAAAACAAACGTGCCAAAATTTAGCTCTGTAGGTTAAACAGAGGCTTATTTATTGCGTTTTCAATTTTTGGGTTGTATGGGAGGTGGGCGTGTCCGTGAGCGGATGACGTCCATTTTTCGAAAAAATCTTTGTGTTTGTATAAAACACATACATATCAAATTTTATAGTTGTAGGCTAATTATGAGCTGAGTTATGCAGTTTTCAATTTTCGCGTTGTATGGGAGGTAGGCGTGTGCGTGAGCGGATGATGTCCACTTTTCAAAGCCATCTTTGTTTTGTTACAAAAAACATATGTGCCAAATTTTAGCTCTGTAGGTTAAACAGAGGCTTATTTATTGCGTTTTCAATTTTTGGGTTGTATGGGAGGTGGGCGTGTCCGTAAGCGGATGACGTCCATTTTTCAAAAACAACTTTGTGTTGATACAAAACACATACATACCAAATTTTATTGTTGTAGGCTAATTATGAGCTGAGTTATGCAGTTTTCAATTTTCGCGTTGTATGGGAGGTAGGCGTGTCCGTGGGCGGATTCCAAAAATATTCAATAGTGCAGATTCTTGGGTCCATGTGACAATGTGTACCAAGTTTCATCCAATTCTCTCAACTCCTTCTTATCCTGTCTTAATGGACAACACGCAGACGGACAGACGGACGGACGGACGGACGGACGGACGGACATGAATAGCTCGACTCACGTGGTGACGCTGATCAAGAATATATATACTTTTCTATACCGGACTCGCTTCGTTCTATGCGTTACAAACGTTTGCACAAAGTTAATATACCCTGACCTTTCAGGTTTAGGGTATAAAAATTTATAAAGAGGCTTGTCCTTACTGTGGAGCATAACAATTTGATATGAATATACTTTAGACGTCATCAAAATAATAAAATTTTTAAAAATCTCATACAAAAAGAGCTACAATTTAAGATTTTGTACCATTACGAATCGGCCGTGGGGATATTTTAATTTCGGCCAAGTCGAAGATATACCTTACTAGTTTATAATAAGACTTGGTCTTACAACTAAATACAGTAGATTGGTACCCTGATAAACATCATCATCCTCAGAACATTTCTGCCCAGCACTATAAGTATCTGATTAAGACTGACTTAACTTTGAGGGATTATAAGTGCCTCCATCAAAAGTATCTAACACTAAACAGAAATTAGGATTCAATTCCTTTTTTTCTGGAATTTTAATCTGGATTTTTAAATAAGACAGAAAAACAGTATCTATAAGTATTACTTAGCTACACCATATCTCATCAGTTATATATAACTTTATCGATAATTTATTGGGCAAATAGCAAAAATTGTCCATAACTGATTGTTTCGTATCTTTTCTAACGTAGGTTTCTATATCAAAATTACAATTTCTAGCCAAATACTTTAAATATGGTCATTGTTAAATGAAATTTTATCCCAAACAAAGTCGGGTATTCGGCTAGTATATCACAATAATTAAAATAATTATTTATAATAACTCATTTTTTCCCACCAAGCATGCAACATCATATTTCTAAAAAAAAAACATAAAAAATAAAGTTTTAAAAATAAATATTTATAAAAAGTCATGTTTAACCCTAAAACGTTATATTTCTGGGTGAAAAATAACGCTAAGGCAATAAAAAAACACATTAAATGCAATTCAAATACAATGTAGCAATATAATAAAAAAAATAATGTTTGCAACTCCACTAGTATTTATTTGTACAACCTTCGATTTCAACTGTTGCCATCAACAATTCATCAACGATATTTATAAACAACAAAGTACAATGACACTTCATGCAAGATCATTTACAATATGAAACACATATAAATGTTGTTGAAATGTGTCTGTCTGTCTGCCTGTTGTTACTGCCGTCATTTGCTAATCAAATAATAAACTATTTATAAACCATTATAATTAATTATACCAAATAAACAGCAGGAGGAACACGAGTCGATAGATAGATAGATAGATATTCGCAGTTAAAGATGAAATGAAGGGAAAACAATATTAATAAAAGCCGCACATGTATAAATTGTCATTTTAGTTAATTGCTGTGTTTTTTTCCGATGACCATCATCTAATTGTGGGTGTTTCAAAGGGTTAAGAAGCTAATTAGTTTAATGATTTGACTATTAATAGTATTAAACGTTGTCTAAGGAAATAAATGGATTTCAATAAAGAATCAATATGATTCAAGAGAGGGATGGAGCGAAATGCAATTGACTTGCAATCAATAAAAGTTGAAAGTTTTTTCATCTTTTATTAATGAAACATTTCTTTTATTATTAGTTTTTTATTTGAATATCTTTGGTTATTTGTGTCAACTTTATTTTTGACATAACATTTACATTAACAGTATATTTTATGATCTTGTCATAAGATATGATAATATATGCATTCATGCATCTCATGTTCGAAAAAAGCGGAAGTATTTATCTATGTTTTTGTCGTTTTATTTATTTACATTTTAATATTCTTTGGTTGCCTTAAGTGCCAGACGTACGTACATTGACTTTTGTTGCTCTTCTCCGTATGGGATGCATAAGTAAGAGTTGGTGAGGTTGACGACGGAGTGTATTTGACAGACCCCCGACTATTGCATAAATCAACATTAAGTGACGGTTATAGTCTGCGGCTACTTTATATGCAAATCAAATTTTGTGACTCAGTCACAACGTAATGAAATCAAGAATTATTAAAGAAAGTAGGAAGTGAAAAATGTCTACGGTGTGCCGTAGTAGCCAATTTGCTGTCACAAATTGGATTATGAAATTAAACATTTTTGAATAGGTATTAAAATATAGTGTACATATCCATATGTTATCCAGACAATATTAAATTTGCCTTGTAAACGCGAAGTAAATATCAAAATCTTGATATGAATATAACAGTGGTATATCATATTGATGTATATAATACTCTATATAAAATTGATGAAGCGACCATCACATATAATTCCGCTTTGGTTTTGCGGTAGTTGTACTTATTAGTTTTTAAATGTAAGTGAACTACAGAAGCCATAAAAAAAGTTAAACAAAGAAAAATTCTCTATGTCAGATGGTGATTCGAACCCAGGTCTGCCGAGATTCGTTGGCACGCATGCCACACACTTAGCACGCATGGCCACGCCCGCCACAATGAATCTTCTTCATTACTAGATTTAACATAGTCACACAATAAGGATTCACCTTGTCTGAAACCTCGCTTGGCATCGAACGATGGGTAGAATTCCTTCACGATTTTCACTGCGCTGATGGTGTTACTCAGTGTCATCCTGCAAAGATATATTCGTTTTGCAGGAATTCCAAATTTAGACATGGTGCAATATATTCCATATTGAACTATCCAAGGCAAGATGCGTGTCGATTTGTTTTTCTAGGGTCTTGTTCAAGATTTGTTGTAGCATAAATATTTTGTCTATGGTGGCCATTACAGATCAGAAGCCAAACTGATAATGTCGAATCAGTTGGCTTACGATGGCCAGTCTTTCCAATTATACGCTCGGTAGGCTTATTCCACGGTAGTAAACGCAAATGGTGGGATCACCCCAGAGCACACTGAGCTTCCAATTGTCTGGAATGAATTCTTCCGACCATATTCTGCATTGAAGATTGTGAATGTATGGCAACAGAGCTCCACCTCCGTTCTCAAATAGCTTA
The DNA here is from genome assembly GCA_958299015.1 of Tetanocera ferruginea. Lineage (NCBI taxonomy): Eukaryota > Metazoa > Arthropoda > Insecta > Diptera > Sciomyzidae > Tetanocera > Tetanocera ferruginea. The sequence goes on from OY282640.1 coordinate 139,659,787, forward strand.
CCCGGTAGGCCATTGGCTCTTACGGCTTTGTTATTTTTGAGCCGAGCTATACCTGTTAAGACCTCGTTGTAGTAGGGCAGCGGTCCTTCAACGCTGTCATCCATTATTGAAATTTCCGGGAGATTATTATTCTACTAGTGTAAAAGCCCGTCCTTCGACGGGAAGGAACCATTTAGAGTACAAAACGCGACAAAAATTTATTGGATTTATATACAAAGGTTTTCATTTGAAAACATGTTTATTAAATTATTTTGATAAAACTTCTTTATATACATTTCTAGTAAAACAATTCTTAGAATTTTTAACCTTGTCCCTTGCCATCTATAATGCTTAGTTTTACATCATCAGCCCGCTAAAACTGCCCATGACTAAATACCAGTTCTTTTAGAAAAACTCCTACTTTTTGCAATATTTAACCTTGAAATTTATTTATGGTCATTGAAAATGTCAGTTTAACTGGAAATTGTCGCCTCCGGAGAGTGAAAGGCAAATCTGTGTTTGTCGGGGCCAAATCAATTGTAGGTATGAAAACTATTTCATGTTCGCCAGTGCGCCTGTCAATACCTGTGCGATGATTAATTTAGTTTTTAGGTTTTTCAAAACTAACCACCTTCCATTACAGATATCTCTTTTGGTATTGAAATTTCGAAGAAGTATTATAATACTTCCAATTTTGAGGTTTAACTTATGCAGTGGCATTCCTGAAGGATAAAATTCATTCAAAAACTCGGCAGGGTAATTTTGTTTATCGTTATCATCACTGTCTTCAATTTAATCCGTGCTCAGGTCTCTCACTGTGTCACCAACTAAAATATTTAGAACTTGCTCGTTGACTTCGTTCACATCGGAATTTTTGGGCATAGGTTAGCAATTTTGGAATAACGGTTGATGTTATTCGGACTCAAAGTATTGCCAGAAATCTATTTAACCCTTTCAATGGATTTGTCCATTATATTGGACACTTCAGAAAACATTTTTTTTTTCCAACGTCTTTTCTAAAATCAAATAGGTTGGTACTATGAAATGAAGTTGTGCTAAAATGACAAAAATAATTTAAGGGAGATATATAACGTTTAACTTAGTTAGTTAGATTTTATGCCCAATAGAAACCTTAAATTTTTGTATATCGCGTGTTAATAGATTTTACAAAAAAGAAGATTATTGTGATTGGTGTGCAAAGTATAATTTTTTTTTTTTATAATAACATTTGCATAAATAACGCATTTGCATTTGTCTCCGGTTGTTTTAGTTGAACTAAAATATTTTAATACAACGTTATCATGGTTTTGTCCATTATATTAGACAGCCTGCCAAAAGCAAAGCAGCTCATGTAAAAATCAGAGGGATGGTTTTTAATCTTTTTATTGCTTAAATGATGGGAATATAAGCTCAAAAAAATTGTCCACGATTATTCTAGGCAAGCCATTTAAAGGGTTAATAAGCGAACCTTTACAAACAAAATGATCGGGAATTTCTACGATATCTTCATCTCCATTTCCTAACTTGAGTAGCCAATCACTAAAACTTGGATCAGAAGACCGAACATTGTGATTTAATTCTAGCAATTCCAATTGACACCACACTGAATGTAATAATTGCTGTTCAGTTTATGCAGACCGAATAGGTTCTGGTTCTGTTAATTAAGAAGCACTATAATAGCAAGACATGATGTTTGATGTATAGTAGTTGAGGAAAATGACGATAGTCTTCAAGTACAAAGATTTCCAATACATAATTTAAGAATAGGTGCTGGTCCAGACTGAACAGGTTCTAAAAAGTATAGTAAGTACAAAGATATCAAGTGGATAATTTTAGAACAGGTTCTGGTCCAGGATGAACAGGTTTTAAAAAGTACAGTACGTACAAAGATTTCAAATAGATAATTTTACAACAGGTTCTGGTCCAGGCTGAACAGATTTTACGATATAGAGCAAAAGGTTTAGTAAGTACAAACATTTCAAATGAATAATTTTACAACTGGTCCTGGTTCAGGCTGAACAGGTTTTAAAAAGTACAGTACGTGCAAAGATTTCAAATGGATAATTTTACAACAGGTTCTAGTTTAGGCTGAACATGTTTTGCGATATAGAGCACGGAGCAGGACGCTTGTCTTTTATATATTAAGATTGGTAAGTTATTGTCAGTGTCACCATTAAGAAGACTAGAGAAGTATTTCCTACGCAACATCAGAGTACTCTCGATGTCAGGAAGAAGCCCTGGTCTCAATACCACCGGCCAGGCGTCTTATATTTTCGAAAAATTTTCCTTTCTTGTCCATTCCTGTCGCCATGCATCTCAATTTGCAATCACTCACGCATTTCTGCCTTTAGTTTTTTCGCTTAAAAAAGGCGTCTTCTTCCCTTCTCTTCTCTCGGTATCGCTCCTTAGCAGAACGCGTTAAAACCGACTGCAGGGTGACTTTATAAATGGCGTCCTTCCCTGCAGTCGCGTCAGTGTTTTCGGCGAGTGCGGTGAAAACCTGATCTAGCCTTAAAGCGAAAAAAATCTAGCCTTAAAGCGAATTATGGCTATTCGTTCGTTCACAGGTGTGAATTGCAAGAAATGATGCCGCAGTCTCGTGAAAACTACAAATATGCATCGTGCTTCTCCTCGTGGTCGCTGTAGTAGATATCAAATCATGCTTTGCGTAAGCAACCAAGTGCCTTCCATCGTATTTTTTGGATTGCAGTGATATCAGCATTATATCTTTCCAAGATATCAATCAGTTGGATAAAGGCACCATCCCAATTTAGGATGCGGACATTTCAGGTGCATATCTGTAAATCCATCAGTTTTTCGACTTCTTTGGCGCCACTGTATTGAAGTGATTTTTTATTCAATGAAACAGAAGCGATGAAACGCTAAGCGAAAGCGCCAGGCCGTACTAAACATACGGTTTGTGTCTGCACTTAAAATGATACAAAGGTTAAAAAACCAAAAATGTTGCGAAGCATATTGCAACAGCAAAGTTCAGCAATATCTCAAGAACTGCTGTTCGAATTGTTTACAATAGTTGTGTTTTTTAGGTCTATGGTCCGATTAGATGTATCTCTTATGAAAAAACTACTTAGGTCATATTTGGTTGTATGCATTACTCAATAGATTTTTTTAAGCTTTGAATCAAGGATTTTAGGTGTCAAACCTATTCAGTCAAGTACGGAAAATGCGGAGACAGATAAGTAGGAGAGAAAGTGATATCAAGAGAAACAAGTGTAGAATGTTGTATATGTGGCGGAGTGCTATATGAACATGCGAATTTGAATCTGAGGCAAGTGTCTTTATCTATGCCTTTATCTTATGCCTTTATCTCAGTTAATTCAAGTTATCTCATTCCACAAACATCTCTACCACCAACTACAACTTCCAAATATACCTATTGATGAATTTTTAATTTCAATTGATTAGAAATGAGGAAAAAATTAAAGAAATATAAAAGCGTATCACCATGGCTAGAACGGGATTCAAGCCCGGAACCCGTGAACCTAAAAATAATAAATATTTTTTGTGCTAAATGCTAAAATAAGGGCTAAAATAAGGGAAGGACAATTATATTATCGGTTATAAATACGTAAGCACAAAACATAGTATGAAGATTGAAAGATTTGTTCAGTATCACTACATATGTGGTTTTCCTGTATCGCTCGATATAAAAAACAACCCGTCGTGTAAAGAACACAATAAAGAGGAAACAATTTCTGTCTAAATTCTAAATAAATTCGGTGTACCTACAATTGTTTATGAATATACTTATATTTGCATATAAATCCGAAGCCTTATTCGTACAGATGTAGCGTATCGATGCCAACCAGGTCTGAGTGTGAACGATCCGCAGTTAAGCTATATGTGGGTTGAGCTCAGAGTCTGTTCGCACTTACATTACTTCTGTTACGTTTATAGAAGTTCGAATTTGTATAGGGAACTCACATTTAACCAACTTTACTCTCTCTCTCTCTGTGATTTGATAAGGCATATTTTTGGATTGTTCCCTGACAGTAAAATCGTTGTTACCGGGGGCATCTATTCTAAATGTCTATGAAACTAAGGAATCAAAAGAAACAACCGACTGCATCAAACCTAGGGTGGGATTCGGTACAAAATACACCACATCCATTCCCAGCAGACAAGAATGGGAAGAAACGACTAAAGAACCTTAAGGTAATCTCCAATTCTACACTGATGACTCCAAAATGGAGGAACAGAAACAGGATCAGGTGTGTACTGGATCAGGTACTGGTGAGTACAGTATCAGATGTGTACTACGAATCGCTGCATATTAAGGAGTCGTACAAACTTTCTGATGACTGCAATTTTTCAGGCAGAAAATTATACAATTGAAAAAGCAGCTCTGGTAATTCACAGTAAAAATCTAAACGCCACAAGGAAAGTAGTTTTTGTAGATTGCCAAGCGACCATAAAAGCGCTTGAAATCAAAATGACAACAACCCAAATGGTTCTGAATTGTAAACAAGTCCTGAACAGTATTTGTAATACCCACAATATCACTCTATTCTGGGTCCCCGAACACAATAGTGGAGTCACAATAGATACAAACAGAACCATAACAGACGCATACATTCTAATAGGCATCTAAAAAAGAAGCATCGACCTCAAAGCCAGAGCTAATTAGAACCAGTACTAAACGAGAACAGAACTAAGAGCCTTCTGCTTTTGTCTAAACGGGATATCCGGATACTGGTAGGAATCCTAAAAAGCCACTGCCCCATCGGTGTGATTGCCAATAGTGTTGGCATTACAGCACCAGACTTTTGTCGAATGTAAAGATCCGGAAGAAAAGGAAACAATCACCCAATTTCTGTGTGAATATCCAAATCTACAGAATCGTCGACTCGTCTACCACTGCTAGACATATGGAGGTTAACAAAAAGCACAGGATGGTTTCGGTAAACATGAATAAAAGGGAACATAGTTTATTGGGTACTAAAACATTAATGGGTTAAAACTAACAAAATAACGGATTCGTAATGGACCAAAAGACTCTAAGAAAGCAACTCATAGGTGCATTTCTAATATAACCTACCGACATTATATTGATATTTTTGCTGATCCATGTGTGTCATTGTGTGTCGTTGTCACACAACCCAATTCAGTCGTTTAATTACCGAGTTCTTTGGAGAGAAATAGGCAAAATATGAATGATACACTTATTGACGACGAGAAAAACAATCTCCAAGTGGTATCTTGCCAATAGAGTCGAAGTGAAAACAAGGAAGACCCAGCGCTGTAAGAAATACTTGACTCCAGCTGATCTACACTTTATATATTTGACAAAAAATTGAGTACAATTTGCATATTTAGACAAGATCAAGAATTAATTTGGAGCTTCTGGACCAAATTCAACGACGTGCGATATATATTTAATAGGGATTGAAAAAATTTCATCTTCTCTCAATTTTCATGGACATCGAGGCGATGTGGGTTGTCTGAGGCTTCTGTATATGTACTACCATGGGGAGTGCTACAGGAAAATACGCCGCTTGATGCCATAGCTCGTGTGTAATTTCTGCTTTCATCGCACAGTAAAATTGTGGAATGACCTGTAATAAACACCGATTCACTGGACCTACATGTTTTATGCCGACTCCGAACGGCTAAAGTTCATGTTCTCAAGAAGCTTTACATGGCATAATTTACTCTCTGAGGTTTGCCATTTTCTGCAGAGAGGTGGTGACCGATCAGAAAAATTTTTTATTGAAAAACTTTTCGCCGCGGCTAAGGATCGAACCCGGGCTCCGAGCATGCTAAGCCACACACTTAACCTGCATGCCACGTCTCCAAAATTTTTACACTTCATAAAATATTTTTTAATTTATTAAAAATATTTCTCTAAAATATTATCAAAATTTCTTCTTTTTATATATTTTATTGAGATTTTAAAATACTAACTTTAAACTTCGATTCGAAATTAGTTAATTTTAAAATATTTACATGCCTAGAATAAATATTTGCATAAATTATGATGAACTTGGATTATGTTTAAAAAATATGCAAATTTTTGTAAACTATGTTAGTAGGTTTTTATTAATTATGATTTACAAATTTGCTGTCAAAACAACATTTTATAATTTACATTCGTAATTAATTTATAAATGCGTCAATTATTTAGTTCGCATTAGAATTTTAGCTTAAACAGAAAACAGAAACTGGTTAAAATGTGAGAAAGTTATTTGGGTGAAATCGCACGTGATGTACATTTGTATATCATCGCATTAAAACTGTTGAAGTGTTTATTTAATTTAAATAAATATCATCATTGTTTGATGTTTATATCATTGTTATTGTTTGTTTTTTTTTTGTCACATGAAACTTGAGACTCTATTGTTATAAAAATGTGAAAAATTGTGTAATCATGATATGGCAAACACATGATTCAATCACAAATATAACAATTCAATTGAGACAAAAAAAAGTTTTTTATTTGCAAATAAAAATGTAATAAAACTGATTTGAAATGACATAACAGAGATGAGCAATAATAACAGGTGAAAGGGTGAAATTTATTCTGACGCGAAAGTGACATAAAAGAAAATATGATTTTATCAATATTAGGATAAAATTGTGGGAAGTATATAAATCAGCGAGAATTCGCGTATGTTTAAAATAATTCTTTGTATGAAATGCTTAATGCTTCTGTGAAAATGTGTTAATGTGATGTTAGGACTTACAAATGCTCTCAGTGCACAGTTTCGCTTATTTGAGATCACAACAATCTAAACACAGCACATTTGAAGCTAAACACAGCACGTAATTAACACATTTCTAGAAAACACATTTGTACACATGTGACCACATTTTTACATATTTAAAGACAATTTCAGATTGTTCTTCACAGTATATTAAAACATGTTAACTTTACTACACTTTAAATCACCACACATGTCTGAAACATGCCTCGAAGACTCCGTTTCTTGTTTGATGCATGCATTTTTAATTTTTTGTGTTAAGTAATAATATAGATGTTTTAAAATAAGATGAAGAAGTTGTTTGGTAAAAAGCATTTCTATGGAATGAATATCTGTGATAATGTAAAATGTGAACTCAGCATATAATATCATTTATTTCCGGTCACAACAATCTTATAAGAGCAGATTTGGGTCTTATATGCCGAAAGAAACGCGTTTCTGGAAAACACATTTGCACACATGTAGCCACATTGTACCACATTTTAAGATTGTTCCTTATGAAAAATGCATCAGGTGCCTTATTTTATAACACTGAACTACTTACATACACCACACATGTCTGAGACATGTGTCGAAAGTAAGAGCTCTGTTTAGAGTCACGACTTTTAATAAAGATTTTATGTATTCACATGCTTTCTAAAATAGGCATTCAACGATATATTTTTAGAGTTAAGGATTGGCAAGTTTTTATAAATACGCCAAAAATATTTGCTTTTATTATTTCAAGGTCAATTGAAAAGTGACGTTTCCCCCTCTGTAGGTGTTGGTAAACTGCTTTTTTTTTGTCAAACTAAGTATGTAAAACTTAGTTTTGCGACTTGGTTAACAAATTCGCAACACGTTCGACATTCATTAAGAATTAATTTTA